>VZTD01001882.1:207749-387685 GCA_013397725.1 Rhagologus leucostigma
AAAAGGAAAAGGAAAAGGAAAAGGAAAAGGAAAAGGAAAAGGAAAAGGAAAAGGAAAAGGAAAAGGAAAAGGAAAAGGAAAAGGAAAAGGAAAAAAGGAAAAGGAAAAAAGGAAAAGGAAAAAAGGAAAAGGAAAAAAAGGAAAAGGAAGGAATGTCATCTAGATTCTCTGGTATGTAGATGTTCTAACCAATCTAATTTTCTTATAACTACCGTAATTTTCTGATTGTCCACCAGTACAGAAAGTACTGCAAGGTCCATGATTATGGTGGTTTGGCATCCGTTTTTTCTCTTTTTTTTTTTTTTTCATTTAGCACTTGAACATCTGCATCATTTTTTCATTTAATTGTAATAGAAGCAGAGTATGACTCAGTGTTGTAAGGAATACTATGACTCATAAAAATAATAATATGATATTTATCTCCTGGCCTGTGATCTTCATATCATAACACCTTGCAAATGCCCATTCATTCTCTACATTTTCTTACTTAGGTGTACTAACACCACCTGTGCCCAAGGAATAAATGTATTTTTAAATACACACAGAATAGTCACTTAGCAGAAACTATCACTTGTTACAAATAACTGTGTAGGTGGATCTGAGCTACCTCTATTCCCCTTATTCTTGAAAGAAAGAAAGAAGTATCTCAAGGGACAGTGCTTTGTGGGAAAACTGTGAATTAAGGTTTTTTTTATTTCTGACACTGCAGAATTCAACTTAATGTAACTTATTGACAGAGAGCTACCTTCCATGAACATGAGTAAGACACAGCTTTGCCTGGTTAACCACCAGAACCACCAAAATTACGCACAATACAAATAAGTTGCTAAGAAAGTACAGCATAACAAGGTCCTTAGAAACTGGCATTCCCTTCTGTTGCCCCATCCACAAAAATCTGTTCCAGTGGGGCATCCACAACTTCTCTGCTAAGCTGTTCCAGTATTCCACCACCCTCACAATGAAGAATTTCTTCCTAATATCTAATGAAAACCTGTCCTCTGTCAGTTTGAAGCCATTTCCCCTTGTCCTATCACTCCATGTTCTTGTCCAAAGTCTCTCTCCAGCTCTCTTGAACGTTCTCTTTAGATACTGGAAGGTGTTAGAAGGTCTCCCCAGAGTCTTCTCCAGGCTGAACAATCCCAACCTGTCTCCATAGCAGAACTGCTCCAATTCTCTCAGCATTTCTGTGGCATCCTCTGGATTTGCTCTTACAGGTCCATGTTCTTATGTTGGTGGCTCCAGAGCTGGATGCAGTGCTCCAGGTGGGTCTCAGCAGAGCGGAGCAGAGGGGCAGAATCCCCTCCCTCCCCTGCTGCCCACGGGGCTCTGGATGCAGCCCAGGACACGTTTGGCTCTCTGGGAGTGCCCTGGCCGGGGCATGTCCAGACTCTCAGCCACCAGCACCCCCAGGTCCTTCTGGGTAGGGCTGCTCTCAATCCATTCTTCATACACCCTGTACTTTTGCCCACTGTAAGTAATCGAATTAAGGTTTTATTTTAGTAGTACAGATTACAAATGGGACTTCGCAGAAGCTTACTTTGTGTTTTCATCTGCTTACATGTTTTCTGAGGGTGAGAATTTCTGGCAAGTACTAGCCCAGAACATGCTAACCTAAATGACATCCTGGCTGTCTGATAATAAGTAATAGAATGATCCTTTTCAGACTTAAAAATCCAGAAAAGTGTGCTGCTGTCAGGGATGAGCACATCCTTGTCCTGAATTAGGGAAGTTAGAGAGGAGGGAGCTAGGAAGTCAGTGAATGTAATGTGCTATGGGGGACGAAGTTGTACTAACGAGTGGGATACAAGCCCCAGTCACCAAGCTGCAGTAAATCAGCCCCTATTTTATTTGTTGCATAACAACAGAGTAGGTTTGCAAATACCACACTCACGTTATAGAAATTGTTCTATTGCTTTGCTTAATAGTTTACCACGGATTGCACTGAAAAGTGTTTTTAAGAAATGACAGTGATATCAATCCTGTAGCATCATTTTAATTTTCTATATTGCGGTATTACACTGTGTTCCCAGGCAGACATAGAAACAGTATGAAAGTAAATAAAGTCTTAACGTAAGTAATGCAGCATCAGAGCGGAGATGTTATAGCTGTGCTTGGCTGATGGGGTTCAGGAGCACAGAGGCCCTAGGTGAGGTTTCTCTCTTAGGGAAGCCAGTTTAGCCCTTCAGAAAAGAAGTTCAGTGCCTTCCAGGCATAGATATTATTGATGTTAGCCTAAAATGAATACCCATATGACAAAATAATACTTAGCCAGAGTAAGTGGTAGAGAGCCATGCTTTAAATTAAGCACAAGAGATAGACACAGAGGAAGAGTGAGAACGACAGTGGTGACAAAGCTTGATCCGGACCTGTTATTACATAACCTTCCTCACAGAGCTGTTGTACTGATCAGCAAACTAAAGCTTGTGAAAGTTCTTGAATAAAAATGCTCTAGAAGTGAAAATTGCTGTTATTGGTGTAATCAGTGCATGGTGACAACACAGGACAACACAATAGATGTCATCCTTTCTAAGTTCATGTTCAGCAGAAGTTGCTGCTTCTGGCACTTATGAACTTCTGTGAATGTATAGAGAATTTGTCAGAAACATTTATGCTGGCAAACACTACATTGGATTCCTGAATTCTTACCACAGCTCTGCTTTTGGATGGCAGATTTGGACTTAGCACTTCTGAAGTTACGTGATAAGAATCTCATTTATTTTCTACGGTCTGAAAAATATCTGATCTTTTGGTAGCATTGTCCAGAAATATTTTTGAAGACATTTCATTTTTAATTAATTGATTTCATTTTTCGTAAAATGTTACCACTGAAACAGTCAATGATAAGGCAGTGAATGACAATCTAAAACGCAGGCTGAATTTAAACTTTATAAAGGATGAACCCCATTCAAAAACATTCCTCAGGGTAGTGGCACCTTCCATGTTTGCACTTCCCTAGGTGTCTTTCATGGTCACTATTAGAGAAGCAATAGAGGCAAGGAGAATTCCTCATCTGAACCAGTGCTGCAACTCTCATGTTTTGTATTCTTGATAGGAGAATTTAAATAGTCAACACTCAGGTGTGGTTCATTTCAGGTAATGGCCAAACTTTTATCATTCCGCTTGTAACATTCACCATGTGTTTGTGTGACCTTGTTGTGATGGTTGAATGGTCTGAGCTTCAAAAAAAAATATAAAATAAGAAAAAGCAAGTCGGCTTTCAGCTTTAATACATGTGAAGCCCAACAGAGCAGAGATAAGAGCTGTCACAAACACTTTGATACTGACATTTCTCACTATAAATCCATAGAAGACACATACTTCTGCCAGCACTAAGTACACCATTGGGTGTTAAGAAACATTTTTTGTTGCTACTTATTCTCAAATGGGACAAGGATGGGAAGACGCGAAACACTTATATTTGTACAAAAGCTATTTCCGAGGCTTTCTTATCTCAGCTGTATCTGTTAAAAAGTGAAAATGCCCTTGTTTATATTTGCAGCCCTCAAAAATCTCTAAATATTTGTGTTAGACCTTCTAAAGGAGAGATCTTTGCAAAAGCTTAGGAAGAATTGCTTAACAGTAGTTTGAAAGTTAAGGTCAGAATGCACTTACTTGGTAAAAAGAGTAAATGGCAAATCCAAATCTTCCTCAAGCAAAATGGTGTAATTTAGAATAGTAATTACTACTGCTGCAGCATAATTTAAATTTTACACATTGCTTTCAAATAGAAATCTCCATCTGAGTTTGGGAATTTGGATACTGTTTTAAAAACAACCTCTAATCAGTCTTGCATAAGCATTAAAATACTAATATTGTAACATCAATATAAGAAATAGATATATGGCTATTCTACACAGCTATGGATAAAAGAGGAAACTATCCTAAATGTATTACATGAGAAATTTGGTGCCTTTGGTTAAACAGCAGCATGATTAGTGTGGTATGTTGCAGAGGCCAGTGGGCCTGTTGACAAAGGAACCACAAGCGTCCTCTGGAGGGGAGAACCCTAAGAGATCATCCTCAGTTATGGAGACAGAAAAGGTCTCTCCCAGGATACTTTGTTTCATTATGTTAATGTACCGCAGTTCTGCTTCCCTGGTTGGCCAGTTGGCCTCCCTGCACCCTTCTACCCTATACGTCCCTGATCCAGAAACTTCTCCCTTCCCCACTCTCCCATTGGCCCTTATTCCTTTGCCACGGCCTCAGAGTTTCCCCATTGGCTCCCGTACCCTAGTCCCGCCTGTGTGCTGCCTTCTTGCCCTCAGATTATTGGTCCCTGGTGCTCTCCCCACCCCCATATGTAATCTTGAAGCACCGCCACCNCAGATTATTGATCCCTGGTGCTCTCCCCACCCCCATATGTAATCTTGAAGCACCGCCACCACCACCACCACCACCACCCCCCACCCCCAACCCTATTTTTCTACGTCTTTCGTCACTGGAACCCTTCATGCGCGTGGCTGAATAAACCTCTCCTGTGGAACTCTATACAGAGAACCTTCCCGTCTCTTTGCCATCAACTTGTCGAAGAAGCTATCCGGTGTGTGTGTGTGTGTGCGTGAGTAGTGGCTTTGCCAAGCGGCTTTCTGCTGGAGACGTTTTCGGAAGGTTGCAGCACCCACCAGAACACTCGCTGCGACAGTATGTGTTGTCATAGCATTGGCTAAAATTTGCCCATGAGAGCCTAAGCAAAATGCAGACAGTATAGAAAGAACGGGAAGGACAAGTTGAAAACCAATGAAAAACTGAGAGTACTTATTTAAAAAACAGAGAACAAGCTCTTGTTTACATGGAAACCAAAGAACATTTTTTTTTTCTAGGTTTTTCAAGATAATCCTATTGATGGTTAACATCTTCAAGGGCCATGGGTGGTCCCTGGATTAGTAACTGCTCTTTTTATTCTGGGATCCATCCAGTTCAGCTGTAAGCAAGCGTGAACACAGACAGCTGTAAGCAAGCTCTTTTTTATACCCACATGTACATATGTCATTGTGCATGGATACTCACATGGAGATAGAAACAAGAAATGCATAATTAAATTTATTACATTTATTATGGGAGATTCATTCTGAGCAATGCTCAGACTGTAATACTTATTGTTGACACAGATCTGCTCCATCCATGTGTATCCAAATACATATATATAAATATGTGTATATGTATATATGTATATGGATATATAAATATACAGAAATAATTTTTATATATATATGTGCATAAGGAGGGAAAATATAAGCAAAAGATCTAGAAACCGCAGTACAATCTTATCTCACAGATTTCTTAGTTAATTTTCATATTCTTGGAAGACAAATGCATTTCTCTCTGCAAAAGAGTATTAAAATGCATTGATCGTTCAAGAAGATACCTGATGACAATTTGAAATACAGATAAATTATAATTTCTTCTCTCATTAACAAACTATGAACTGTCAGGATCTATGGACACTGAATTTGTTATTAAACTTTGCCAAGATAGATGCTGCTAATAAGAAGATGTTTTTCTTGCAGTTATTATCTACAGACAGACGGATTTAGGGTTTTCTTTTCGGTGCTTCTGCTTTTCTCTAAGAATTAAATTTACCCTTGAAAAAAAAACCTATTTCCATGGCTTAAAAATATGAATTTGATTAATGAGTGGTAACTGTATGATTAATAGAAATCAGTAATTTATAAGACTAGTATCACAATTTTGAAGCTTTGAGACAGAATTAAAACACCTAGCTCTTTTTTTTGTTTTTCCTTTTTTTCTTATTAATGACAAATGCCAGGTATTAAAACAAAGGAACAAGAACTCAATGTAGTTAACACATTATAATAATATTAAGAAGAATTAATATAATTTTTAGAGAAAAGAGAACTTCAAGACATTTACTCTACTCTTCCACTTTGAAAAATTGCTTACATATTTATTTATATGAGTGATTACCTCAAACAATAGCGATGTCCAGCGTCACTCTCATGGTTGAACGCTGTTTTTTCGAAAGTAAAGCGAGAACAATGCTGATGAAGCAGTAATGTGCTCAGGGCTAATGCTTTTCTTTGCCTTCTTGGGGATTCAGTAGTCACTGAGTTATTTCACAAATCAGTGAAAGGGCAAACTTTTTATCTTGGCAGTCAAAAAATATATTAGATCAAAGTGAATGACATTTCTACTTGTCTGGCTCTTCTCCATGGTAATAGGCAAAGGTCCAACTTCATTCCAAATGACAGTCTAAAAAAGAATGTGTAGTTTAGTATCAACAAACCAAGGGACAGTAAAGAAATATATTTGTATGTATTTGTGTGTTTATGTTTACTGCAGCTGGATTGGCTTTTAATGGTGGAATGACTTTTAAAGGTCCCTTCCAACCCAAATTATTACATGACTCTATGACTCTATGACTCTATGTTATATATTCCTATGTCACACATTTGGGCAAGGGACTAAATGGTAAGTGATCTTTGCCTGGTGGCTATGTCAGCTCTACAGTTGATGACATGACCTCCAAACCCATCTGAAATACAGAATTGTTACAGAGTCTCTTGAGCACAATCCTCCTGCCACCAGCTGTTCCTCAAAAGCATTGCTTTGGAGGTCTCAGTGTGAGGTCCTGGAGCTGAGCAGACGTGTGATAAAGACCTAATTTCTTTAACATTGGCACAGGTCATGGTTATAAGGAAGCGCTGGATGAATGTCATGCCAGAGTGGGGAGTAACTGTGTTGGGGCATTGCTGAACTGTGTGTTCTGTAAGACCATAGGTGGAAATTTGCCACATTTCTTTCAAGTCAAGTCTTTCTCCATAGAGTCCTAAAGTGCTGATGTGAGAGGACAAATCACAGAACCAGACTTCTGAAAAACACATTATTTTGATTACAGGTTGTTATGTTTTAGCGCAACCTGGCTTATGCCTAAGCAGTAAAATGGGCCATTTTTTTTCAGAAAGCTAGCAAAAAACAATATCTAGAAGATTTCAGAATTGCTGTCTTTTCCTTTTTAATGTTGTATTAAATCAAATTACCAGTTCTTTCTGGTAAGGCTGAATTCTTTTTGATATAAGAGGGGCTGGAAGAGAAAAAGAACAAGATATGAGTGTGCCTGTGAGTGTAAGCATCTGTGAGTTCATGTATGTTGAAGTCTGAGGGAAAGAGAGGGAGCAAAAGGAGGAAAGAAGGAGGGGGAGAGATTTAATGAAAGATTTGGATTACAACAATGTTTCTCAATAATAAGTCCACCTCTCAAAGCAAATTACATTTCTTTTGCAACAGTGAAAGGCTTAGTATTAGTCCTGACACTTTAGAATATACCCACATGGCTGTGCCACATTCGAGCTGCCAGCTTTGTAACAGCTTCAAAGCCAAAGCAGAAGTATAAGACTTAAAGAGAGCAGTCTAATTTTTGAGCACAGGATCAGTAAAGCATGTAGACAAAATCCTGGAAATTAAAATGGGCTAGTTCTTAAATAAATATATTCTATCCCTCGCCATCCCTTCCCTCTTACACATATTCTTTGCTGTAAATATTATCTGGAATTTCCTGCCCCTGAGGTCCTGGCAAAATCCACTTGGCTGGGATTGAAGAACATATCAAATATTATTTGCACTTGGGGCAGTAGCAGACAGTACATGAGATTTGGGGCTTGAGAATTTTGAATCTCTCTTGCTGTCTCTCTCTCTCCTTATTTATCTGGGATATAATCTTAATTGCCATACTCTCAACAGATCTAGAGCCAAAAAAAAAAAAAAAGGTAACACTGTATATGAAGTCATTAAATTAAATTCTTAATTGTGAGAGGGTGCAATCTCAATCTACCTTAGCACCTGTCAACATGGCTTAAAGTAGGTGAACTAGATTGTTTCTATTTAACAGATGAAAAAAAAAAAAGAGAATAAGAAAGGGTAAGGTTATGTCTTGCAAAAGAGATGGTAAAGTTCACTTGACACCAAAAATGTCATTTATAGTGTTGAGCCTGATTTTTCTGTTTTGGAGAGGGAACAGAAACATTTTCTACAGTTAGACTGGTATTCATAGCACCCATGATGCCCAGTACCTGTCGAGGAAGAATATTTTTTTTTTCCCAAAGAGAAACTTTTACTTCCCAATGTTCCTTTGTACAATCAGTAACTTCTGTTTAAAGACAGTGTTTCAGGATATGAGCAAAGGTAGTCTTTTACTGCTCCTCATCCAGAAATAACTGAACAATCTTTGAAACTCAGGGATCTTCACAAAACTCCTCAGTTTAGCATCTTCAGCTAGAGCTCAGCAGGTCCATATAATCCAAAATAATTCTCTGTGGCTCTGGTATATAATTTCCAGATTCCTCCTGAGAAGTACCTTCCACAAGACTCTAGTACAGATACTAAAGGTGAAGAAGTTGTAATCTGAATCTGATAGGAAGATGATGAAATGTAGCCTTGAACAATATTACAAATCATGGGGTTTTGTGTAAGCAATGTCCTAGACAATGCGGAATTATAAATGACCTGCATTTCTCCTTAAAACAATGACCTTAATTTTTAAATGTTAATATATAGCTAGGGACTGATAGCTGAGTGGTTTGTTCATACATATTTTCTTTTTCACTGCAAACATCTTGTGATCTGTACTGATTCATCACAACAAAAAAAAAAAAAACAGGGTTTCTAAATTATATGGTAAATTTTAGAAATGAGTATGTCCTGCACACTCTTTTTATATGCAATCCAATTGATATAATTGAAAAATCACGAGGTTCTTTTTGTATCATCTTTTTTTTTTTTGCCTTTTTTTGCCCCCAGAGAATAGTAGTATGAAACTAAGAGACTAAATAGAACAGATCAGATTTTGTCTTTAATTTCTTCTAATTTGGGGCAGCTCTTACTCCATTCCTACATAGAGATTATTTAAAAGGGTTTAGTGCTGAGTTTCATCTAATATAACCCCAAATATGTGATAATTTCGTGTCTAAGTTGGAGCCAGTTGTTTGAAACTCTGTCTATAATCAGTCAAGAGAAAGAAACATGACTATCAGCAGCACATCTATTACAGGCCTCTCTCTTACAATTGAATGAGATATACCCAGATGTCCCCTGTATTAATCTCAAGAAACTGAAGATGACCATCTCAGATCCAGACTCAGAAGGTTAGGTTGAGGCAGAGGAATCACATCCTTAATTACTCTTTGAAAGAAGCTGAGAACTTTTAATTCTAAATGTTTTTTTTTTTAAAATATTTAACTGTGTCATTTTAATCTGCATTCATCTAGAATCTTGTATTATTTTTCCTCCCAGCATACAGCCTTCTTAAGCAATGGATCTAAAGTTGTCCAGTAGGAGAAATGAGTTTTTTTCATTCCAAAATGTTCCTTTTAACACCCCAAGTTCTTTCTTATCTCATAGTCGTACACAGAGTGAAATGTTGAATTTGGCTCCACAGCTGAGCATGCCTTTCCTAATATCCCTCATTTGTTGTACAGCTACATCTCTGTGAGAACCAGTGTCTTCATTAGGCTCACTTCCATTCTATTTATATCAGCTTGTTTAGATCACAGCTTCACATAGATAGTGACTTTTTTGGCTATGAAGGATTTGTGCTTAGCAAGTTGATGTTCTGTAGTGGATTAAATTCCTGATCTCAAGTTGCACAAAACAAGCACAAACAGCTTCAAAATGTGCCATTGTGTGTGACAGCTGCAGTGCCATCTTCATTTTTAGTCCATTCTTGCAGCACTCAGATGCCTCTTAATAGGTAATGCTACATGATTGCAGGCAGGTACTCAGTTCTAGGAGGAGTGGTAAGGGCTGCAAATAAGAACAAAAATAGAAATTACTCTTTATGCTTTATGACCTTTTCACACACAGGAAATCAAGAAGCACCAGCTGAAAATTGTCTCCACAAACATGAGACACAGGAGAGAAAAACTCACTTTCTGCAATTATAGCACTGTATTATGTCTTTTCCTAAGAGTTCACTAAGTACTTCCTAGATATGAATTACTCTCTCTTTGAGTCACGTCTGTCTGGTTAGTGAGTTTGACTGAAGGTAAGTGAGCTGATACAGAGGAGATTGGGTGACTTGCTGAAAGCGTGTGTATGAGAGTGCTGAGAAGGCCAAGATGCCCTACCCACACTGATTAAATGTTCTGCTTTTCATGAAATATTCTTGTATGCTTCTGACTCTTCGTTAAGTGAGAGAAGAACCCCAAAATCAGTAAGGCATTATTTTTAGCACAACAACAATAATGAGGTGAATTCGGCCACAGGATCAGTAACATGCAGACCTAGTGGAAGACATCCCTGCCATGACAGGGGCCTTGGAACTATACGGTCTTTAAGGTCCCCTCCAACACAAAGGCTTCTCTGATAATTCTGTGATTTAGAATAGGTCTAGCCCCTCTGAATACTCTTCTTCCCTTGCACAGAGACAAGACTTTCTTGCTGAGCTGGATTTCAAAGCACCTGCAAATCAAAACTGGGAGAATTTCCCCACTCACTTCTTGTGTTATCATCGGTTTGCTTATCTGTGTAATGGAAACACTGTGCTTATTTAGATCCAGTGCTCCAGAAATTCAGAGCAGAAAGAAACAATACTTTTCATAGGAAGAGTGATTAACCACTGGACCGACTTGCTTAGGATTTTTGTAGATTCACTAATGCTAGAAATGTTTAAATCAAAATATTCTTAGAGATACGTTCTGGTTCAAAGAGAATGAATTCAAAGAAGTTCTATGACTTCTGTTATGAGGGAGGTCAGATGAGATGTTCACAATAGTCCCTTCTGGCTTCATAATCTATGAAGCTAAGAAGCTATATGAACCTCTTTCAAGAAATAAGGTAACTGTCTATAAATACTTGATAACATGAAATTGCTGGAGGAACTATTTAAGGTGGTTAATGATGGTATTATAGGGAATAATGTGTTCAAACTGAAAAGACCAAGGTAGAATATTTAAGAAAGACAGTATTTTCTAGAAGTGAGGTCAATTGCACAGTGGAGTAATTTGCAAAATTGAGTTCTATAAAAAGAGATGTGCAAGAAGAGAGTGAATAAAGCATCTGATTAGTATATGAAACAAGTTTGTTTCAAAGATGGATAATTCAAAACCAAATTGTTCAGAAACTCCATCACTGTGTTATTTAGTGATTTTAGAAAACAGGTGTGCTTGCTTTTTCCTTTTTGTTTTGGTTTTTTTTTCTTTAGAATTGATTAGGAAATGGTTTACTGGCTAATGATTTCTCATCTGAACAGAAAACTTCAGACACTAATTTTTCCACCTGACATACAATAGATCTTAGAGGGAAATAGCTCTAGTCCATGAAAAAAGCAAGATTTCCCCTTCTGACTTTGTTGGTTTGTTCCTCAAAAACAAAAATATTTTCCATGGCGACAAATACTTAGCGAGAGTCGAATGTACATCCTTCCACTTCTGTACAAACTTACTCCAAGAGACAAAGTTGTGAATATAGAAAGGGCTGACATTTTTGCTACTGTGGTCGTGTTTCCTGCGGTTCCCCTCAGCTTTTTTTGCATATTGAGGTGGTGTGTCAGAGCTTTGCACACATTCTGTGTCTAAAGGAGCCTCATTACTGGTCTGTGCAGAGACAAGCGAGGTGGAGAAGGATGTTAAGGTTTGCATTAATTGCACAGCTATCTGTTGTTCCAGGGGCCATTCAAGCATATAATAACTTAAGCAGAGTTTCAGTGAGTTGGAAGTTCTTGCTTTTTTGGAATATTTTGGCAAGCTGATTTCTTATTATAGCACAGTTGGTATTTCTTTTTAAAGTCTTGACAGAAAGCTGTAGGTGGCCACATAGCTTTTGTCCTGATAGTAATACATTTGCAAGACTCCATTAGTCAGGTAAAAAGTTGACTGGAAAACTGGATTTTATTATATTGAAGTTCTTGACAGAGGTAATCTCAGACAGCATGGTTCAGATGTGAATTTACCTGCAAATGCTCATGAAGCATGGGCATAGCTAGTGCTTGCTTTGGGCTATTAATTAGGGATGCTGGTAACTGGAAAGTCACTAATCATATTTAGATTTTTCTAAGTCTGTAGTATCTCATGATCTTGATCAACAAAATTTTCCATGACCTACTGAAAGTTAACTTTCAGTAAATTTGGTGGCATTAGGCTGAGATCTGCAGCATCTGTATTCTTTCTGATTGTCTCTACAGGAAACTTTTCCCAAATGACCCAAAGGTCAGAATTTGTGTGTGTCTATGATTCTATTCTAAAAATATCTTTGATTTTAAATCAAGTTCGTTACTTCTGCAGATTTAGAAGTCAAATGAATTGATGGAATAAACCAGCGAAATTTAGCAAGGAAATTCAATGCATGGTGAAGATTATGTTAAGTTTAGATTAAATTAAGTTGGAAGAACACATGGGAAGATTATGTTTCCTAAAAATTTTGGAATGGTGGAGACTAGATTCTTACACAACGTAACTAGAAGGTACTTCTCATTGCTTTGGCATTTGTCAGACCTAGTCACAAGACTAAATAGCTCTTCTGTCTATTCCAATCTTCAAATGTATCTCTGTTTGATCTTTAATTGAATTTATGATCAGTAAGGATTTTAGCAATTGTATTTTGTCAGTAGGACTACCCAGAGAAAGAAACATATACAGAAATACCAACATGGGAAAATAAGGAAGGGGAAGATGTTCGGCTTTAAATACTTTTAAAAAATCAGTCCATTACAAAATCTATGTTAAAACATGCATTTTTTTAGATTTTGAGCCCAAAATGTAAACTACAGTTTGGCCACTTTGCCTTAGTCTCTTTTATACCAAGCTAGTAAAGGTAACACTTTTTTTGGGTGTGCTGAAGTTTCCTTATACCAGTCATTCTTCTCTTCTAGAGGACCGTACCACTATGCCTCAGGTTAGAGCAACCTTAAGGTCACTCTGGTTTTTGTAGGTGACATATTCACCAGTCCATACAGAGCTATAATACAATCACTATTACCCTATGCGAAAAGCTAAAATTAGAGATTAAGGCACATCCTTTTTAAACCGTATTTGCAGGTTTTAGCCTGCTTTAGTCTTTGTCATCTGCCATAAACAATCAAACATATGAACGAAAACATCACTTCCATGTTTCGATCACTCACAGTATGAGATGTACCTTCCATCACATGGTTTTTCGTGTCAGTTAAAATGCACAAAATCATGCTTTTAAGATTTAAAACCAGTTGATTATAATTTACATCTTATTAGTATAACAAAAAAAGGTATCTCTTACCAAATGTAAAATTAAATGATCATTAAGATAATCAGCCGGTTTGTTGTTCTTATTGAGTTTATTGTTTCAATTGTGTCTGTGCAAATTAACAAAGACCTTAATTTTTACAGAAATCAGTGAATTCTTTTGTCGTTGTTTTCGTTGATGTTGTGATAATACATTCACATGTTTAAATTGCTTCACTATAAAAGTCTATAGTGAGAGTTTACTTCACGTATTGCCAGAAAAACATAGTACCTGATCTCAGGTGGATCAAAGATCCAAATGATTGCTTAAACAAATATTCATGGCCAATATTTGCTTGATATTTTCATGTTCTGGGGCCTGGTAGCTCTTACCCAGCGTTTTTTTCAAAAATAGGATATATACATCTCATGTTTGAATCATGAGAGTACTGACAAAGTGAAGTTTTTGATATAAGTCTAAATGCTATATCATCTTATGTACAATTAGTCTGGTACATATGGATCCTTCCTGTGTTCCTTCAAGAATATAAGAAATGTCTTGGTTCAAAAAACCAACTGGCTTGTCAAGGCAGACACCTAAAATACAAAAAAGAGGCTTTTATTTTGCAGGCGTGAGTCAGAGTGTGTAACTTTTAGGTTGTCTTGATGGTATAACTCATAATTGTGAGAAGAGATTGATCAGGTTGAGATTTATCTCACCTGTCTTTAGCTAAATATTCCATACATTTGTATCTGAACTTTCTTTATTATCAAAAGAAAAAAAAATAAGAAGGACAAAAAGAAGTGAAAGAAAAGGACCTAGTATATGAACTCTCATATATTTTTAATGACTGCATTATTGTGAGAGGAATAACCCTTAAAACGGACTATTTTCCTCCAAGGATTACAGAGGATTATTAGAACGCTGAGTTTTGATGAAGACATCAGCATCGTAGGCATCACCATCTGAGCAAAGAAAGTACGTCCGCAGAGCCTATACATAATGCATAGAAATATTCACATCAGTTCCTGTGCTTCTGCCCTGGCAGGATAAAAACTATGGAGAAGAGCAGTTAAAAAAGTCAGAGGACCTTCAGTTTGCTTTTAGAAAAGGAGGTAAATTAAGTTTACCTATCTGATTACTGGAGAAGAAGATAACTTTACTAATTGCTCAGACGTGGTAGTTAAAGAGTTTTTCCTTCTTCCGTATTTATGATTATCTATTAATAATCATTAATAACTATTTGAATTTTGTCCTGTGTTCTCGCAAATCCCTATTTTTTATAAAGTGACTTCTTCCTCTCCCTGAATAGCTACTGTGTAAAAATATCTAAGAACTATATCCTAATGATTTCATTAAATGCCTCAACCCTCTCTGGGGTACTCCAGGGTTATTTTCTTTACACACAATGGTTGCCATTACACCTTCTCCTCATTCTAGAAGGCTGAATAAGGTAAAGAGAGGAAGCCAAACAAGCAAACAAATAAATAAATGATACCATGACACACACACGTCCCAAAGCTGGATCATACAAGCTACAATAATTCATAAACAGGGGAGGAAAGGGATAAAAAACAACAGCAACAAAACACAATTCCCCAAACAGCTGGCACATAAAACAGCCCAGAGGCAATCTCTCTTGTAGCACACCAGACAAACACATAGGTATTTATGTGCAAAACAATTCAGTTTAATTTCCCTAATCCTCCTGACTCCTCCCTCCCCTGACAAAAAAAACTGTGGTGTTTATCACAGGAAAGCTGGTACTTTGCCTTGTCACTCATATAGCCCTTGGGTATGTAGGGCCTTAAAAGAAGCCCAGGTATGCTTCCGTTTGATGGTTTTTGGGATAGGGCAATAAGGAAGCTAAGGAGACAAGCAACGACAAAACGACCTGTCAGAACAAAGTGAGAGTTGGGTTCACTTGTCTAGACGTAGTTCATTTGTCTCATATTAATATAAATCAAATAAGCTTAAGGGACACGTGCTAAAAATAATTACTCATCTCCACACATTATAAAGAAACCCTAACTTAGCTAGATTATTTTGCTAGAGTGATTAGGTAAGGTATGCAACTCTTGGTGCTATGTGTGAAACTGATAAATGCCACCCAATGCTGTTTATGGTTATGTATCTGAGAAGTTTTCTTCTAGTTCTTCAGTAGGTCCTGAAGAGGTCCTAAACCAGTGTCTTGAGTTTGCATGGCCAAGTTTTGGTAGTGGGGGATTGCAGGGGTGGCTTCTCCGAGACGCATCCAGAAATTTCTGAATGTCTGATCAAGCCAGTGCCAACTGGATCCAAGGTAGACCCACCGCTGTCCAAGGCTGAGCCCATCAGTGGTGGTAGCAGCACCTCTGGAATAGCAGGTATAAGGATGGGAGAGAACAATATCTGGAGAGAAGAGTGAGGCTATACACGTGCCCTGCAGACACCCAGGGCAGTGCACAAGGAGGGGCAGGAGCTGCTCCAGGCTCTGGAGCTCAGATTCCCCTGCAGCCCCTGGAGCAGCCCATGGTGAGGCAGCTGTGCCCCTGCAGCCCAGGGAGGGCACGGGGGAGCAGAGATCCACCTGCAGCCCCTGGAGGAGCCCAGGCTGGAGCAGGATCCTGGCAGGACCTGTGGCCCCATGAGAAGAGCTCACACTGAGTGGGGGAAGAGTGGGAGTAGTTCTCCTACTTCAGAGGAAGGAGTGGCAGAGACAACATGTGATGAACTGACCAAATCCCATATTTCCTTTCTTCCTCCACTGTTGCGGGAAAGGTGGTAGAGGAAATTGGAAGTGAAACGTGGAACTGGGAAGTCAGAAAGGAATGCAAAATGTCTATTCTGGCCATACTATGGCTGCAACAGTGCCTAGGAAGTATTTTCAAAAGGAAGAAGAAAAACTAGTCTGAATATTAGTCCTGGAAAGGTTACATAGGCCTCAAGATTATTACATCTTACAAAAGACTGAATCTTACCAACTTATTGACTGAAACAGACTTCATCTGAAGACTAGTGCAATAGCAAATGATGAAGTCAAGGAAAATTTGCCCAGGTATCATGTTTTGAAAACAGGTAAGCATCCCGTATTTTTAATATTATTTATCAGGTGTTAATAAATATATATAAAAAACCTCTGGATCACTGATGTTGGAAGGGATCTCTTGAGATCATATAGTCCAGCTTGCCTACTCAAATAGGATCATCTAGAACAAGTTGCTTTAGAGGACTTTAGAGGACATGACTGTTACTGTGTAGGCAAATCTTGGTATCAGAAAACTTTGCATGAGAACTCTTAACAGCTCCCTCCCTCTGACCTCAGGCTTACAGAATATTCCTCAGCAAATTTTTGCTTAAATTCACAAGGAATGATACTGCCTGGCAGAGCTGATAGTGATCATTTTAAAAACACGGTGTCAAAAGACAGCACAGAATTATCCCAGCCCTAGATGAGAAGCTTGGAGAGGAGGAAGTATGCATCTGAGCAAGCACTGAAAGTAAAAACTTTGACATTTGACCCTTCGTCTCCATTTTTCTACCACGAATTTCCATCAGCTACTAATTTTCCCTGTGGCAGTTGTGGTACAGGAAATAGTAATTATTGGGACACTGTTGTAAAATTACTGAGACTGTGTTCTTCATTATATAATTAGAATTATTCGTCCAGCTTCACAATTAATTACTCCACATGCTTAGATGAAATTATTTAATATTACTGTAGTGCATCAAGGACTAATGGGGTTTTAGTTGTGCTAGACATCATACACCAATCTGCAAGATGAAAATCCTCGCATCAGAGAGTTAGTAGCCTAAATAGTGGGGAAAGGTAAAGGACTGAAGGGTAGCTAAGGGCATGGGAAGATGAAATGACATGCCCAAGGCCATATAGCAGTTCAGAAGTACAACTGACAGTAGAAATCACAATGCCATCAACAAGACCATCTTTATGTTAAACAGGATTTTGTATGGAAATCTCTGTAAACTCATATTCTCATTAACTCTTGCAAGTCTATACAATGCACACTTTCCTAATTAAAATTAAAAATTACTCCGTTGAACAAGAAGACAATGCATTTCCAGATTATTGTAGAAAGTAACACTGGCATCAAAACTTTGAAATTAATTAAAGGAGAAAATGAACAAACCATTAGGAGAGAAACGTTACTTGATGATATGTGTCCGCATTAACATGACAGATATGACAGAGCTCAGAACATTTTTTGTGTAGAGGAAATTAGAAATTAACCTTTTTAAATTTTTTTTTGAAACAATTTTTCTTATAATGCATGTTTGTTTTGGACTCTCTCAGAATCACCTTTTTTTTTGTGATATATAACTTAATTACAAAGGTAATTGATCTTTGACCTAAATCTCAACAAAATAAGTAGCTAGGTGCGTACTGAGGTTGCAGTTAAGATATTAAAGAACCTTTTCAACCAGCTAATACATGTCACACAATTTTACTCAACTCTGTATTTTTACTGGTTGTGCCTTGAATACTCTAATGCTGTGCAGATAAAACAAAGATATGCTGGGAAAAAAAAAGCTAGGACTTGTGATAGCTGTGAAACACCTAGTAATATTTAAGGTGCACAAAATTGAAAAGAGTATATGCTATGCTCCTACACATGATTAACATACTAGTTTCTACAAATCTGTGAGATTTCTTGGCTAGGAAATGCAAAAGTTAAAGCAAAATATTAGGAGTTACCTGCAATACCTCTGCTTGGGGCTGTAGTTCCATTGGAATATGCTTCACCCAAGGCCACTGAAGATTATGTCTTGCTGTAATTGATGGCTGAATTTCTTGGTCTGTTAGAAAAGATGATTCTCCCTTCTTTTAAGACTGATGAGTTAATCAATAGAAGGCTTTTCATTTTGTACTCATGCCTATGAGGAAGAACTGGAAAAAGAATAGCAGAGGATATTTGTTGAACCAATTATTCTTGAATAATCCAATTTCTTGTTTACTATTGAGCACTCTAATTCTAAAAAGTATTTTAAAAAAGTGTGGTAATTTTAATATCTCTTCTAAATATGTAGTCTGATAGTGATGGCCCATTTTTGCGAAGTGCTGTGTTTTACATAATATACTGGGTAATGTGTACTGAAACATAATTATGAGACTATAATATTGCAAAATAAAATCTCTATTAAAAATGTCAGTGGAGGAAATACAATCTGGAGATTAAAATTAAGTTGATGAAGAGGTAAATTCAATAGAATTGTAGCAAATAGGATGCGTGTGACTGTAAGCAAGTTACTGAATATTTTAGTGCCTGAGTTCACAGTCTACAAGAAACCAGTTAATGCTTCATTGTTTTGTTTTACCTATCTTTTCTTCTCACCTGGACAGGAAAGGAAATTCATATTGCAGCCTGTACACATACTTCCAGCAAAAACAAAACATATAAAAGAAATATTCCTGAAGTTCAGTAGATACACAGATATCTAGACAGGAAACACGCTTCCTTGAGACAGCTAAACTTCCAGCTACAGTGTCTCTGTGGGCAATTTAATTATCTCTCACTGATTGGAAATAATATAAACTTACAGTGTAAATCCTGCTTTTAAATGTTAAACCTAATCAATTTCTGGGAAGAAATGTTATGGGTATCCAGCACGAGAACTATAGTACCTGCTTGTCAATAACCATACCATGAATTTTTATGCCTAAAATAGTTTTCTTTTCTCCTTTATAGCATGAGAGAACTGTTTCCCCCAGAGAAAGATTTCCTGAGTATCATTCTTTGACAGATGCACAAATTCATTAAATGAATCATTCTCTGGTGGTGTCATACTGTTGACTAAAGAGAAATCTATATGAGATATTTTAAATAGCTAGTATAGAAACAGAGGAAGCACACTCTCAAAGTGCTTGCTCTTTTGCCCTAAGTGAAAAGGGAAATTTGATGTCTTCACTGTAGAAATGTTGCGTTCAGTTTACATCCACTCAGGACACCCTAGTCCTTCTCCTGGTTTTCAGTACTGTCTCTCTGAAGGCATAAATCTCTTGGTGTCAGGAACGGAAGAGCCTGCACTTTAGACCCCCAAGAGGATGGACGATGGTGTTCTGCAGTCCAGAATGGGGCAAGGAAGTGTCAAGCTTTCACACCTGTCAATGTTTCTAAATTATGTTTTGCCTTTGCTCCAACCGTGATTATCATCATGCTGCCCTACTGTTAGTCCTTTTCTGTGAGGTTTCATTTTTTCTGTTTCTTATATATGAAAGGATAAGCAGTGTGTGAGAGCATCTGGTTCATTAAGTCACTTTGTTCAGGACCATTCAGTATAAAGAAATAACATTTAACAAGGAAAGTGATAAACACGCAGACACACAGAGTTAACAAAAACATAATAATGTTCACAACAATGAAGACCTGAGCTCTTCAGCCGCTGGCTGATGGACCACTAATGAAAGTACTCAGACATAGCTTTGAGAGGGTCAGCTTGAAAAGGGAGACTCTTGACATGGGTGTTATGAGATATCATAAGGGGATTATGGAACTGTGGAAAACATGTAGTGCAGACATTTGTGGAAGTGCCAAACGTGGGGGAAGGGAGAGCTAAGGAGAGATGGGAGGAGAAGCAGCAAAATAGAAAGAGGCAGCTACATTCCAGAAAACTTCCAGACTGTGTGCTTGCCTGACGGAACCCTGTGCCTGATCACAGCAGTCTGCCCTACCTTCTTATTAAATACCTTCCTTGACTTTTTACTCCTGTGTAGTTTGGGGTTTTATTCTTCTGTCATACATACGAATGCTGCAAGACCTAAGTGCCAGGGACTGACAAGGAGTGTGAGGGTCTAAGGGTACATAGGTCTAAGAGTCAATATCCAGAGAGACCATTGTGTAAGAGAGATTTTGTTCGCTGGGAAACGACCCAGTGGCCACACGGCTTACAGGTCTACGTGTCAATACCTGTGCATGTGTACTCTGTTTGGCTACGTCAGAGTGTGTGCCAGAGACCACACTGGTGTTCTAGGAACCATGAATATGAATATTGGTGAAACTAGAGATTGAGGGGGCTGTGTGAACTTCAGTCCTGTGTCTGTGGGATGCTCCCTCAGCCTTGGTGCTGATCAAACCCACAAAGGGAAATATCAGTAACTGTATCTGTTGGGTGGGGAGTGAGAGACTTCCAGGTTCTGAATGTGCAGTGGATAAGGATGAAACATCCAGGAGTTGCTTGATGCATTGGCTTCCTCACATCCTTAAGCTTGGAAGCAATGCAAGCTCTTCCCTGAAACTTCATTACATTTTAGAGGCTGTGCCGGTTTGGCCAAAATCTAGTAATATAGCCCCTGAGAGAAAACGAGGTTACAACCACCCTTCCCCCACGGGGTTCAGGAAAAAAGGAAATTTTTCCTCGAAGGAAAGTGAAAGAGATAAAAACTATTTATTTTAACAAACACACAGGAAAAGGATAATGTTGCTAAATAATGAAATGAAATCTCTCGCTAGAGAGAGAAACCTGGGAAGATTTCAGAGTCCTCCTGTAGGTGTGGTCTCTCTCCTCCTCGGAGCCGGTCGGTGAGGGCGTGGGCCCATCCCCGGGGCCTTGGGAAGAAAATTCTCCTGATGTGTTCTGATGTTGTTGAAACAGTTCAGAAGAGAAGAAGGGAAAAAACCAAAGTCCCAGGAAACAAAACTCAGCTCTCCGTCTCACGCCAAGAGGGAACAAAAACCAGCTGGCTGAAGGAAAGGAAGCAGGGTGCTGCCTCCATGCTACCCGCAGCCAGACAACACTGAGGAGTGTAATCTCTGTGTCCTTGAGAAGCTGCTTTGGAAAGTTCATTTTTTTTTTTTTTTCAAGCTCAGTTTAAAGGCACAGAAAAGGCACAATATTACTTTTTGGGCATAGAGCATGATAGGGGATACACATGATAGAGTCACCCCAAGACAGAGGTCAAAAATCTGAGGCTATTTTTTTTCAAGTGTTTCATCTTCTATCATTTGTTTCTATATTAATTTGTGTGTCTTCATGTGTTCCATAAATCACAGCTCCTCTCCTCCTTCCGAGTTCATCGGTGAAAACAGAAAGACTCCTAGAAATATATCTATATATATATAAGATGATATTTCTTCTCTCTCAGTACCTTAAGAATCAGAAATTTACAGAAAAATAATAGAATGTCAAGAGGAAGACAAAAATATACCCATCTCCTGAGCACTCCCCTTTCCTGTTTCTTTGACCCCCATTTTGGGGCAGCTTCCAGTTTTAGGCTTGAAAATTAATCTGGATGCCCACAGTTTCAGACATCTGCATTTTAAATAAAGTAAAAAATTTCTATTTTGGAAGGCAAATGATCATAATTTTGTCAGATTTCCAGGCATGCTCTCTTATCTGATAGCAATTTCGACAAAGGAACTGGTTGTGAGCTGAGTGCTAAAACGTCTCTATCAAGACAAAGTTACATCTAAATAGTCTCAAAAGCTTCTCAGAGGCAATCAGGAGGGCTTTGATACAAAATGAGAAACTGAAGGCTGAATGAACATGGACTAGAGGTTTTCCAGTCCTCTGGTTTGGACTTGTGGTATCTAAATCCTGTCTAAGTGACAATTTAGGAGCCTAAGTCACCCTGAGACCAACCTTTGAGTCCAAGGCTTCATCTAATTCTTGCTTATATCCCTTATCCAAGTTTTTCAGTGCTAGTTATCACCCTTGATAGAAGGCTCAGGAAAGAGAGTTAGCACTGACTCGTGGGATTTATGCAATCTTTTTGGTTTGTGTGAAGTAGCATTGGCTAGATGCTATTGCTTCAGTACCTAAGCCTGAAAAGCATAAACAGTATGGAAAACACCACAGAATTACTATATCTGCCTATCAGGGTTTAACCCCAGCTAGCAACTCAGTCCCACACAACCAATTGCTCACTTTTCCCCTGTGGGGATGGGGGAGAGAATCAGAAGAGTATAAGTAAGAAAACTTGGGATGAAGACTGTCTAACAGGTAAACAAAAACGTAAACAAAAATACCCATAACATGTAAAGCCAGGCACAGAAAAAAGGAAAACAAGGAATTCCTTCACCACTTCCAGTAGGCAGAGAGGGGCTCAGGGCCATTCCCGGGAGAGCAGCACTCCGTCACAGGTAACGGTGACTTGGAAATACAAACACCATCTCTCCTAATGTCCCCATTGTTCTTCCTTCTTCCCACAGTTTTGTATGCTGAGTGTGGTGCTGTGTGTTATGCATATCCCTGTGATCACTTGTGGTAAGCTGTCCCAGCTGTGCCCTCTCTCAACTCCTTGTGCACCCCCTGGCTGGTGTGGGGGGGGGAGAGGCAGAAAAGGCTGTGACTCTGCAAGCCATGCTCAGCATAACTACAACATCTCTGTATCATCATGTCTGTTTCCGGCACAAATGCAAAACACAGACCCATACCAGATATTATGAAAAAAATCTACTCTACCCCAGCCAAAACAAGCACATTGCCACACATTTGAAAAGTAAAATGGCCCGAAGAGCAGACATTTCCCAAGAAAGTTCTCTGTCTTTTCTTTATGCCAACTGGTTGATTGAATCCAAAGCAAAATATCATTCCTCATGGCTGTGAGAGCAGTATCTTCACAAAGCACTGACTTCTGTCCATGCAGCCCTTTCACTTTAATGGTAAAATCAGTGGTTTTGTTTGAGATTTTATAACAGATCTATTTTAGCTTATGTTTGCAAGCAAGCCTTGCCACTTCCTTTGCAACATATCTCTGGTTTCCACCTTTTTATCCTGTACTGAAGAGTAGCTTAAGGAGAAGCAAGGGTCAGTTCAGATTTCATAAATCAATATTTCACTTAGCAATACAGCCATGGATCAGAAACGTAGTTGTATCCTAGCAAAGGAAATCAGGGCTTTATCTTTCCCCCACTGGAATTGTATTTAGCGAAAAAAACGTGAGTCAAACTTCTGAGCCAGGATTTGGGGATACAAGCTACCTTGCATCAGGTAAGACAATTCCCTTTGATTATACAGTGAACTTGTGCTTAAAGCATCTTCTGACAAGAGACTGTCAAACCTGGTTGCCAGCTAGTACACCTGCCTTTGGCAAAGCACCTGAGCAGAAGGTTTAATTGGGCCTTTAGAAGTCTGAAAAAGAAGAGGGAACTAAGGAAATTAATGGAATTATGTGCATTGCCTAAAAGTGTTCATTTTCAGTTTATGTCCCTCCAATTTTACCTATTCATAGTTCTGGAACAGTTAGAACTTCACTAACATTTCTGTAGCTAAATTTTAAATGAAACACATTATTATTACCAGGGTTGCTTTTCCAATACAGGCAAGTCACATTCCTGTTCTCAGTACTATGAGACTTTCAATAACTTTTTTTCTAATTTTGAAAGCACTTTGCAGCTACTCACTCTTTACCGTGGATTGTACCCATACCCTGAAACAAATTACATTTCAAATTAACTCAGAGACTAGAAAATTACAGGGTTTTTTGCTGGTTTGTTGTTTGCTTGTTTTCCAAATCTGGGTTTTAGTTAAGCATTAAGCTTTGGAAACTGTTGATGAAAAAATAGGCATGGACAGTCAAATGGACACATTTGGAGTTAATAGCCTTGCTTTTCTGAGTCATGCTCTATCAAAGAGCCATTCCACCTTGGTTGTAAAACCAAATAGAAACGCAACATTGGCTACTTATCCCTCCTCTTTCAAAGCTACAGACTGAGGGGCTATAGTGTGATCCTCATGAAAAAGGCAAAAGAAAATTCATATTTTTCATCTGCACTGAGATGTTCACTAATTCAGTCTAAGGAGAAGAAAAAGTAATGCTCGAGTAAGAGAAGTCATAAGCCAATTCATGCTATAAGACTTGTTAGCAAGTTTCCACCTCACAGAATTCTGGGGATATGAAAGATGATATGTGTTTGTAAGGAGCTCTGATTATTTTCAAGGCTTCTCTTCAGCTATTGAGTTACCTGTTTTCCACAATATGTCCCAGTGTATCAGGATTCTGTGCTACTATGAATTCCCGATTTGTACACCAATTGCAAATAGTGAACTGCATCACACAAAATATTCCCACACTCAGATACAAAAATAAAGTAAGATTTCACTGTTAAATTGGAATAAAATATAACCAGAATTTGCATTCCCCCACCAAGGCTAATCCCTCAAAAACTTTTAGTTTCGTTTCTTTCTTTCTTTCTTTAAATTCATGTCTTGATATGCCCTATGCTTCTGTTGTATCTGGGTCTCTATGTAGAATGTTTTGAGTAAGGAAGAACACAACAGACATTCAAGAAATGAAATCTGCCCCATAGTCAGCTGATACGTGGTTCATTTTCAGGACTCCAAGGTAAAGCCATCTCTACAAATGTTCAGAAATACTCAGCTATTTTGAATCATCATAATGCTTCTATTATTTAAATCTATGTTTAATTCCAAGGAGGGTCCAAATGACAAAATAAACCCTCATTTTTCTGAAAAAACGTCTTTGCTCCTCTTAGGTCAGTTGAATTCTGTTAGTATCTAACAACTGTGGATATTATTAAAAGAATAAGACATGTTTCCTAATTTCCTGTAGGGGTTATTTGGAAGTGAGGCATCAAATTGAACAGAAAAGCATCTTGTATCAAAGTATTTATTCTCATTTGTCTCTATATATCTGCAGAAAGTACTCTGTGTGTGATAAAACATCAATATCCAAGTAAAGCTTAGAAAGTGTTTTTACTAATATACAGAAAATTTTGATTAACATCAAGCATTTTTCTTGTGAAGGTTTAAAAAGTCTGTGGAAAAAGGACTTCAGAATATATTTCTTTCGGGGGGTCAAACATTTAACAACATTCTCACAAACTACTTAATGAAAATAAAAATAATACAGAAAAAACATGGGGAACCCATAGGGTTCAATCCCCAAATCCACAGAAGTCAGTGAAAATATTTCTATGCAGCTGATAATTTTGAGTTATTAAAATAATTGAGTTTAACATTCATTTTAGCTAACGTAACACATGTGGAACTAGACACTTTTAAGACACTTGCTTGAGCTCTGTCTCTGGTCCATGGAGAAAGCTAAATGCTAAATTAGATGTCTAAGAATATGTAGTGAGGCATCTTTTGGGAGAGCTCATCTTTCTGTTTTGACTTTAAATGGGGCACAATTAATAAGTTTTAACTAGACAGCTGGCATGTGGATGGCTAAAGCTGAGGCAAGGACAACAGTAACTGATAAATAAAAGATACAGGCAGCATAAGCAAGGGTTTACTTTAATTCTACTGCAGACCATCTAAAAATACATACAAACTAGGGACTCTCATTCCAGCTGTCCTTGTACTCATTTAACAGTATCATCACAAACTGGATACTGAGATTCATTTGAACCATTGCAGAGAATGGGATTTACCTTGCCAGTATTAGACTTGGTTTTGTCTGCTGTGCGTATATGAATTCTCAAAATTATAAAAAAACCCAAAAAACCAACCAACCAACCAACCAACCAAAGAACCCCCCAAAAAACACCAAAAAAACCCCAAACCCAGAAAAATGTGAAATTGGAGACCGATATGAGAGAAGCAGCACAACAGTCATGCCAAACCCTGAAGCAGCAATATATTTCTCATTCACTCCCCAAGACAAGTCTTGCAGAAACAGAAGAGCTGGCATAAAAATTAAAGCATTTCTGAATTAACAAACATGCCTTAAGTCACTTCAGAGCATAGCCAGCATAGCTTTGAAATATCTATCTCCAACTCTTCTGTTTCTCTTTTGTCTCGTATCTTTCTGCTCCTATGCCCACATTTCATAATTATGGATAAATATAGAGAGTTTAAAGAAAACCTTAATTGAAGGTTAATCCCCAACAGTTGAATTCAAGAGTTCCCTTTGATACAAAAAGCAAAAGACCCTTAGAGGTAAAACACATAAAATTTTGATTAGTTTCCAGAGTCTGTTTGATGACAAAAAGGTAAATGCATTTCTCTTTAAACTTCTTTTTATTTGTTGGTTGTTCTTTCGAATGCCTTCAGCTTAGAAATAGCCTGTGAAGCATAAGCAGGATACCCAGCACTCTCTTGATAGGTGGGTAGGGTGTACATTTTTTTATAGCTACAGTGAGTGCTGACCACAAGATTACAAGGAGTGATTTCAATCAAATTTCACAGAAGGGAAATTCATTCAAAGGATAAAGACCTCTGAACAAACCAGAGCCAGGGCCAACTAAATCTTACCAAATCGAATTATATTACACTTTTAAAACAACCCTTAGAAAAATCAGTGATTTTAAACACCCCAGTACTATTTTCTGGTGATTTCTAAAACATTGTTGTTGATAACTTTTTTTGATTCATAATATTTATAAACATGAATGGTGTCCTCAGTGACACTAACAACAGTGTATTTTTGAGTAGATTAGACACATTCTATATCTGTAATAGAGATGTGTTGGAAAAAAAATTATACTGAGTTACACAGATGCTTCTACAGAAAATGCTGGGAACACATAAATTTATGTGTTAGAAAAAAATATGGAACTTGGAAAGTTAAATAAGGGAAAAGGGGGACAGGAAAATATTTAATATCTTTAATTAAAAGTATACCCAGAGAGGATGACTGTGAATGAGCAACATACTTGAAATGACCTTTAGAAAATTTCAGGTTATTATTTGTATGTACTTTAGTTATTCAACCTATTCCTTGTGTTCAGTGCTTGAATTTTGAAGGAATCAGAAGTATTCATTAACGCTTGTGATACACAATCTTAGTGATAACACTACATTAGTGATACACAGTGTCAGTGATGCACAGTGCTAAATATGCCAAAGAAGGAGAATTATTTTTCTGCTCATGACAGAGAGGACCATAAAATGTCCCATAGCAAAGGCAATGTTTTGACCTATGTAAAATATTCCATTACCGGTCAGAAAGCCCAGGGCAGGGCCAAGGGCAGAGACTGATATGCCAGTGGTCATACTACGAATATTTACATCAGCAGATAGTCAGGGGTTTTAGAGGCATATTCTGCTTTCCCTCTGAAGATGACTTCAGTAACTTTACTAACATTATTCCCATTTTTCAAATATTTCTCCACTTCTCTGGCTCATTGGTCTGGAAAGGATAGACCAAGCACTCTGAATGGATTGGATGGAAGTTTTGGATCCCTTTCGTTCACGAGGCTTGTGATAGCAATGACTTTCTTCCATCAGAATATGGCTTCAGTTTGCAGAGAAGGACATGCGAACGTGATTGGGTGAGCCAAAAGTCTTAACTGTTGCAGAGCTTCACTTATTCCTAGAAGCAGTAATTTCATTTTCACTTATATTCCTGTCATTACATGATCATGGGAACAGTAAAGAATGACTAAAAGAAAGATGGAGAGAAACTGTTTACAAGGATATGTAGTGACAGGGCAAGGGGGAGTGGATTCAAATTGAGAATAGCTTTAGATTAGATATCAGGAAGAAATTCTTTCCTGTGAGGGTGGTGAGGCCCTGGCACAGGTCGCCTGGAGAAGCTGTGGCAGCCCCATCCCTGGAAGTGTTCAGGGCCAGATTGGAGTAACCTAGTTTAATGGAAGGTGTCCCTGCCCATGGCAGGGAGTTGGAACAAGATGATCTTTAAGGTACCTGTCAAACCATGGTTCTGTGATTTACTGAAAGTACTCTGAGGATTTCCCCATAGACTACAACATTAATCGCTGGTCCTCATTATTCAGACAGATCTCTAAAGTGATGCAAAATGTCTTGAGCATGTCTGAATATTAGCCATAGTTCTTTTCAGGCTGTATGTGACATGACACTTTTGGTCATTTTTCTGTCTGTGGAAACAGAAAAGTGTTCAGGACTCATGCTCAAAATTCGTGGCTCCTTAGGAAAGTCACAGATTAAATCCCAAAATGATTAACCTCTGAATACAAGGGAATACCTGAATTTAGGAAACAATATCTAGAAATTATCTCAAGCAGAAATATTTACAGTTATTTAAAGATGACCAACACCTTCACCGTCTTGGCATACATGACATTAAACCTCAGTGTCCAAATCTCTAATATAAACACTAATTTAACATTATTTCAATTACACCTTTAAACTGTCAGTGTACAAACCTAACTTCCTGTTTAATTTAGTGGTCCACTAAGATTATCTACTTCCACAATCAGTATTTCAACTTATCTACTTTATTGCAAGAGGAAGGAATTCTATGGGGCTGTGGTTTTGATTTCTTTTTTATTCTTTGGTATGAGAAAATGAGAGTGAGAAACACACTTGCACACTGGTAAGCTACTCAATACATGTCTAGCACAAAAAAATACCTCAAAAAACCAAAAACCCAGACAACCCCTGTCCCCCAACAACAACATCAACAAATTCAACCTCAAGCAAACAAATACAAAAACAAATAAAAAGCCATCAAACAGAAAAACAAACTAAAACAACAAAAAAGAGGCAAATAAAACCCCCAAAAAGAATTATAAAAAACACAAACAGGTTTGTTGGAATAACTCTAGAAAGTTCTTGTAAATATGTTTTATTCACGAAAAGGGCCCTTGGCAGTGTTTTCAGTCCTGTCATTTCAATTGTAGACTGCTCAGAGTTCTGCTTCCAGTAGAAACATCTTGTTTTGCTATATTGGGCAGATATCTACTGCTTCTGACTCCCAAGGACCCTATTTCTGGCAGTCAAGTTTTGTTGCAGAAGTGTACAAATGTATAAAATGTGTACCTATTTATATGTCCAGAGGGCAGTTGATGTTTTCCAGGCTTATGGTTATCGCTAAGAAATTAAGTTACAGCCGTCCTACCACCTTAAAGTGAGTGTACAGAGGAATAATTGCATTTTTGAGGCAAGCTGTGACTCAAGAAGATTTTTCAGTATGGACTCAAAGCCTGTTTTGGCCTTATGTCCCAGTGAATGCAACACAAAAAACCCAGCAACTTCCACAGTCATAAGGCAAGAAACCCAAACAAAAGCCGACAAACCAAACCCAAAACCACTTCATTCAGGATCTCCGTATTTAGCAAACAGATTTTTTCCTCTATTGTTGCAGACCAAGCGCATACCAGATAAATAGATTATGTCCTTCATATTAACAACCTATTGAGGAGTCAGGGGTCCAGATCACTTAGCCTGGTGATTTATGAGCTTCTGATTGTCCTTTCCAGGTTAAAAAATGGGATTTTCACATAAGTTGATGACCCTTCAAGAGTCTCGAATAAATGAGATGAGTTGTGCTTTTTGCTGTGGCACTTCTCAATGTTAAGATGTCAGCAGGACAAAAATTAATTCAGAAGTAACCTCCCTTCTTTCTGCCCCTGCAGGAGGCTCCAGGGCACCAGTAGGTACCCTCAAAGTGAGAGGACAGCAAGACTTCACCCAAAACATCCCTGTCTCTCTCTTGATGATGAGCATACGAGAGGAAGCCTGCTATGGACATTTTGGAGGCAGACTGAACAACAGACAGAAGGCAAAATTCCTAATCAACTCAGAAATACAGCAAGGGAGATTGTAGGCACTGGCAGTGTCCAAGCTCTTCAATAAAATATTCCCTACTAAAATAATAAGTTTAGCAGAATTCTACGTATCTGAGGATATGAACCCATGCTACAAGGAAAGTCTAACCCTTACCACACAAATCCACAATAGGCTGGCCCACCTGGCAAATGAGTCCTGACACAAATATTAAAATTAGTTTACTTTAGGTGCAACTTATAGGTATGTAAAGCAGACATCTGAGAAATTTAAAAAACACTAAGAACTGTGATGCACTCTTCCTGGAGCCTGTTTCCAATGTACCACAGGAAAACAAGAAACAAAAGAAAACATGTTATTGATGAGTGGGCTATAAAGGAGGAAATACTTTTATTCCTTGCTAGGCAAACAACAAGGGTCCTGAGGCTTGGCATTCACAAAACATAAATAATGTGAAAATAATTAAAGATCCAGACTTCTATCAGACACAAGAAATGCTCAGGAACCCACAAGACACAAATAATTTTGGGAATTATGGGGCAAATCCGTATTGGTTTCCATCAAAATCAAAGCAGGCTCTTTGGCCTGTGCTGCTATTAGTACTTTTATTGCAATTACTACTAGATAAGTAGATACCTTAAAAGTTTTGATCTCCTTTTAGTCATCTTCAATTCTTAACTTTTTCAATTTTCTTAATTATTTTCACCTTAAATAATCTTTTCATCTTGGCATCTACTCAGAAATTGTACTTTATGCATCTGCTGCATTCTATCCCTCTGAATAGACTTCCAGCCACTTCTACACCTGTTCCAGCTTAAGTCCCTTGGTGAAACCCAGAGGCACAAGGAATTGCTTAAAGTATTCCCAATAAGATCTCATCAGCGCCTTGTACTTTAATATTAAAAAATCAGTTTTTGTATGAAATGAAAAATAGAAAGATAATCCATTATGAAACTTTGGCTTTTCATGGTTGTACCAGGCAGGTATCTCATGGTTGTGTTGAGATCAACGCATATGTAAAGATCTTATCCATCCTTGTTGCCTCCCTGAACAACAAAAACTCTTTCATTTCCACTTCTTCTTGTCACTAAAGTCTACTGTTTTATAATGATGTTTCAGTTCTCAATATCTGATAAGTTTCAGATTAATGTGTAGCAACATTCAAAAAAACCCAAAAACTGTCCTTACTTTTAGCCTAAGTAGTATAACATAACAGGTATAATAATATGAAACATGCTATCAATCTAATGTACACTAGCGTTTCAAATGTATTCTTCCTGGGCTCAATGACATAGCACGAGTGCAAAATATATACGCAACCAGAACTTTTCCTGTGCTGAGAGTTGAGATGTGTTATTTAGTCCTCTCTCTATCATTTAATGGTAATGTAGCAGTCCTACAGCCACCACCTGCACCTTCTTTATGCAAGTTTTTCAATGCAAAAGTTTATCTGATTTGTTTTTAAGAATCAGAAACATTTCATATTTCATGCTAGGTGAAGACTTTCGTTGTGCTGCTATGTAGAAAGCTGCACTAAAGCAGAAATAACAGCTGGGAACTGTGTCACAACTGAATGCAGAAATTAAACTGAAATGAAAGGACTTATTTTTCCATTTGCAGAAAATAAATGAATTGTTTTCGGACCAAGATAATAAATGGAAAGTCATTATTTCGTATATTTCTAATGAGCAGAATTGAATGGAGATTTTGCCTGAAAAGTGTGACCTGAAAGAAAAGAGAAAGCAAAAAAAATCTCATTTTAAGGTTTGATTCATAACATCATCTCTGGAGGTGGGTGAGGTGCTGGCCTTTTGACTCCAGTCATTACACAAAGGGGAGAGAGAAAAGCCAACTACAGACTGAGAGCAGGAAATATGATGGTTCCCCTATGGAGTAAGAAAGACTAAGAGGATTGTGTGACCAGGCAGCCCCTAGGAAGCTGCTTTTAGAACTGTCTACACAAAATTAAAAAGGTTTAATAAAAAATACATAAAAAAAAGCCCGCAACCCTGTTACTGCCCTGACAAACCTCAAAAAGGATGTATACGCTCTATGCAGTCAGCAGTCTTGGGAGCAAATGCTTCTCTTTTAGTTATGGGTCACAGCTGGTTTCAGCAACGGGCTGTAAGCTTCAAGTTTGGCATGACCGAGCATTCATGCAGCTTAAGCAGAAGTGTTTGACTCTAGTGATGGCACACTTGGAAGGAATAAATGCCTGCTTTGAATACAACAACAGCAACAAAAACATCTACAAGAGTGAACAAGTAAAACTTGTTTTATGGGTAAAGCACAACAGTATGAAAACCTTAATCTAAGCATTAAGGGGAATGCAAATTGGAGGGGAGATATAATGTGCAGAATTTAAAACCTCGTGTAAGAATCTTACCCTGAATCTTTTTTTCTCCACACAGAATTTCTTATTGTCAATCCGCATTAAATATATGAGAAAGATTTGGTGAAGAGTTAGGATAAAAAAGTATTTGCTAGAGAGCAGTTCTAAACTTCAGTAGCAAGAGTTCAATTGGTATGAATAAGATTTAGATTAGGACGCAGATTCTCATCTTTAAAAGGCTTGTACTCTAGGGAAATTCACAACATCCAGGAGAGGATTATTTTCACTAAACTTGTTCAAAAACCCTATCCAGGTTTTCCTGAAAGAAAGCAGTGTAAAGAATTCAGATAATTTGAGTTGCAGCAGAAGTTACATTGTGAAATAATATTTACAGTTATTATTAATTTTTTTCTTATTGTATTAAACACTGTGCAATCACGAACCAAAAAAAAAATCTTTCATGTAACTTTCAGGATAAAGGTAGGATGATGCAAAATACCTGAATTCAGGAAATTACAGAAACTTGACTTTACTAAGACGTGGTGTGAAAGTATTGTCTTTTTTTTTTCTTCTAATGTTGCCACCAATTGTTTAATTTTTACTCCATATGAAGAACAGGAAGTTGTTTGAATTCACCCATAGCTTTCAGAGTAAAAGTGATCCCCATTACTACAGTGACATTCACAGCTTTCAAGATGGTACAGAATTGGTTTGAAATCTTTATATTGAACATATAAATTGGTATGCCCCCTTCACAAAGATGGCTTTCACTACTATACATTTTGCCGTTAATTTATAATTAATTATTTCTATGTCAACAACACATAAAACCTCTAATATAGACCCCAGGTGAACAAGGCTCCTTAAAATATGTCTACAGTTCTCAGATCTGAACAATTCATCACCAAAAAAGAAAACATCACCAAGGTTTCGGAAATTTTCCATAGCTGAAAAATAGAATGATCATTCCCCCTAATTTCTTGAGTCCTTTATGAAACATGTAGAGAGCTAGATTTATCATTCTCATCCGCTTGCTAATTACAGCAGGAAACAACCATGGACAAGAAGTGCTGAATGCTAAATATTTTACATTTGCTTTGTTTGCCAGATAAATTGTTCACCATGACACATTGGTGCTTACCGTACTTTAAAATCTGGTCCCAAATTAGAAGATATTGAGGGAAAACAAAACAAAACAAAACAAAACACAAAAAAAAGAAGAAGAAGAAAAAAAATAAAAATAATTAAAAAAAAGGCACCAGTACACTTCCTGAAAGAAACCTTTGCTTGAAGTTAACTTTACCTGAATTTTAAAAAAATCCTTTCCTTCCTTCCTTCCTTCCTTCCTTCCTTCCTTCCTTCCTTCCTTCCTTTCTCCTTTCTTCCTTTCTTTCTCTCTTCCTTTCTTCCCTCATTGATTCCCATCCAAACACATACCTCTACCTCTTCTGCTCTCCTGCAGTGACAGGAAACTGAAGAAAATTGATGCACTAACAGTTCTAATATGACATTCTAAAAGTGACTTTTTGATTTTCAATTAACCTTGCACAAAGAGGAAATATTGAAATTCCCCCCTTTGTTCCTGACTGTGTACATTAGCCAGGCTGGTGTTGGTAGGAGTGAACAGGAGGGGTTGGGCTGGGGAGGGGGAAACTGGCACCTCATTCAAGCACTCCACTGCTATTTGCACAAAACGAGACAAGGCTACCCTGCAATAATTACTCTCTGAAGGGGGAAACAGGTAGGAGAGAGAGTGCTCTTGTCATTTGTTTGACTTAATTGTATGCTTTTATGAGCAGTCTGGCTGGAAGGATTAAAGTTACTTTAAATAACACTTTTTTCAAAAGAATTTGATTTGAGATTTCCCAGCAGGGCTGCCTACCAAGCAGCAGGACCTTTTTCTTCCCTCCAGACCCCCATTCCTTCAGCATTCCCCTATCCTCCCTCCTCTTCTTCCCCCTGTGAACACCAGCATTGTTCTATTTGTCTGAGAGAAGCCAGGGTGGATAGCATGGCATGATGTCAAATTTCTATATTCACTTAAATAAAAAAAGTAAATAAATAAGTCTATGAAAAAATATTCATAAAACAGCCTTTCCCAAGATGCTGGATATAGAGAAAGTGAGACATCATCATATAGTCTGGTTTTCCTTCAGTTAGTTTAGAGATGTTCATTGCACACTTACCGAGCAGACTACAGAATGGGTCAGGAGTACTTTCATGAAGCATTTTAATTTTAGAAAATAGAAAAGTATAATTCGTCAAAGTGAAACAAATTTCTTGGGAAAATATAAGAGTCTGGAGAATGCTCTCGTAATATCATGGGGAGCTCTTTCTTAGAAGTAAGTTTTCAAAGCTATTTGGTGTGTCTACATATTAATGCACTTCAATTTAGTTTATATTTTGTCATCAAAGTATGCATAAAGTATGCATAAAGACAAACAAAACAAGAAGCGCAACCATGCAGTGTGGGAATTAAATTGTCTCTTTTCCTACCATATGATCCAGGATCTTCTGTCTCTCAATAATATGGGTAAATGTGATATTAACAATCATTATCCAGCAAACTGTGAACTTATAGATGAAGGTTGGCAAGTTAAGTATTCTTTCCCTCACTGAACGTGCATTTTTAAACTATTATTTAAGGTTTTTGTAGAAGACATTGCTCACTTGCACTGTAAAACCCAGAAACTTTAAGTCAGTCACCCTCTATTAGTATTATTTAATTTTCATTTCTAAAATCCACAGCCTAAATGTTCATTTTACTGACTTTCCTTCTGGCTTAGGAGTAACAAGAAAAAATAAAATCAGTTTCAGAGGGAATATAGTTACTCTTTTACCTAAAGGATATAGCCTAAGATAGTTAAACTTGTTCGTTGTTTTTTTTACTCAATTTTATTTTCTCTTTACATAAGCATTTATAAACTCTGTCCATCGTTTATATTCCTTCTCCTCATTATGTTAAAGATATGAGCATATTTTTTATAATACCAGCAGAATCAGCCTTGTTTGATTTTTCAGCTGTCTGGGAAAGAAGTGTGATTTTTTGCTAATGTTTTAATGTACCTAATGTCAAACTCCTAGCTTGCAAACATTTCACACCTGACACATTAATGCATTGCAGGTCAATTGCTCTTCGGATTCCATTAAAAGGAAGAAGATGCCCTTTCATACATGAATGTAAATCATAATATACTTAATTCACTCTCACATCCTGAGTGCAAAGTCCAAACCATCTTTATGTCCACAGCAACAAATAACAAAAAATTTATCTGAATTCTTGAAGCCTGAGTTGATTTCTATTGCTGAATCTCCATGGCCATTAGCAAGAACAGCCTTTGGATACACTTGAATATAATCAACACTATCCAGTATCTAAGTGATTGTGACACCAACATCATGTGGCAAAAATATCTGTGCCTCATCATGATCACTGGTTTGAAGTTGTTTCTTCTGCATCGTAAATGAGTTCTGTTCCTTACCTCACTTAAAAAAGTTCACTTGACAATAACTCAATTCGCATTTTTGACTTGATGCATCATGTATCTATTAAGTAGAGAGAAAATAAAAATTGAGCTTAGGTTATTCAGTTCTGACTTAAATGATTTGATATTGGTTTATTTTCAAGGGGCCTATTTGTTAATTTACTTCATGAAACGCTTGAAAAAATGTAGGGGTAAAGAGAGGAGTATCAGATTATCCATATACTTTTGTGTTCTTTTCTGTCTTGAAAATCTTGAAAGGTGGGAAGTGTGTTTCCTTTCCAGATCTAATTGAATGTATATTCTATTTATAAGAAAACTTATTCCTCATGTTTTTATCATTCTTTGTATGCAAAAATTTGAACTTATGTCCTGTATAGAACAAATATAATCATTTCCTATATTTAATCTTTCATTTTAGGACAAAACTTCATTCTTTGAGCAGTGGAGGAGGTTCATTATCCCTGAATGTTTACAGAAATAGTTACTGCCTGAATAGCTTCAGGCAACTACGTAGGGTGGACAGAAGCAGCCTTTAAATTGTGGTGGTAGGAGACAGTTACTTCAGGAGGCCACATCACTCAACACCTAAAGTTTTGATCTCAGATAGCAAGCTGAATTCTGAACCTAGTCTTCTTTTCTCCAAACAGGGGAGGTGAGGTTAGAAATTGAAAAAACTTGCACACTGGTGTATTTTTATACATTTATATATTTTCCATGGAGCCTTTATTAAGCAAACACAATTATTTGCCTAAGTGCCCTAAATGCATTAACAGTATAGTTCAAATCCTGAATGAACAATGCTCTCACATGAACTACCTCTAGGTAGGAAATTGAGCAATAAACAGATAATCAACAGTAGTGGGTAGTTTCTTCCCTCATCTAGGGAATACCTACATTTGTTCTTTTTCTTTTAACTGAGACATAGCTGCTAATACAATATTGGCTTTTGAAAATATCGCCTGAGTTATCTCTCCAGTCTTGGCTGTATGTGGAATTGTGAGGAATTATACAGAAGAACTGAGTGGATTAAAACTATGAGGCTTAGAATACGTATTTGTGTTTTACTAGTGGAAATAGCCAAGAAATAACAACTCACTGCTAGCCTAACAGAAAACAATATCTTGTGTGAGGGATCTTTTTAAGCTACAAATTATAAAACAGTTATAAGACGACTAGCAATGAATTATTCTATCAAACCAGTAGAAAAAAACAAACTGCAAAGTCTATCTAGAAAAATTAAGAAGTGAAAGAAAATTGAAATATGATTGGGTCTTGGACAAACTTTGACGCTTTAACTCCCACATTTTGCAGGTACTCTGAAGATCATGACACACTTCCTTTTTAGGATAGTGTTGTGTGATAACTCTTAAAAATACCAAGATTTTATATTGCTTTCACCAAAAAAATGAGCAGTGAACTCCTGTTAGATATTCTTATTTGTCCATTATGAGTGATCAAGGACTGAACTCTTCTTCATAGCCTTTGTTAATATTTCTACCCTTGAAAGAAACAAACCAAAAAAACAACCAAAAATGAACCCAAAAAACCCTTCAGTATCTTTGGCAAGCCTCATTATTTTTTAAAACCAGACAGATGCTCTAAAAAGGCAGCAAATACATAAACCGTTTCTTTCTTCTATAACTGCAGTTATATAGGATGAAAGTTCTTTGTCTTTCTCTCTATAACCTCATGCAGCAGGTCACTACAGTAATGATCTCTCACAGCTGGTTCCCTCATTAAGCTCCTTAGTGATTACATCTTACTAGTTCTCTCATGTAAAACCCAGAAGTTAGACACATGATGAAATAACTCCTTGATTCATATTCACATATACACAGAGTTCAAGTAGCACACATGTAACTTTACAGGAGGTTTTGAAAGAGTATCAGAAATAAACCTGACTGCCAATTTCACCACAAACAAATTTAAGAATCCCACAGAAATCCACCTTCCCTATTCATGGTGAAATAGTGAAAGAGATAAGCTGCTGCACTGAGCTTACTAAATTAGACAGAAGATATTGCTACTTTTGATCTTATCCATAACAATATTTAGGATGTGTAGACAATTGGGTTGAACAGCACAAGGATCTCCATGATGAATCAAAGCTCTGATTAGTGCTGGAAGTGTTTTTCTCTTTTTAGTGAATCTATCAAAATACTATTGATCATTTCCACATGAAAAAAAGTCAATCTCCTTGTTTATAGTTTGCTGTATTAACATTTGGGACTTTCTGGGTTTCTAAAGTCTGTGATATGTTTACACAGCTGAAGCAGTTGTCCTCAGTTCAAGAACAGACAGCATTGACAAAACCTTACTGCTGGCTAGTCATGACCAATCCTGAAGTCTGATTGCTTGTTCAATGTGCTTTCTTCTATCTCCTTTAATGAAATATTTTCTTCCTTTTTTCTTTTTTTTTTTTTTAATAATTGTTACTTCCCTGAATTGTTTTGTTCTACAGGAATTAATCTTTTTTCCTAATTAAGGAAACAAGAATAAATCTATTGTATTAATATCATGAAAACGTTTTCTGATATCACATTTCTGTAGAATAAAACTGCTAAATGCAACCTGTATTAATGAAACCTGTTTTGAATGCTTTAGATATCTGAATCTGTTTCTTCTCTGAACTCCAGCTCTTGGTGAAACTATATTCAGATATCCAACTTTTCAAGTGAATTTCTTTCTTCTCCAATGTCTCATTAATCATGTGTGGGCCCATATCCCACCAAATATCCCACTAAATTTATTGATTTAGTTTGATAATGATTAATCCTAGGTGCAGCTATATGAATAGAGTGTAGCATCAATGAATTTGTCATTCAGAAGAGCAATTAAAGGAGTCAAGTCTCACACATTTATTCTGTAACACAACTCATGCACAGATTTTCCAACATGTGCTCTATACTCTTGCATCTCCTAGACTTGGTCTCAGGCCAATGCTGTTTCTTTGTCTGAAATGTTTGAGTTGCATCAGTTCAGCCAATTCCGAGCAACGTATGTAAGAAAAAGTACAGTGATGTTTCCATATGTTCCATTTGGGATTTATGTGCTTGGCTAACTCCAAACGGCTGAAACTGGAAACATCAAAGTTAGTGAGCCTATAAAATTCATCAAGAAAGGATAGACAGCAAAGCCTCAAAAGAAACCAGATTTATAGTTATGAATATTTAAATATGGCATATTTACAAATGCAAACAGGCTATTTTTCATTCTATTTTTCATGGTACCCTCAGGCTAATACCATTTAGTATACTGGGTGCAAATCAAGTCCCTTTAGATTTAAATTATCTTAACTGTTAAAAGCTTCACAGTGATAAGCAACCCAAATTTCAAGACCTCTTGGGCAAAATAGTTTCTCTTGCACTTCTTGGGTACAAATTTGGCCCTCCTAGAAATAAGAGTGGAACTCATCTTCACTAAAATTGCAATTTAAAGTTTTAAAAGATGCACAGATGAGTAATTTTGTGAATTTATTTTCCGTAAAAGGAGGGTGAACAATAGTTACAGCTTGGGTTGCTGGCAACCCTAGCAATTATCTTTCTTAAAATGTATTTGGTGTTGGCTACTCAAATTTAAAATCAAATTTTGACTCTTCTATTACAGTACTGTACTTGCAATAATATATAGCACATTTTTATCTGTAATTGTGATTTTGAATTACTGATGTTCTTCATAAACACATGAAGACACAATTACCTTTCCCCTTTCCTTCAGGGTTTAAAAAGTCGTGAAACTCCCAGGGACATTAAGGAGAGCAGTCAAGAAACTATCTATGAGATTCATGGATGCTATTTATACAGTTAAAAATTAGGCATTTTTACCAAAGCTGCCCACTCTGTGTTGGTTTTAAAGTCAGCAGCAAGAAACAGCCAGTTTCTAAGAATAATGCATCACATATTCTTGAAAATAAGATGGACATATCCTTTAGAAGATGCTTATTTTTCTCAGTAACTGGATGACAATTAAAAGGTTACACGTTTAATATCTAAAGTTAGGTGAGTGGGGCAACCTTTTAACATTTGGTGGCTTCACCACAGTATGAAGGTGAGGTATGTCTTGGGCTGTGCTCTGTATCAGGCAGTAGTGTTTGGTATCACTGTCAAATGAGCATAAGCATTTTCAGGTGTTTTGAAGTCTTTTCTGCAGATCTGACTGTACCTCACTGAATTGCAGTCAGACAGCATTGGTGATTCATCACTGTTCTTTGATACTCATCCTTTGGCCCCATATGACTTCTTCTGATTTTCAAAAGGATTTAGTTTAGGCACATCTGAACCTCAGTTTGTCCCTGCTATGTCTGATATTCAGCCCTGAAGTCACACCTGACTACGAGCAGAATTGCCATAAAATTGTTTTTCATTAATAGTCTGTTAGTGTTGATGTGAGATAAGTATAGGTTTTTTTCTTGTTTTGCTTTGTTTTAATTTTTTTTGGCAGCTTGGGGGTTGTTTGTTTTTGGTTGTTTACTTGGGGTTTTTTGGTGTTTTGGGGGGGGTTTGTTTGGTTTTTTTGTTTGGTTGGTTTTATTTTTTTCACTACTATGAGATTGAAATTATAAACATCAGAAAGCACACAGAAGAAATCATAGAAATTACTCAAATAGCCATGGAGCTACTCCAGTGCAGTGCATGGCCCTCACCTAAGCTTTCTGCAGAATTCCAAGTCATTCTCTTAAATTACTCTTCCGCAAGAGCTGAGCAGTTCCAGGACAGCACCATAGGCTTTAGCCACAGGCAAATCTGGCATTTTCCTAAGGCAGCTGATTGCCCATGGGAATAACACAGTTATGGAATTATTCTCTTTTGTTGGCATAATGAAAAGTCAGATCTGCTGTTACTGCCATTGAGGGAGAGGCTGTGGGACAAGTTCTTCTGTTGCAGAAGAGAAGGTATTTTCAGTCAACAGCAGCAATTTGTCTGCATTTCATCAGACAGTCATCCCTTTCCAAGGATGAGTTTCCATCTTTCCAATGGCAAGAGAAGCAGCAGTACTACCTCTCTGGGTCTAATTCCTTCATTTATTTTATACCCCTTTCCTTTGTTTTTTTTTTTTTTTTGTTATTTTTACCTCAGCTTCCCATAAAAGAAATATCCCAACTCTACTTACTGACTAGAAAGATAAAAAATTCACTTTCCCTCAACACTGCCAAGAGCTCTGGTGTTTGCTCTAGTTCCTGTTCAGGGTCTTGTCCTGTAATTCTAGGTAATAATTAAGGCTATCCCATCCATGCTGGACTTCTGACTTTTCTTTTCCTCCTACCAAGTTTCAACTGCTTAAAATAGAAATGTTTAACAAAGGAAAGAGAATGAATTTTGATGCTACAAACTTTTAAGCAATTTAACTCATCACTTTACTAACCTTAGCATAAATGAACCTCAGTCTGAGCTGCATGATCAAATGCAGTTACAGAATAATTTAGGCCAGTAGAATATTTCAGTCATGAAATAGAAATTCATTCTGGGCACATTTAAAACTCTCACTCGTTACTTGCTCTTGAGAGCCAGGTTCCATGCAGATGTGTAAGCTCCTGAACAAGCTTAGGATAAATTGTTCAACTTCATATCACTAGCTGGGATTGTCAGCTCATGATTCCCAACCCTATAATATCTTGCATGTGTGACAGAATGTGATAGTTTCCAGAAACTTGTACAGATAACTAGCATATAAATATCCAGACAAAAGATAGTCTTTTCTGAGAGTAGGTTATTACCTTCTGGGTCAACAGCTCTTCTCTTCCTATAGTGTTCTTATTACAAAACTACTTTTAAATGACTAATAACATAGAAAGGGATCAGAGGTCACAATAATGACCACTGTAGTATCTTCAATTTTATAGCCCAGACGATTGAACAGGGGATTGAATATTAGAAACCATATATTTTATTTGAAGACTAACCTATGGCCAAGTAGAAACCCTAGATGAGTTATTTTATTGCTCCGTGTCTCAGCTATCAATAAACTGGGGATAACGACACTTAACATCTTTAAATACTACAGCATGGAAAAAACTTAAGGGAAATTTATAAATGTGACATAATATTACTGGTAAAAAGACTTAAAATATTAATCATATTATTGCTTTCTGCTGTATTTTTAAATTCTATTGCCTCACTATTCATTTTATCTCTGGACAGTGATATTTCAAATCTTTAAGCAGCTTTGACAGTGGTCATTTCATTTCCCATTGGAGCCCAGACACTTAAACAGTTCACTGCTCTTGGGATACATGTATGATTCCTTACAATTAGTACTGTACTTCTTGATAGGCATAGACACTAGGATTGACGTGATCAGGCTCAGTAGATCATTGACACAGGAAGCCAAAAATGCAGTAGATGGCTTATTGTTTCCCTTCTTTTCCTGCTCCTTTTTTGGTGTTGTACTCTCCACACTCTAAAGGAAATGGAAAGAGGGATTTAATCTTCATCCAACATCCCTTAAAATCTGGGAGCAAGACTTAGTCTCATTCTCCCAGGCATCTTTTCTGCTTATTTTACATTTATATTTCTTGATGATTATACTTCCGGACCCTTTATGTTGCTTGTGTAAGTATCCCACAAGTCTTTTTTGGCCCTTTGTTAGCTACATATTTAAATATTTTTGCTTAGCTTTGTTAAAAAGATGCTCTTTCCTGTGTTAGAGTGATGTCATATAGCAGCATCACAGTGTTATAAATGCTTATATGCAACCTGTGATCACTATTTAATATGTTTGCACTTTCTTTTAAGGCAAATATGAATTCTTTCTTGCTTAGTATCTTTATGCTTTGTGGATTCAGCAGGATTCTCCTAGGATAAATCTCTAAAGCAAAATAACAAATAAACACCAAAACTTAAGTCATAGCACAATGAATATGGTTTGACAGATTTACTCATTCTACAATAAAAGTTGAATATTTTCTATAAAAGTTAGGAGGTAGTTTGGGGTAAAAAGATATGCAAGTGGTGGACAGTAAGAGTATTGCTACAGGAACTCACTCAATACTGTCCATTTTGCTGTTAGATCCTTTAATTTGCAGGTCTTTTTAATTCTTAAAAATACTGCACAAAACCAGATCCACTAAATGCTAGGATATATAAATAAATAGACAGTATTTATTTATCCTCTCCATTCTTTTATAAAAAAACAGGAGTGTATTTCTGAGGCACATTTTATGTACTGTGATAGAAGGCACAATAAAGCCCTGTGGTGCTGTGGCTGATGTGTCACAGCTTTAATGGCAAGAAATTTCCTGAAAGAAGGGATTCGAGTCAACAGAGAGGTTAGCTCGACATTAAAATAAAACAGTTCAGTGATTTCAAATTAAATTACTGTGAAAATTTTTGTTCTTCATGGGATTGGGTTATTTTGACCTTTCATTTCATTTCAAGATTAAAAGAGCTGTCAAAACATAAGGATTTTTGATGAGCAGAAATTCTGTATTCTGATCAACTCTAATAAGGCATTTTCCACGGAAGCACATCACTGAAGCTATCCAAACCATCTCAATTACTATTGATTAGAACATATCTCTAACAGAATGATGTTACCAACTAGTCTCTGAATCTATTAAGAGAGAATGAGTTAGAAAATTATAAAGATCCTTATCATTATGAGGGTTTCTCCTAACTGTATCAGCTACTTGTTTAAATTCTAAAACAATGAAATTAATATATTTTTCCTTCTTTCTTTTTTCTTTTTTTAATATATATTTTCTCTGCTGTTTTGGAGAAGTGCATTTCTTTAGAAAATCTTGCCTCATGTTTAATGCATCTTTGGCTTAAAAATATTTTGTGCCACTGAGCTCCACCAGCCTATTAGTAAGTTTAATTTTAAATAGTTTTCCTTTTGATCATTTTTGATCTATTGTCTTTTAAAAACCCTTGTGTTTTTAGAGGCATGTGGAAGAATATTCATGACTACCTAACATATTTCTATAAAATTAATTGCTGCATAACAACTCTGATGTTATTTTTATTTCTTTCCGAACCAAGCAGTCACCATTACTTTTATATCTCCTAACTAGCTGGTATTTTGAGGCTAGACAACCAAAACATGCAGGTTCCAAGGCAACACTAAATAGAGTGTTTATTTAAACATCCTCTGAAATTTGTTTGTCTGCTTGACCTAACTACTGGCTTAAATACAATGAGAAGGCATTTTAACACCATTAGTATCTGGATTCCAGCCAAAGAAAATCTCCTTATTTTATATCCCTTTAGACTGCATTGAAACAGCCTAAAAGTAGGTTTGGTGTTCTTTAATTCATTTTAAATGGGAAGGGAATTCACAGACTGTATAACAGGGAGACAAAAAATTGAGGTTCTGAAGGTTAAAGTGCCTGTCCTGGGTTGGACATTTCCTAACATATGTAGCAATATGATTGTTTAGTTCTGCACAGTTATAAGAGAATTCAATCCTATATGGTATGGTGACTTCAGACAGAATATGCTTTTGAGATTGTGTTGGAGAGACATTTTTCTCCTCTTTCAGTCCCAGAAGAGGGTTGTTTTTCGTGATTTTTTTCCCCTCTCTCTTGTGTTAATGCCTTTAGCACAATGAAATTAAGCAGTCCAGATTTCTAATGCAAACTGCTCGGGGACAAGATGCTAAGTGATTCTAAGTGTTTTGTTGAGAGCCAGTGTTTAAGTAAACATTACAAATTATGGTTCTGTAGTATATAATGTAGATTGAAGCCCTTGAGCAATGTATTATTCATAAAATACATCACTTTATCAGTTTGATCATGTTCCTTTTCTTTAAAGAGAGAATATGACAAGGATTTTAGTCCTGTTACTGGGGCAGCATGTTCAATGGCAGGAAAGATGAATCCTTGAAAGGTCTGTTTTCTTTTTCAGACCAGGCCTTTGATTATCTGGAGAAAAGGTGTGGTTTTCTTGAGATGCCCTTTCATATGATGTAGCAGATCAAGCACTCTTAGATATTAGAAAGTAAACTATACACCATTTTCAACATAATAATTGATGGTATCAGCATTTTAATTGTCTGTACTTGGTTTATATTTTATGCTTTGCTTGTTTATTTTGTTCATTTAAATGATAGTTATTCTGTAATTAAAAAATATATATATATTCCATGGCAGTATGCCTATAAGAAACTACTACACTATAACAAATAAAGTTCAAGAAGTAGGTTTACAGATTTAGATCTATTTATGTAGTATTAGGTTCTACCACCTAGCTTCTAACTGTGGTTTAGGTTCTCCTGTAACTCATATGTTCAGCACGCAGAATAAAACCAGGAATCTGTTTGAGGAGAACGGGAGGCACAGAAAGGTGAAGATCACTGATTGAGATAAGAAAAATTTTTTGGACATGAATTTATTACAATTTAATATAACAATTTATGAGCAATGAAATAAGAAAATGAACAGCGACAACAGCAATACTCATAGCAAAGTGTGCAAGATAGGTGAATGACTGGAACCCAACACTAACCCACAGCACACCCTGGCAAAACTGAAAAACCCACCCCCTTTTGTGCCACCTGCAAATGGTCCAGGGTCCTGCCCATGACCGTCGAGGCTGCTGCAAAAATTGGCGAGAACCAGGACAGTGTTGGAATGCTCATGCAATAATTTCAAAACACACAGGGAGTGAACCAGTGCCCTTGTGCTTACGTACGTACGTTGTATTTCTTTGTGACAGGTCAGTGTTTCCATGGATACATTTAATATCTGTTAGAATTATCAATAGTTGTTAGGCATATTAATAGGCTTATTAATATCTGTTAGGCATGTCAAAGGACAAACTCTTGCAACCGTATTAAAATGGCGAGATAAAAAAGAAGGTCTTTATTGGAAGTTCTCAGGTGCCTCCATAGTTATGGGCTATGGGCACACCTGCTATCGGATTTCTACAACTTTTATAAGTTTATCAAATTAGCGTATCTAACAAATATTGTCCAATTAGAAGAGCAGTTGGTTAGGTAATTTTCTTCCGGGTACTGCTCCGCTGGAGTTGGTCGAGGGCCTCTTTGCCCCGTTTCTTGTGTCTTCTCAGATCCTGGTCCGAAAACTAAATGTTCTTCTTGTAGGGTCTCTTCTTGAAAATAATACTAAACAATACTTCTGGAATGTGTTAGCAGGTTAGCCTATTGCTCTAAAGTCTAAGAGAAAGGGTAGGAAAAATACCAGGAGCTATACAATGACGTATTAATAGTCTACAAAGCTACAAATATATGAAAAATGCTTAAAAGCTGAAATCTTTAGGCATTAATATTAGGAGTCATGGGCGTGAGTGAGCATTTTGACAAACTTCTAGAAGTTCTGTGTGAGGTGTGCTGTGCTATCATGTCTGAAGAATGTTTATGGTTACAGTCTGTACACAGCTTCACACAAATTCATACCTAAGAAAAGGTTTTGGATGAAGCACGAAAGATTAGGACCAAAATATCTTAGGGATGATTAGACTTTTTAATATACTATTACAGGTTATACAATAATGTATAAAGTAGTTTTTGGATTCTAATGCTGCCACAAATAATTTTTGAACAAGTTTTTTAAACAGTATTCATTATAGACTTAGTTCTGCTTCCTCTATCTGGGCTTTATGAATTTTAACTATTTATATTTCCCTCTTTTGAATAGCATTTCCTTCAGTATTTGCATAATCTTTCCATATTATTTCCAAAACTGATTATTTGTTGCGCAATTCCATCCTCCATCTCCACACGCTGAGTACAGGTGTGTGAAGTATGAAGTTATACTTTTTTGCCTGACTTTTTTTTCCCTGTTTTTGGCAAAAAAACTGCTATGAGTGGCTGACTGCCTCTTGGTGTTTCAGTGCTGTTATAAGACGACCATGGGGCCTCCATCTCTTCACACCATCGACTGAGAGACTCCAGATCCCTCACTGCTGGCTCCAACCAGCAGCCTATCAAGTAATATGTTCAATGTACACCATCCTAAGGAGGGGTAGTCAAGAAATTTCCATCAGGCATTGAATATTTTATGGAATTTTACTATTCTAATGTAAATTCCTCCGTTTGGCACATGATTTAGACATTTAATTTTATAAAATACAGTACTTAACCAACAATAATTCTTGGTAACTGAGTGCAGGTAACAAAATGCAGCAAACATTACAAGTTCTCACAAATAAATTTATTTTCTTGGTTGCTGAGAGAGACTATCAGGAATGTGCTTCCTGCCGAGAATGCACAGTGTGACTTCAAAGATCATACAATATATTTTGGATTTGATGGTCATCACAAAAGAGGATCAACATAGCAGTAATGTGTTAGTATTAAGATATATGATTAGATCTTGCAGAATGTGAGAAGAAGAAACTGTTTTCAGGCTTTGGGAGTATTCTCCGTATTTTAGGATTCTACAAATTTATTTGATAATACCTCCACTCTTATTCTTCTTCTACCTCATGTGTATGTTTCTTTTTGTTAAAAGAGATCTGTGTGATTTTTATTTTCTTTCTTATAATTTTTAACACTTAGGAACATATACATTGCATTAGCTGTACAAATGTGGTCCACATGAAGAAAATATTTTGATAAGCATGTGGTATGGTCAATGCCAGTGCGATAACTAAAGAGGCTTTATATTCATTACATCTTAATTACCCTAATAGGTTCAAAAGTTCTTTATTTGGAATGACAGAGTAGTAATGTGAGGAGAGATTAACATTTTTGATTGATGAAACTGTTAATTAGGAATATCTAGGCAGTCCTCAAATTGCTAAAACTGATGTTTCACCTTGTTGATGAAATTTATTATTGAATTTTCGTATTTTTGGAGCTTTGCAGGCAGTTTTCACTTCTCTGTGACAACACGATACTATACATGTTATGTACTATCATAATTTTTACCTTTTTTTTTTGTCTGTGACCACATATAGGCTCTTACTGAAGACAAGGAGTGTTTCCATCACTGCCAAGATTCCATAGTGAAAGATGGTTAAGCTATGGTAGACCTGATGACTCACCCATTGCAATCCATTTCTTTTCTTGATAAGTGAAATCTTCAGTTCATTCTGTCATCAGTACTAAATGCTAGATGGGTCACACATACCTTGATTTCTTATGCGGTGATCTGAATAGAAATTGGATGGCAGGGATATGCAATGCCTCAGCAGCTGCTTTTTAACTGAGACTTCATTTTCAGGTATGAAATGCTGGTGGAAAAGACGTTATTCACACACATTATAAGAATAAGTTCTTCATCTTCTCCACATAGTTATCAACAACATCTAACTATTTATCACTATTATGTGATAAATTGCATAATTGTTGTTTGCTGTGAACTTTTTGCCATCCTAAATAATAGTGTGGGTGGGGAAACCTTCCATGAATCACGCAAGTTGCCTCCTACCAGGCCAGTAAAATTATCTTCTCCACACTAATCATCAATATCATTGACCTTTGTCATAAAACTTGGGTCGTTCATATCTATATCCCATTAGAAGTATCATCCCACGAACACCTCTTCGGGTCTATTAAAGTCATATCAGAAAGAATCATTGACTTCTTGTCAAACACATCCAACCTTCCACATTAATATATCCACAGATGCCTCACTAATCACTCAGCAAACAATGCATGATATGCACCAGGCAGTGAGAAGTGTGGGAGAGATCTTTGGAGGACCCTGTCCTCCTCCAGGAATGGACCTGATGGTGACAATTACAAATGAGACAGGATACACAATATGCTTTCTCCCCCTTCATGAGTTGCAGCAATGGGTAGGCATTGTTGCTCATTTGTTTTCTCTTTCTTCCTCCTCTGCTCAGGAGTAGAGGAAGAAATTCACTTACTTGATTAGATGCTGTTAGATTTGTAAGTGTTTTCTATTTTTTTTTCCCAAGTTCCACTTTTTGTTGTTGCTACTTGTCTCCTAGAAACTTAAACCATACACCATCTCACAGAGGGTGAAGACGTGGTCAGGATAATTCTTTTTAAACTAAAGTTGCGTTAAATTTGAAAAAATGCATTTGATTGAAGCCCAAACCCTGACCACATTTTCCAATGTCACACAAACTATTCAAACAATGCTGAACTGGAGGATTAGATCCTGTAATATTTAAGTCAGCTATTACATCACTGGAGAATAACTCCAGAGACATTGACTCTATTCTTAGCCTACTGATTTAGTGAAGGTTACCAGATTGATATACCTCTTGGACCTCTGTTCCAGCTTCAGCCTTTTACTATTGTCTGAAATTCTTTACATTTGTCTATTCAAAGTGTAAACTCCTCAGAGTAAGAACTATTCTTCTCTCAGCAGGAAAGAGAAGAGACATTAGAAAACACCGTACTGGAGTGAAAAAACACAGAGGAAATCAGGAACAGACAGCTGATTTTCAGGGATTCCCAGGCTCCACTGCGCACTAAAACTTCAAAGAACTTCAGTGTTTTATTAGGGAAGTAAACTAAATTGAAAATGGGCTCTTTGGGTCTTCAAATATTAGATATCCCACTCTGAAAAAACTGACCTTGTCTCCATTTTGTGCTAATTCCTTTATGGATGAAATGTTGATATTTACCCAACCCAAAATAGATGTGTTGAAGCTAAATTTAATAGTCTTTGGAAAAACTGCTTTAATATCCCTAAATGGGTGCAATTCTCCAGCTGCAAATTATAACCATTATTTCTGTATTACATCCATTAGGAAACTCTCAGGGGGGAAAGGAAACAAAAAAATAAAGGAAAAGAACTGGACATTTCCAAGACTGTATGCTGATAAATATAACATATGTTAAACTGATAAAAATAACTATAAGAAATACCAGTAATCATGATAATAATAATAATAAAAAAAGATAATTTTGGAAAGGAGATAAGTTCATCTGCTTCAGGGCATGAGCTAGTTTCTACCTACAAGGGCTTGAGAAGAAATTTCCCCTTTGGGCAAATTGTACTATTCATCTCTTTCTCTGAAGCATCTGGCGCCAGCCGTTTTTAAAAGTTCATTCCCAATCTATCTGTTCCTTGTGTGCTATGGCAATTTTTATGTTTCTGTGAGCTGAAATAAAATTGTCTTTACCTAAAACTAATTTCAAGGTAGAGACATTATCTGTGCCAACACTAAGCTGGCAGGGCACTCTGTAAACTGCTTCTGAACGTGGAGCCAAATGCAGCCCTTTTGAAGATCCGCAGGCTTAGTCTGAAAATTTTGGCACATGCCTGTTGTACTTCAAGGGCGTTGAAGCTTGTGCCAGATTTTGTTCTTTGATTTCCACAGATCTGAATGCACACATCTGGTTGTGGGAGGGGTTATCACACATCTACATCTGCCAAATATGGCCATGCTCTAACATATGCACATTTCTTTAATTCCTGTGTACCTTGTTGTGACAGGCTCATTCCAGCAGTCAAAAAAACAATATTTCAAAATCATTTAACGGAAAATATTTGCAAAAAGACAAACAAGCAAACAACCAACAAAACACAACAAAAACCCCCAGATAAACAAAAAACCCACAAACCAGCCAAACAAAAACTCTCACACAAATAAACCTCAAAAACAGTTCTGAGGAGGGGGAAAGAAAATCTGAGCATAACTGGCTGAATTCCCATTGAATTCTTAGGAGTCAATGTGTTGTTCAAAGTTTACTGAAAAAATATTCCAAAGAGTTAACCTGGAAGCTCAGCTGTAAAACAAATCAAAAGATGTGGATTCGTAGTAAAGCTTAAACCAAAGTCATTAGATATAGATTGACATGGAGGGGAATTGCTGTAGGAAAGTAAAGAGGAGAAAAACAAAATGTAAACAAGAGGATACTCAGAGAACTTCGGAGGAACTATAGACAATATAATGAAGTAATAATTGTTAGATCTGAGCCAATAATTCCCAAGGAATAACTTTCTCAGTGTATTTTTTTTCCTTTCTTAAACACAAAAAACCCAAGGATCTGGTTGTGGATTGTTTTTTTTTTTTAATTTAGTAATAGGAGAAACAGACCTATATTTCAACATTTTGTTTTATTTTAAGTGTTTGAGATTCCAGGAGTATTTAGTGTGCAAATTTTGGGTTGTTCTTGCTGTAATTAGGCCCAGGGGTCACGTGGTACATTTGTTTTCTTCTGACTGAAGCTCAAAACACAACTGAGGGAATCCTTGGAAGAATATCACTATTCTAAGACTCTTAAGGGATAACAAGTGTAAATAACAGGAAATTTCAGAGCTGTCAAAGCTTTGCATTGTGAAATATTACTGTAAACATGCCCAAACTTGCCTCCACACATACATACAAAACCACGGATACTGTGGCTGCTGAAACGTCCAGTAAATTACACCAATAAAAATAAAATTTAATTTTAGATGAAAAACTGAGTTTTTAACGTCACCATCACTTCTGACCTTTGACTGATGCTGGATTTTTAATTGCTTATGGTCCACTGTGTCTTACAGAAGAACAAATGGAGGACAGAAATTAAAGCAATGCTTTGTAAAGAAAACGGGATGGTCTAGGTTACTTCAGTATTAATTAGCAAAGATTTTTCTTTCTGGCAGAGCTGAATGCAAACAGAGTTATTCTTTATATTATCTGAGGACTTTCTCATAATGAAGAGAAAGTAGGGAAAGAAATCTTGTTAAGCATCTGGATTATGGTCAAAACCCCACTGGGATCACCTGGTAGACTCTTGATAGAGACAGATAAGTATTTTTTAATAGATAATAGTATATCTCAATATATATGTGTACGTTTTGTGTGGCAGTTGTTGACTTACATGCCCCTCTTCTTTGCATGTTAAATGCCCATAAATCTGATTATTTTAGAGGAAACACAACAACTCTAAAATATCAGCAGGAGAATGCTAAACAGCTAATTGGAAATTAGGGTGGTAGACGATATCTAGGTTATGTATTCTTCCTTCCAAATTTTAAACAACTCTGATAAATGATAAACCAGAAGATACGGACACTTTGAATTTGGTCTTCCACCTTGAAGCCCTTTCTTCCTCTATGCATTCAAAAAGTACTTAATCTTGCCTGAAAGTTCTCTCAAGGATGAATTCTCAACTCTAAATCCTAAACTAAGAGGGGCACTTTTTGACATCCCACTATGAGAACCTCTGCCTCATTTCAGTGAACTTTTTAAGCTTTTCAATTCCTTTACTGGTTTCTGGCTGGGCTTTTCTGAGTTCCTTTGCCACACAACTAAATCTCTGCATATGATATTTCTAGATATTGGATATGTAGGCAGAACCCCTAAAATATGAACCTTCAGTCACAAATTATAATGATGACTGTTGAAATTTCCACATCCAGCCAGAGAGTACAGCTCAAGTATTCAAATAGAAGTGATGAGTGTTGCATTCGTGTCTAGGTGATTGACAGATAAAGTTGTCTGAAGTAGATATCAGCGAAGCATGGATCTCAAAACATAACTGTAGAAATATGTGGATAACAATGTGAATAAAACTTAAGGAATGTCAAAGGTCAGATCTGCACCTGGTATAAATTGGCACACGTCTGCAGGTGTTTTACACCTAATGAAGATGTCATCATGGAAAGTTTCTCTAAGCTTAATGATTCTCAAATTTATTTCCCAGAATACTTTCTAAACTTTGTGAATGAGAGAAAAATATCCTAAAAATATGGATCATTCACCTCCAGATTTTGTTTTGGTGAAGATTTTCAAGGTGTCACCAAAAAGAAGAAAAAAAAGAAATGATGCAATCATTTTGCATTTGACCGAGTTTTGAAGTAATGTTTTTTGTTAAAATTGTGTTTGAAAGTTTTCCAAAGACATAGCTTCAGAGTTATTACTTTTTTCAGGTTCAAGGGGATCAAATAATTTTTGGGAAAACAGGCAAAAATCCTCTATTTTTCCTTTTTTCAAACCTGATTATCAAAAAGCTGATGATTTAACTGGTGTTATTAATCCACTAATTAAGTATCTCATTTATCCAGAAGAATAATTTATTCCACAGCCTTTTAGAAATAATCTGTAGAACTGAGTAGAGCTAGCGATACAGACAAATGACAATACAGTTGTTGATGTAGCAGTTCCACACAAACAGAATTTTTCAGATTAATAAAATGTAACACTATTTGTATTGAATCCATATCAGGTAGGCTTTTATATCAATATGTACAGATAGAACACAAAATGTTTTATTTGATAAATAGTACAAGCAAAGAGAGAGCAAAGATAGAGAGGTGACACAGTAAAAATATATTTGTGGAGATACCTACACTGAGCAGATGACACTATTTGGGCATGAATGACATACATAAAAAACAAAGATTATAACATGAGTTTTGCTGTGGACCATAGTAAATGGAAGGAGGAAAAAAGGCTTAAAAAAATTCTAATCGTAGAAAAATTGGTAGTTTTTTCAATAGCAAACGAGAACTTTTCTGCACAACTCTTATGGTACTTCTCTTTATAGAAATGAAACTATGAGTGAAGTAAAATGACCAATAATAATTAATAATTAGTTTAAAGACTGCAGAAAGAATATTATTGCATATTAAGAACCCAAACTGATGGACTTTTTAAGCATGTGCTTAAGTCTAAGTGCAAGCTGAAGTTCCACTGATGTCTCTGAAGTTGCACACATAAAATGCTGTCATGTGTTGGCATTTAAATGCAGTGGGATTTAACTGAAGCTAAAAACTACCACGCTTATTTTTGTAAAAATCTGATATTTTTGTTCCTATTGAAATTTACAGGGCATTTCCATAGGCATAAAAGTTCCTTTGCAATATCCTTCTGTGTCTGTTTTTAGTTTAGTTTTCCTTCCAAACCAATCTTCCTTTACAGATGAGTTTCTGCATACCAACAGAGATCAGGAGCAAACAAGACTATCATATATATATCACAACTAGCCCATATGACCAACAATGGGTTAAAAAGTGTCTTCAAGTAACACCCTACTTATGTATCCGAGCAAAGGTCTATACCTGGTCAGTATGTGTACTCTATGAGACACACACTGTCACCTTAAATTTGTTCTTTTTCCTTTTTCATGTAATTCTCTGCTAGACCACTGTAATATTAAGGTCCATTGTCCTGACTTTATGGACCAGGCATTACTTCATAAAAAAAAATTTTTTGAAGCATGAATGAAGTGGAAAACAGAAGGCATGAAACCCATGCGGGATAGAACAAAAACTGATCTGTAGGATATGTGGCATAAAATACTTATAAGCTATGGCTAAAGCAAAGTCCTGTGTGATACCCGTGCTGTGAAGAGCCTCAGATTTCCACTTACTCACAATATCGGGAGCGTGTTTATTAATTTCCATGGGGTTTTTTTAAATGTTTAGTTGATAAGGAATGAATAGAAGAGAAGGGACAGAACTGTAGAGGTTGCATCCCTGGGGAGGAGAACTACAGCTGGTGATAGAAATTATTTCTTTCAAGAACAGCTGTGAGTGCCTTATGTGCCAGTAGCTGCATGTGAACCCTTTATTTTTGTAGTATAAAATCTGACAGAAAAGTGTAACTCTGGAGAGAGTATTTATATGTAACCAAACACATCCACTTTGCATTAAATATCCTTGTTAAGCAGGTTTATGTGCCCCTGTCTGCTGTCAGTCAGGTTTCCATGGACTATCAATCAGTTGCAATCACCTGGTTTTCCTTGCTTGGGTTTCGGTACACAGTGCATAATTGTAAGGTAGTTGCAAGCCCCTCAAAAGGGCATAAATTAATCGGTTTGTCAGATTGTCCAACATTCTGCTTATTTAGCACTGAAAAATGAATTTTTTTTTTCTTCATTCCATTCAGAGTTCACTTACAAACTCAGCAATAGCTGTGCAGGTCATGTGCAAAACCTTCCACTGCACATGTCCTCTAACCCTTCCAAAACCAATATCCCAGGCCAGTTCACCTCTGCCTGTTTTTGAACATCTGCAGAAACCAAGAATGTGAGTTCAGTTCTGTCTTCAGTAATTCCGGCTATGACCTTCAGAAACTACCTTAAATTCAGCCACTGATTATCTTCTCTCTTTTGTGAAATGAGATGAATGTTCTCCTATCTTTAAGTCTGTATAAAATACAGTTAAAATTAAATATAGCCTCCAAATGCTAATAAATGCAATCCCAGGCCTACAGAATCAGTGTCAGTGGGAGTTTTGCCATGGAATTCAACAGGAGCAGGGTCAGGACCTGATATAATTGAGAGAAGTTGTTAATATACATCACTTACTGCCTGCCTGCAGTTCTTGTCTAGCTAATAAAGTCACTCACTGACATAACAATATAGAGTGCAGGAGCAGGTGACACACTCTACTGTGTGCTTATGAGGTCTTTTATAGCACACCTTTCCCTTCAGTACATAGTGGAGGGTATATAAATATACTCCATATGCTTTATACTACTATATTGAGTAACTTTTTGAGTGTATGCTTTTGCAGCTCAGCATATCTCTTAGTATGTGACATCCATAGCAGATTAGCATCTTCTGTGCATTCATGAAAACACCAGAATACTCTAACACCAGTAGCTGTTCAATATACCTAATTGGCTTTTGGAGAGCACTAGTATACTCACTTAGAATTAAGAATTGATGGGTTGTTTGTTTGTTTGTTTAAATACTTCTCTTTGTCATCAAAGGTTTATGGTCATGATATTCCAAATGTGTAACATTAAAAACAAAATTATAGACAATCAACATTTGAAGCCACCTGTTTTTCAGGGGGCATTGTGGTTGTTAGATGAAATCAGTGACAGCAGCAGAAGCAGCTTCTAATCACACATTCCACTGTCTCTTACCAGTTTTTTAGGTTGATAACCACAGAAGATGCTTAGTTATGCTGTAGACCACATTTTCCGTATGGTCAGGAAAGATTATAAACCAAGGAGCAAGATTGTGGAGGGTGATACTTATTTATGAATAAAGGAATACTGCATATCGTGGTATAGAATATTGTATTCTCAAAAACTTTGACCTTAGAAAGATTTAGTTATTAAAAAACTCAGATGAAGTTATAAAGATAAGGACTGTTTATTGTCCTGGCTTAAAAAACAATTTTGAGTTCTAAGCAAAAGTGAAGAAGTTTTGTGTCTTCATTTAAAGCGGTGGAGAGGCAAAGATAGAAAGACTGAATTTGTATTTGATGTTGATCATTGTAAGAGGAGAATGAAGAAGAAGAAAATGTCAGTCAATATCTTTTGAAATTATTTGAGGTCCAGAGAAAAATGTCAAATTTTAAGAAACCAACTTGTTTATTTTATCAAAAAGATAGGAGAATGTTCCTATTTAAACATCAAAGCAGCTTAAGATATGAAAAACTCCTGATGTGGAAGCACTATTATGTTGCAGAGAAACACAGAGCTAAAATGCATAACAAACATGCTGCATTTATATTAACCAAAATTTGGAAAAATTAATTTGGCTTTGTTTTTGGTTGGTTGGTTTTTTGGTTTCTTTTTGTTGGGTTTTTTTTTTCTTGTCTTGTTGAGGTTCTTGTTGGTTTTTAAGAACTAATTTACCAGGAAAACTAAACTATAAGAATGTTAGTGAATAATGGGGTTTATGACATTTTTATCTCAGTGCCAGATTCCTTTTTAACCACCTGCTTAACAAAGTGCAAATAATTGTAATCAGACTACCAAAAGTACTAGTTGTGCAAAATTTAAGATACAGTTGATAATATCACCTTGATCTGATAATGGTGCCTTTTGATCTGGAATACTATAAAATTTTGAAATGCTTCTCAAAAAAGAGATCATTACTTTCAGAGTAAATTGGCATTGCTCTTTTTGAAATGGGAAATTTTAATAAAAAATAATTTTAATTTTTTTTTTACCTATATCAATTTATTCATTTCAGAGCGAAGAAGGTCTCTTTCAGCCCCAGAATTTTAGTGTGCACAGAATGGGAACAGTTATTTGAGTTACCTCTGGATGTCTTATTGAAATTCAAGATACATTACTCATTCTTAAACTGGTAAGTCTCAGATATAAAAGGAAGGATCTTTCAAAGAGTCTCAGGTTATGCCAATTTTAGATGCATACAGCTTTAATTAATATTTTTAAATAATTTAAAAGAAAAAGAAAAAAACATATCAAAATGTTTAAATCATTTTGAAATGTAAATATAATTCATGTTTTATTGTTTACTTAGGGGGAAAAGTACTATACCTCTATTTTGTGAACCTTCCCCCCGCTCCCCCCTCAGTTTTAAAGCTCTGTTGATGGACACATCCTTTTAGAACTCACACCATGTCTGGCTGCAGTTGTCACTTTACATTGAATTGTAAGTTGACAAGAAAGTCCTAGCCAAATGTTGCACTTTAACAAGACGACACATGAGACAATGAAACCTGAAATGACATGGTTTTCTTTTTTTCACTGTTTTTTTCTTTCTTGACATGAGGTATTTTCCTGAAGAAATAAGAAAAAGAAGAAATTAAAAGTATGGGTCTGCTAGAATTCTCCATTGACAATGACAGCATCCAGGCCCCTGTCTTAAGCTATGCCTGCAGTTTCTATCAATATTGAGGTGGGATAAAGTTAGGCCAAAATAACATAGAGAAGTAATGCAGTGGTGAGAAGTTTTTTTATTGAAAAGACTTTTGTGGATTTGTTTTTATTCTTCAGAGAAAGAGGAAATAAAACGGGTGGATGAAATGGTTTTGTTGAAGAGAGTGGGGTTTTGTGTTCTCAGTTGATTTTCTTCTTAGCTATAACCTCTCCTAGCTATAACTTAGTCTCAACCTTATGTACTCTGTCTCTGAAGCCAGCCATGGAAAGCTGCCCACGCATTTTCCTATATATCTGAACATTTGCAGCTCTTTTGATGCAAAGTGTTACTCCCTTCATGCAGCAAAGCACAAAGAAATAGAAACAGTGCAAACACAGAGCTGGGGGTGGTGACCTGGTAATGGAGATCCTCCACCTAATTTATATTTATTTAAAAAAAAAAGCATAGCCTTTGTGCTGTTTTGGAACAACTCTGCCATGTGCATAAGTTGAGATGGCAACTTGAGGAATAGCTTTAAAATTTAAGCTAGCAAGGGAGGTTTTCACCCAGGTCAGATGAAATAACGTTGTGTTTTGACATTTGGTGGCCAATGTTAATTCAAGTAGGCAACCCACAATAACTGGGTTAACCAGCAAAAAAAAGTAGTCTATTAACTCCATACTCTGCCAAAGAAACCAAAATATCTTCACCTCTATGGTTACTTTGAGTCCTAGAGAGTTTCAATATGGCTTACCACAAAATTCAGCAACTCATAAAACCAAACCAGGTCTCAGAACCTCATAAATCCAGGTCACAGATAGTGACCTCATCTGCTACTCTTCCCTACTCATCCATCCTCAGTATTCCAAACCCTCACTAACTAAACTGTCAATGTGTAGAGAACCATTATGTAATAAATTTTTATTTATTGTTNAACAAGAAGTCCAAGAAGGTGTCTTCCAAAACAGCCTGCTCAAAATCCACTAGGTAGCCCTGATGCTTAATGAGGAACAGCTCGTTTCAGGACTAATACAAAGCTCTGTTTCCAGTGCCCACTGAGAAGGAGAGGAGATATGCAAATGAATGTCTGGGAAGATTCACGGCTCCCAAGCTTGCACGTGCTCCCTTTTTGTCTGCAGCATTTCATTTGTGAAGCACATTTTCCCCAGGGAGGAGTACGACAAGATTCAATTCAGATTTTCCCTAAATTAAATTAAATGCAATGGCCATAGAGCCCCAGGGGGGTGGGGTGGGGGTGAGCACACTTCAGATCCCTATAGGTTGATGACTTATTTTGAAAGCAACTAACTTTTGAGCAAATTTGAACTGCGTATGACAGGGGCAGAGGATGGTGGAGTGAATTAATGTGAGCATTTAATGAGCTACATTATTACTGTCCTACTCTGAAAAACTAAGGCTTTCTAAAGCAGTTACAAGCAGTTTGAAGTGAAGACATGCTAACTAGAAATTTGAATTTATATTTCTTTGATATTTTCTAGAATTTATTCATTTAAACTTTTGCTCGTACCCTTGAGATGTTTGGGATGACTATAACTGCTTGGCTGTTAGAGTCACAACTTTTAAGAAAGGTTGTCATCCTGTAGGTTCTTAAAGTTAGGGCATACATACAGGAAAAAATTACTCAAAACCATGAAGTCAAAGTGTTTACACCACATCCATCATTTTTGAAAATCTCTAAGGTCAAAGCTAATGGAAATTACCCTAACTTATTTGAAATAAGGATTAAAGCTACTTTCAGTTTATCACGTCATATGATATGTTATACAGAGATACAGAAGACTTTCCCAAATACTCCATGTGAGGAATAAACAAGTCAACCAAAAATATGGGAAACCAGAAATGGGAAAGCAACAATGACCCAAGATAAAAGAACACCAAATGGCCTTAAATGATCCAGGGAATGTTATTCAGGCAAATACCTCTAGATTAAATCAGATTAGATTGTATTTTTACAAAATATGGTACTTACCATTTTGTAAAACATCCAATGCTGTATCAATAGCCCTGTTTCCACTTTAAAATTAATGAACAGCACTAACTCATCCAAAATACAGATTCATAGAGGAAATACATAGTTACTCAATTGCAAATTTTAATGAAAAGTGTGGGACATCTACATTTTTCCTTTATCCTAGAGATTTTGCCACACGGAATATGTGGTTCATATGCTGTTTCTCTGTGTAATCCAAGAAAGTTTTGTTCTGATGAAACTCTTACCAATCCTCCTGCTCTGTTGTGATTATAGTAATCAAGTTCCAATTAAAAATAAATGTCATAAAAAATTGTGGGTAAACAATGTAATAACTCACATGAAGCCACTAAGAAATATCTGTAGAAGGAGAAGCATTTGTAGAAGTCTCCTCTGCACATCTCACAGTGTGATCACATTTGCAATAAACTCCTCTGCTTTATAAATATTTAGAGGCAGGAGTCACAACACAGCTCTCAAAATTACGTAAAAAAAATCTGTAAATATTAGAACAGAAAGAACTTGAAGAGAAAAAACAAGAATGTCAAAACCTCACAAAATTTTTTTTTTTCAAATGCTAGCACTTTTTTCACAAATCAGTGTTGCTTTAGGGATTATAATAGTTTTGAAAAACATGCCTTTAATGCTCTTACTATGGATTGAATGATTTAAATTTAAAGAAGCTTCCAGAATTAGAGTTGTACACATAAATAATCACTGACATAATATAGCATCTCCCCAGTGAGAAGATGAATGTAAAAAATACTGGAAATAATTTGATGATACAATTTGAAATTCAGTGTGCCAGAAATGTATGCTTTTAGGATTCTTGTTAGATTTTAAATGATCAAAAGCAAGTCCAGAAGATACGGATATAATAAAAACCCTCATTATTTAATATTTCAAAATGGTACAATAAGTTAAATTATCTTGTCAGCATATATTTAAAATACACAAACTAAACAAAGGATATGATAAAATACAAAGATATATGTGTCCCGTTTTCAAGAAACATGTGATTAACAGAGAAAAAGCTGTATGATATATTGTTGAGAACATTAAACCAATTTGAACAAATTTTATGAATATATGGATCATATATTCTCTTCCATAAATGCTTTTTAGATAATAATATCCTTCAGCAATGACAAAATGATTGCAGCTGATCTACAGTATATTTTTTGTTATGTGCTTTATATCCATAAAAAATAAATTAAAAAAAAAAAAAGGCAAGGGAAAAGAGAGGGAGAGAAAGATACTGGAAGCATAGCAGCATTTTTTTTTCTGTTTTTAAGCTGAAACTAATTTTACTCATTGTGGAAGAGCCCTGTGGCTCTCTTATAGGGCCTTGTTTTAGAAGCTCAGTTGTGTCGGTACTTGAAATAAAGACGAGTGAACCCCCAACCGGCACCTGGTGCATCGCAATGTCAAGAGCTGATACAGCCCTAGAACATCCTGTGAGAGAGAAATTTCATTTGGTTTTATGCACATGGCTGAGACTTTTCATCTGATATTAAATAGTCCCCTACAGTATCATCCTCTTAGTAGTCGATGGGTTTGCTATTAATATGTGGATGTATTATGAGTCACGTCTCACAATAACAGGAAAATTGACGCATTAATAAGCATGGCTTTAGCAGGTACGGCATTAGAAATACTTCATCCTCACTACAGCATGTTTTTTGTCCAGCAGGTGCAGAGAGACCTGCTTTGGGAGCAATATATCAAAGGAAATAGAAGTGGTTTCTGACATCAGCACCCATTCTTGCTAGATCATTTGAAGATGATTTGACATGAAATGGGGCAGGAAAAAGCAGAGGGTGGAAAGGAAAAATTTCTTAAGCTGTTCCACTTAAATCCTCAAATGTGTGGTGCAGTGTACTGGCATCCTTACATGGAAAACAAAAGAGAAACCAGGAACAAGTGGAAAAGAAATGGTGAATTTCTCAACACACCTCACTCCAGCACTAGGCTGGTAGCATTTTTCTGATCTTGAGCCAGAAAAAATTAAAAAAAAAAATGGGGAGAGTTTAACTCTAATCTACACATTATCCAGGTGCACCAAGTCTCTGCTCAGGCTTTGTCTGTAACCCCCTTGAAAACATCACAGTGATGAGTTGTTGATGTGGCTGCATATTATCCAACAAAATGGAAAAACAGACCTGAAATCATTCCAAGTCTGAGTGGTGAAAAAGGAAGACAAGAGAGATGCAGAATGGTGTTTGCAATGCAGGTTTTTTCAGTATCCTTCTTCTGTCAAACACTGTCACACCGGGGAGACCCAGTTTGGCCCTCTCTGTTCTAAAAGTGCTTTGAAATTGAAACATTTTTTTGTACATGCTAAGTACTGTTATCAAAACTAATTGATAGAGGGACTGTTCTGTGCAGCTGCCTGCTAGCTTAGATTGAGTTATGCTGCAGGATATTTTTTGTGTTGTGATGAAGAAGGCTGTGGTAATACTCTCTGACTTCCTCTCCTCTGGGAACACTCCCAAAAGCAAAATGTGCATCTGATGAAAGTATCCCAGTGAGCAACGATTTAAATACATAAATAAAATTAATAGGAATGAGGAACATGTGTGGGAGGTAATTTGAGGTCTTCATAAGCATCAGTCTTCAGTTTGGATAAAAGTTGTCAGTGGTCTTAATTTTGGAGGTAGTGAGAGGTCCAAATTTCACTCCAGTGTGGAAAAGAAGTCTTAACAGAACTTTTAAGCCTGTTATGAGATTGATTTCTAACTCAGGTCATCTCCCGTACACTGTCCAAGGTCTCTTTTTATGTGCTTTGACGATTGACTGAAGATGAAGCCAGTTTGCTTTTCAAGGCATCTACAGAGATATCTAATTGAGGAACTCCAGACTTCGTTTGCATTCAGTGAAGAGGAAGTGTAGTAGGGGAGAGAGGAAAGTTGATGATTCAGGATGATGCTTAAATGGGCTGTCTCTTCTTTTACTGAAGGTTCGTTCTCCTCCTGAAGCTGAATGCAAGTGCCTCATCTGAAGTATATCCATTAATTGGTATGGTTCCTCCCCCCATAGAAGTAAATCTGGTCTAGAAGACCCCCAGAGGCAAACTGTCTCTGCTGCTCATAATCCCAGTACTCACCTTTTTCATTTTTATTTTTGCTCTTTCTTTGAATGTGAATTCCTTGAATCCTTTATTTGTTGTTCCTCCTTTCCAGAGCTAAGCCTCCCGTGCAAACAGCTTTGCTAGAGTGCAGCTGTCTCACTTTGCATAGCACACTCAAAACACAGCTCTCACCAGTCTATGTTATGCTAACTTATGATTGAAACATTCAGACCCGAACCCCTGGAATTTTCCATCTGCTTTTCATCTGCTGAGCTGATGCTAGAAGGGCAACTGCTGTGAGAAACCCCGCAGGGCAGGTTTTACCAGTGGGTGTAATTGAGAAACAGTAGCTAACACTCTCAGATACAGGGCAAGGGGATGGTTAATAGAAGAAAATATAGATCAAAAAGATATAAACACACATCACAGTGTGATCCAAATCAGTGTGTTGTTAGGTTGTGGTTTTTGTTGTTTAGGTTTTTTTTTAAATACATACACGCTCACACATTCTCAAGAACCTGTGCACTAGTGTGTCTCATTGCAGAAAGTAAAAAATCTGAGATTCGTGGAACACGACCAGCATTTAAATGGAGCAAAAGGTCTTATTGAGATTCTGGAGAGAAGGCAAAAACTGAGAGCCACTTCCCAACCAACAGTGTCACCCACTTCTTGAGCAAATCAAGTGAAAAAAATAGCTGATGATTTTAAGTGTTTGACACAACATGCCTTTAAAGTCCCAAGAATGCAAATCCAAGCCTGCTGGGCACTACTAAGGACCCTGAGGTCTTGTTTAATCCTTGTACAAAGAGTCTAGTGATAGCACGTATGCTACCTGCAGTAAAAAGGGAAGCATTATACATCAACTGCCATATTGAGGGACAAGCATGGACTTTGAGTTCCACAGCACCCTCATTCTCTGTAAAGTGTCTAGAAAAAGAGTCTGCAGTGAGCACTGTCCAGGAGGCTGTGATTCCTTGTAAGAAATATTTATAAAGTCAGTCATCAGAATGTGTCTTAAATCATCTTAAATATTCCTTCTTGGTGTGCTTCGTTTTGGATTGGTTTGGTTTTTGATAGGAAAGAAAAACAAGTAAGAAAAAGGAGTCAAAAGAGGTGCACACCAAAGCACATGCACACATACATATACACACTGAGAAATTGTTATATAAAATGACCAAGGCAAATCAAGAAAAATAATTATTGCAGCTGTTGAAGCAGAAACCCCATTATGGCTAGATGCTAGTTCACAATGTACGGTCCTGGAGATTGAGAGCTAAATGCATTTTTCAGCATCTTTAGCACAATTTATTAAATTAAGTTTTGAAATGAAACACATTTCTACCCACTCTATATTTTCTTTCCTCCTTGCTCTCTGCTTAGGGCATTTTACAGTCAGCGTTTATCACTGTTGGTTTGCTTCCTCTCATTTTCAGACCTGATGTTGGAGTGTGAAACTCTCCTTCCACTTATGCTGGAAATGTTATTCATACAGATAGAACTCCTTTTATTGAGGTGCAAGGTGGGGAGAGAAAAACATCTGGAATATCTTTTGGTGCCCTCTGGTGAAAGTCTGAGGTGCCTCAACCCAGAACCAAATCAAAGCTTTGAGATGAAGTAATGTCTCCTGTTAAATCAATGGTACCATTGAAGCAGGGCAGATATCCACAAATCAAATATCTTCCTAAAGTGGAAATCTAAGAAGTAAAATGATAAATGCACTTTAAATCTGTATGCACGTTGATGGCATTCATCTTTTTCCAGAAGGAGTTTCCAGCGCTGGAGCTGCTGGATATATAAGTTTCAGAGGCAGTCTAAAGTAAATCTGGTACGGCCTTTTCTCAGATGTAGTCCTTTGACCACGCAGATGGGTAATCCCCAAACCCTTTAGATACAGCTAGTGAGTCTGTACTGAAATTACGCTGCAGGTATCTTTCAAAAAGACGAAAAACTGTTCAAAATCTTGCAGCATATGGCACACATTTTTAGGATAATTTTTACTTGAGTTTCATCTTTTTTCTTTTGAACTTATTGTAAGCTAAAACCCAATTTTAATTCCCATAAGATCTTAGTCTCATATCTCCTGAATCGTAAGTAATTCTCTTTTTCATTTCTGCTCATTGATACTGGCTCTATTTTTGCAAAGACAGGTTCACTGTCACTGTCAGTCTCTAATTCTCATGGAAATAATTAAAAACAATAACCCACCTTTTTTAGGTAAAGAAAGGAACGGGAAGAAGTGAAGTGAAAATATCAAAAGTGGCAGTTGCAAAATGGAACATGGAAGCCACAGCACCCATCACAGAGGCACTTGCTATGGATACATAGCACTACAAGACTGGAAGATATGACCAATTCTTTGTCTTTTCTGACAATTATGCAATATGCACAGTACTGCAGAATGACTCACAATTTCAAAAAATCATTATGAAGAAAAACAGTGCCAGCTTTAGGTTTCTGCGAAGGAATTGCAAGAAAGGAAATGAGAAAAAAGGCAAAGCCAGAAATATCTAACAATTACTTCCTCTGTTTTATAAAGTAGAGAAACTATTTCAGGATATAGTTACTGATGTGGATTTTAACACAGTTAAAATCTGTTCAGGTACGCATATAAACTGTTCAGGTATGCATAGTATGAGTAGCTCCAAGTATAACCTGGTTGAAGAGTGATTTAATTAATAACACTTAAACTATAAGCTTTCATTCATAGTAAGGCGCTCTGGGGCTTATTTATTTGCATCACTGCTGGAATAAAAGGAGACTTAAAACTTGTGTAAATTACTTTTATATGTAAGTTATGCAAAGTGACATGTACAACAGTTCCACAGAAATGCATTTGTGTGTGCATGTGTGGAGGGAGGGAGGGAGCTTTTGAGGGGTGTCCATATGAAGAACAGATGTATGAGTAACAGTTTTTTACGATCTTTTTTCTTGATTTAATTTTTTCCCCTTTGTATAAAAAGGAACATGGCAAGATTATCTTTCACAGTTATTAGTAAAGATCTATTTATACAGATGCCTCTCTAAATTATGAATTCAATCATCATCCCACAGATAAATGTTGAGTCATAAAGGCACATGTTGATTTAATATCTGAGAATAAGACTTTTGAGTCAAAGGACTGTATCACATTAGAAGTGCTGGGCTAGAAGTGGTTAGGCTTTGAAACTTAATACTATAGCAAATAAATCTGGAAATATGTTTTAAAATAGAGAAGAGGAAAAAAAAAAGATAAATTGTAGCCATGAAAATATCATCAGAGTATTTTTCGGCCAAATTGCTGCATATTTCAAAGGTGTATTATCAAGGTAGTTTTCTCTTTGAGGGTCAAATGAATAACTTGTTCATCAGTGTAATAAAGCCTGTTTTACTCCATTTGAACATATATGCTTTAGATAGAAATCAACAAACACCGCCTATTTGAAAAGCTCTGAATTTTGCTCAAAGGACAAAAGGTGTATGAACCACCAGAGGCAATTATAAAATATAATTATAAAATATGTTTTAAAGTAAATATTATAAAATAAGTATAAGAAATCGGTGTTTTTTCCCAGAGTGAAATGTGCAAAATCCCTCTAGAGATGTGGCTTCCTGCATTTAGGGCCAAGATTCAGAACAAGATGACAATACATTTGCATTTGAAATTTCCTTCATGCAAAGTTCATAAGGATAACATCCAAACTGTGCAGCTGGAAGTAGGACATGTAAACCACTCTGAAACTGTTAACCATGGCTGTCCCATACGAATCCAAATGTAAGGAACTGTGCTATGTGTAAAGACAGCATCATACCCTAAGGATGCTCTTTTTCTTATCCCTCTCTTTAACCGAGACATGAGCTAACTCCCAAACAACAACCGGACTGTTTTCTTCACTGCTTAACCTGCAGATTTGTTAATCTACAGCTGCTTCACTAATCACCCTTTGAGTTCCTCGGGTGCCCAGACGCAGATGCTGAAACACACATCCTAAATGACGAGTGATATTCTTGTATGTGAAGCTTCACTGAAATGCAGCCTAAATTTACAAGCACAAGCCACTAATGAATTCCACAGTGAGAATCAAAATTCAGCCCTGACCGACAGTGTTTTTCCCCCTCTTCTGAATCATGGTGCTCTTACTGGAGTGTCTGGTGGCTGATCATCTCAGTGTGAAAGCAATGGAATTAGCATCCCCCATTCAATGACAGAGAATGACAACTGGAGATTGTGGCAGAGCTTCAAAGAAACAGCTCTAATGGGAAAGGCTAATACTTCATGTGCACTAAATGACTCATGCTGCGAAGGAAAACCATCTCTTACATAGTCATTGTGGTCAGGGAGGAGCTACAATAGACAGACCAAAAGCCTGTGACAGCTTTCAAAGACATTTTCCTTTCATGGTCTCCATTTGATATTTATGGAGCTCTAGGTACTTTGAATTAATGAGATACTAAGGATATACATGAGGCGAGTTCTAAGCTAGTCACATAAATTAGTTGGGTTGGGTTCTACTGCAAAAGAACAGGAGCCAAACAACATCCGTTTTCTCTTTGGTTTTTCTCTCTCTCGAAAGAGCTCCAATCAGGAAGCTTCCAATCTCAGAGCACCCACAGTTTAGAAAGTTTCTGGAAATGATGCACGTGGCATATTTCTGATTTTGCTAAGTAACACTGGGTCTACCCAGGGACTGGAGAGCTATCCCTAGCTGTTAATAGGTGTATTTCAGTGGTGGAAACCCGTGAAGTTGTTTTGGATTTTTGGAGTTTTTTCAATAGATGTTCTGAAAATATTTTGAAGACCTTTTTCTGAAATGGTATCAGTTTTCAAGATACAAGGGTTGCGGTGATTCTAGTTCCAATTTTCAAGGAATTGAGCCTCTGAATCTGTTGACAAACTTCCTGTAATCTCCAGGATACTGTGATAAAATGATACTTTGCAACATTTTATAAAATGGTGTGTTAAAAAGAACATCTAGCTGTGTGTAGTCATGGTCATATTTTTAGGAAGCTTCTCACTTAAAAGTCACATTTATCAAGGGTCTTGCTCTGTGAATAGCCACTTGTGAGTGAAAAAGGTGATCATATTTTCTTTTAAGACACAGCAGATTTCTTTTTAGAAATTTCAGTCAAATTTTCCTTTGCTTTTATGTTTCTATTAATAGTACAAGGCACTGACTGTAGCTCCCTTTAAAACACAAGTAAAAGGTAATACTTGGTGAGGACTGAAAAAGAAAGCAAAAAATATCTGATCCCAGCTGTGCCGGTTTGGCCAGAAGCTAGTAATATAGCCCCTGAGAGAAAACCAGGTTGCAACCACCCTTCCCCCCCACAGGGTTCGGGAAAAAAGGAAATTTTTCCTCGAAGGAAAGTGAAAGAGATAAAAACTATTTATTTTAACAAACACACAGGAAAAGGATAATGATGCTAAACAATGAATTAAAACCCCCGCTATAGAGAGAAACCTGGGAAGATTTCAGAGTCCTTCTGTAGGTGTGGTCTCTCTCCTCCTCGGAGCTGGTCGGTGAGGGCGTGGGCCCACCCCCGGGCCTTGGGGAGAAAATTCTCCTGATGTGTTCTGATGTTGTTGAAACAGTTCAGAAGAGAAGAAGGGGAAAAAAAACCCCAAAGTCCCAGGAAACAAAATTCAGCTCTCCTTCTCACACCAAGACGGAAAAAAAAACCAGCAGGCTGAAGAAAAAGCAAGCAGGGTGCTCCCTTCGTGCCTTTCTGCAGTCAGACACCAACTGAAGAGTCTAATCTCTGTGTCCTTGAGAAGCTGCTTTGGAAAGTTCATCTAGGTTTTTTTTTTCAAGCTCAGTTTAAAGGCACAGAAAAGGCACAATATTACTTTTTGGGCATAGAGCATGATAGGGGATACACATGATAGAGTCACCCCAAGACACCAGATAAACACAATACCTGGATACTGGCTGCGAGACGTTTTTTGTCTGTTCAGTGTGGAGAAATATCTGGTAGTCTTAGCTTCATTCAGAACTTTGGCTTACCTTGATTCAACCTAGTAAGTAAAACCACACATTTGCTTTTCAAGGAACATTAGAAATTGTTCTAGAATGGCCTTATTAGTTCTGCTTTTCCAGTTCTCAACAGTGTGACATTATGAACAATGATAGGCTTTACAGAGTTAGTAAAATGTGTTATTGTCCTTGCAGACAAGCCCTGGCGAGATGCTGTGTGTATTTTTACAGAGCCCAGTGTCAAAACTTTCTTATACAAAGCTCGAGGACTTGTACAGAATGAGCTACAGCAGGCAGAGATTAGCAAATTCCCACTGTAGCTCTTCACAGATTTGAAACTTGTGTATTCACTAGTGGGGCATCACGTTTGTATATTGAGCACCCATAAATCACAGAGCTCCGTGGTCTTGCTATGAAAATATGACAATTCTGCTCGGCACCTGCTCCACCCTCTATTTCTGTCACTTGCCAGAATGACAGTGGGCTATAAATGTCTCCGTGTGCTGAAGTCTCAGCTCTGATTCAATGGAATTAAATGACCTTGGCCAAGATGATATTTTTGATGAGGAGAGCTTATCCCATTCTTCATGCAAAAGAAGCAGGGCTCTAAACTTGAGCGACAGAAGTCAGATCTTGAAGAAAAAAAAACAAAACCGAAACAAACAAAACCCATTGACTTTATTTTAATATATCTTCTTCAATACACTAAAGTTTTACCAGGTAATTGCCCGACACAAATATTTATGAATGTCAGACCACGGAGTTATATAGCATTTGCTCAGAGAATAACATCATTTAATGAATTCTACCATGCACATGGGACTCGGGTCTTTAATGAATAGGTCACTGTGATTTCTAGAGATGGCTGTCACTTTGAGATATGAGAATCATTTCTCTTTAGTGAAGAGGAGCTTGGATATGTGCATATTTAGGGGTTCTTTTTTCCACAACTTTAGACCTCTCAAAAATGATGCAGAGCTGGGGCTAAGATTTAGGAGATTTCAGGTGTTGTATCACTGACATCCCCAAAGATTAGAAGAGTACACACACACAATTTAAAATAAAGACAAAAATACCCCAAATTCCTCTGAAAAATAGTTATTTCTCTGTTACTCCTTGAGTTCTGAAGCATCAAACATGTAGTATTTTTGTAGTTTTTTAGTAGATTTTTGTGTATTTTTGCATCATGGCTTACTGATGTTTATTCATTTCACAGGTTTCACCCTTTGCTAAAATTTCATGTATAGATACATCAGTGTTACCATACAATATAATGATTTAAATGTAGTTAAATCTTTTACCTCAGGGCCTTCTTCATAGTCCTGTGTGAGATGAGAGAAATGAGCATCATTACCATGTGTGGAAGAACTTGACCTTGATGTTCCAACAATGGCCTCATACATAGAGAGGTAGCCAAGGAAAATTAACCTTCCAAAAAAAAATCAGCATTATATCAGAAGTGGTCTTACGTGCTTTGGCACAGAGAAAAAATGAGTTTTGATATTGGAGAGTATTGATATACTTCTCTTAAATAAGCAGTGGAATGCAGTGTGGAGGCAGAACTTTGCTATACATGACTATCCCCTTGCAAAGTAGAAAAAGGACTTCAATCCCTATGTTAACAGTAGAACTTTTTTTTATTATTTTTTACACAGAAAAAACCCCCACATTAAAAAAGGTAAAGTAATAAATAAAAGCATTTCTCAAATCTAATTTAATAGGCTTCTCGAAATACTAAAAGTAGTGTTTTAATGGAGTAGAGGAACAGCTGTATTTACTGAGAAAGGAAAGAGTTTCTTTGTGTACAAAGAAAATGAAAATGGCATTATAATCTACAGAATAGACTGTTTTAGTAGGAAAAAAAATGTTTTACAACATATGGGGCATCATAGGATGTAGAAATGAAATAAGCAATATCCAGGATTTTGAAGTTAGCATGAAAGCAAAAAGTCTGGCTTCTTTTACCCACTTATTATTTTTAATTAAGATCTCTCTATTCCTGCTGAATTACAGATACTGTAATATAACTGCAATACAGCCAAAACATAAATCCATAGTCTAAAATTCAAATAGTTCAAGTTTGGATGAACCTCTTGCAGAATGTGTTTGAAACAAGAGGTGATTTTGCATTCAAGGACTTTATTCCAGAAGCATCACCTCAATCCCTCAGCAGAAAGGTGCTTGCGAAAATTCAGGTCTTCTCCAACCTAAATAATTCTATGATTCTATGATTCTGTGACTCTTACCATCTTTTATTCATTTTGAGGCTTTAATCTTTGCGCTCTGCACACTTGCACCTATTTTAAGGTGATTGACCTGTGACAGGAAGTTCTATTGCTTGACCCTGCTGTACGACGTTAAAATTGCAAATATTTCTCTATGATAATTTTCCCTTCTAAAAGAAAAGCTTTTCTAACATAAGCATAACAGGTGCAAAACCTGTCTCAAAAACATCCGCAGTGCTTTTACATTTATTTTCCCTTTTCTAGCCTAGTTTTCCATTTGAAATTATTGGGAAAGTTAATGGAAAGTTTTAATCAGGGGGTCTGTAGTTGTATAAAATATGTCCCAAGTTTGGAGCCAGTTAATGAGACTTTTTTTTTTTTAAAGCTACAAGTTTATAGAATATGACAATTATACCTTATTGTGGATTTTATATCAGTTTAAGCATTTATATTAAACATGTTTCTTATTGTGAGGCTACTCAACTCTATTTTCAGCTGTTAGTTATGGGATCCTATATCAATTTTAAGAACCTCCAATTTAGGTACTTCGAATAGGTGTTTATTCAGAAGAATCCTCGGTGTAATTTGTCCAGGTAAAAGCAAATAATGGGAAAAAAACAACCCAAACGAATCAAACAATACATAAAGTTATCAAAACAAATAAAATTTTGAAACAGTGTCAGAAGAAATGTTATACTTTTGTAACAAAATTCTCTTAATTTAGCGATCAGCAGAAAATGTGTGATGGCAATAAAACAGAAAATACTAACTTGAGTGTGGATTTCTGGTCAGGAAATACCTGTGAAAAAGACTAATTACTTCAATCCCAACATGCCTTCTTTACAGCTAACACAAACAACAGGGACAAAAGCAGGGACTGGAGCAGCCAACTTTGTCCTGAAAGAATTTGTTCATTGCTACCCATCAATCAATTGCATGTAAATCTTGAAGTGACCTATAGTAGACTTTTTAATATTATAAATCTTTTACTGGTCAATATGACCAGTAACACTGCTGAGGACTTGTTCTCCTGGCTGTCAATGTGCTTTATGGGTTTGACCACAATGAGGCCACATCCTTTCTTTTCTGCACAGGAATGAGTGGATTGTAGCAAATTTTTTGGGTGACTTAGTGCACTAAATCACTCCCTTTCCCGTGAAGAATACTATTCAGCTTTTGCCTCCTCTCAGGAAGCAACTCACATTTTGTAGCAGAGCTTTTTATTCAAATAAACACCAAACAATAAACTGGCTTTTCAAAAAGGATGCTCTCTTAAAGTGGCAGTGACATCCTGTGCCTTAATCCACTCCCCTGACTCAAGCAATAAAGTGACAAATGAAATCTGTGACTGTTGAGAAATAACCATGTTCAGTTCAACTGGATACACATACACTCTTCCCTTGAACAAATCCATCCTTTAAGAAAGTACTCTTTAAACTTACAGCACCAAGCTGTGAGTTGTAAAACAAAACAGCAACAAAAACCCCAGCAAAAAAAAAAAATCCTTTAAAACATATGGCTAGTGAATAAATAATAGATAAAGTTGACAGTTGATCAGCTGATATACCATATTAGTTCCACAGAAGCAACTGAAGATGTGTTTCTGAGCGTGTCAGGTACACTTCTGTTCATAAACCCCATGACAATATTCTATGGTAATGGCTCTAAATGCTGTTGGAATCCACATTATTATATCTATTACTGTGGAATACTGCAGTCTTTATTTTTAATAATCATAATGTCTAGACTTCCCTCCAGTGTGTTCATGTTCACAAAAGCTAATCAATAGTTACTTTACTTACTCTATTGAGTTTCAGCACATTAATTAATGTATCCCTCAGTAATCATGACAGACCTCATCACTGGATCAAAGAGAAGAGTTTGAAATTGGTTTTGTTAACAATGAAGCCGTTGGTGCCTTCTCTGTTATGACCTTATCCAAGGAGAACAGAAGTGTAAAATGCTTCCAGATCAGAACAGTAGTTTTATAAATGCATATGGGCCAGGCAAAAGTCCTTTTCTATCTCTCTAGAACTTTGATTTACATGTCATATAAATTGATAAACTCATAATCTTTGAAAAAGGTCTAATCCAGAAAGGATAGAGTGTAATCTCTTGATTAAAAATCACTTTTCTGTATTGTTTTTTATTAAAAATTACATGGCATGCAGCTACTGTTTTAGAACTGAGAATACTATGAAACAGCATACATCAGTCAGAAATTTAATGCTTATGTGGTTTAGTTCAACACTTTGATGATTTCTAACATTTCCATTTCCTGAATTATTGTTTTATGAGTTAAAAACACTTTTTCTTGACTACACACATATAATGTGACGGCAGAAGTCACTACTACAGCTTTATGAACTGGGATGTAGTTGTAAATCAATATTGAAAATCATGGCAGTTTGCCACATTAATTTAGATTTTGAGTGCCAGACAGGAGTTGCTGTTTCTTAAAGCAGTTTATGCCTTGATTTCAAGAAAATAAAAAAAAAAAAAAAAAAAAAAAGAGAGNNNNAAAAAAAAAAAAAAAAAAAGAAGAGAAGGAGAAAAAAAAATTGAGGAAGTCTGGTATCTCTTACGAGCCAGGTTGGCGCTAGATTCTGTGGCAGTAGCTGGTGCTGGTGAGATATTTATTTCAGGAACATGTTGCCAGAGTCCCTGTGGGGAAGTTGTACCCAGAGAAACTTCCCAATGTCTTTCTCCATCTCTTCGCGTGGGAACTGCCAGGGCAGGCTGCTGAGAGTCAGAATTGCTGGAAAGAAGTGTCAGGTGTACTGAAACCAGAGATTCCTGCCATGCATAGGTTCTACCAGATTTTCATCCTGAATACATTTGATCTTCTGACTGATATCATAGACAAATCAAATTATTAAAATGGAAACTATGGCAGAACCCCATCTTTGTAAACCTCTTATGTTGAATGAGTCCGTACATAAGCTTTAAAAATTAGGGTGTTTTGCAAGTGTCAGTTAACTGGATTTCCATGTACTCATTTTTAGGATATTTGGGGTATAAAAATACTAATTTTCACCTAAGTTACACTCCAGTGCATCATGTAGAGAAAATGAGAAGGTGCAGTTCTAGGATGAAGCACACAAACACAATATTACTTTTTAAGAAATCTTTGTAAAACCATTTCTAATTCTTCCTTTCAAACATTCTGTTTTCAACTCTCTTGCTAGGCAAAGCAAACCAGTGCTAAACTTACTAAAATAAATGGTATCTGGGCAACTGAAAACATCTGTTTCAAAAGATGCCTTTCAGATATCACCGCAGTACTCCAATCCACTGTTTTTGCTTTTCTTGTGGTGTGCAGGCTCTACTGGGATGCCTTGTCTACTTACAGAATCACCGAGTTGGCCACCTCTGATTCATTACTCAAATATGACAGAAGTTTGCTGAATTTCCACTACTCCGAGTTTTCATGTTGTGGATCATCTGAAAAATCCCTATTATTTGAATTAGCAGATCAGGTTTTAAGAAAATATTCAACTCCATTCTAATTCCTGAAGGGTCAAGTACCAGAACTTCTACCCTTTCTACTTTAGAAATTTTTATGAAACATCTATTCTTTGCAGTCTAGTGTCCAAAACAGACAAGAAACACTGCAAACAACATTTTCTAAAATAGATTGCTGAAACATTCTTATAAAAAAGGCTCGTGTTTCCTTTTCAATGGCAAAATTATCTGTAGGATAAAGTAAGTACCAAGGTTAAATTTGCTATATTCGCCTTTGTTCAGCGCTGATGCAGGCACATTGTCAGTACCTAATGAAAAACAAGGAAAACAGCTGCCTTTGTGGTGTCCCTGCAAGTGAGGCTGCCATTTTTATCTAATCTGGATCCATCCAGGGTCAGATCCTTCCCTCACTGGAGAAACAGACTTTCCTTCTGCCAAAATGATATAATTATTATATTATAAAACAGTATAACATAATGCAACTCTACTGCATTTCAAAACCTGAACATATCAACATTCTAAAAACCCCCAAACAATAGAAGAGAAAGCTCTGAATGTCTAATGTGTCATTATAATGAATGTCATTAACTACAAATTAAACAGCATGCAGTACATCCTGATTTTCCTCCTCTGAATCACAAGAACTGAAAAATTAACGATTGCTGTTTTGTTCCTCTTTTCATTTGTATTTCTTAGAATTTTCTGACTGTTTTTCTCTTTGGCAAGTCATGGTTATTTCCATAATACAAAAGATATTTAACTAAGTAGAGTCCACAGCTCCGAACAGAGCATACATCTGAATGTCACTCAATAATAAAACAAGATTAACTTAAGGAGCTGCATTTATCTGTTTAGCCATGTGACTGAAAATTAGTTCGTTCCCAAATGGAATGGGTTCATGACAGTATTGCCATACTGACTTGAAAGCTTGGACAATGAAGGTTTAATTGCTTTCACTGTTGTAAAATATAACTTAAGAACAGAAATGAGGGCATTTTGAACCTATAAACAAAAATGGGCATTTACTTTCAGAGCCATTGTAATTTTTCTGCATATAAGGAGGTTTATAAGCATACAGGAAAGATGAGAAATCTGTATAAAGCTCTCTTACTTGTCTCACTTTTGGGGCTAAGCTAAATGAATATATTTCTACAAAAGAAAGCAGTGATTTGAGACACAGCTTGTCCAATTCATGATCCCTTTTACGAACAGTATTTGCTAATCCAGGTTGCTGTTTCCGTATGCAACCCTGCTGCCTCTGTGCTGTTGTGATTCAATACCTTCATGAGAACTATATTTACTTTTGGCAAATTATCACCAAATAGTTTTCACAAACAACGCTAAGCATACTGGTTATCTATTACTCTCCTATTTTGCCATAACAATGTAAAAATATCTGTAATGAGTCAAATGAAATATCCATTTAGTGCATCATCTCTCTCTGAAAATTGCATTACAGGATGCCCTGGGAAGAATATAGGCTGGTCCTAGAAACATCCCAGGTATATTTGAGAAAGAGATGATGATGTGCCCTACTCTCTGCCATCAACCTTTCTTTTTCCATAGCAAAAATAACTATGATACCATGGTCTAAACAGGAGCCTTTGCCCAATCCAGCCAGTTCCCAGGCAGAGTAAGACCAGGACTAAGTATGCAATTCAGTGCCATGTGCTGCATATATCTCCAGTGAAGATAGCTATAATGCAGTTTTGAATTGTTATTTTAAGAAACAAACTTGTCTCTGCTGTTTTCCTGTACCTTTCCTAGGATAAGTTGAAAAAAGAAAAAGAAAAAATGAAAGAAAGGTTGAAAAAGGAAAGACTGCACAGCTGCATGATATGATGGCCTCACCACCATACCATGGATATTGTGATCACCTTGATTTTGGGCTGAAGCATCCGTGATGGGCTGCACAGATCAGTAGCAATCATTATCCTGGCCATGCACCATTGTGTTCTGAAGGCTTTAAATGAGTTCATTCTTTTTATGCATCTATATTTAAAACAATGAGAAATAATTAAATAAATAAGTGGACAAATAATCAAATCCTCTCTCCTTTTAAAGCATATGTTTCTTGAATATGTGTTTGCCGTCTAAGTCATGTCTCATGAATAAGTCATAGGGATACCTCAAGATGTTTGCCACCCAGGTTGTGTATTACACAGCTAGATCTTAAATTTCCTTGTCACCTCTGCAATTTTTGCTGTATAAACTTTCTTCTATCTAGAGCTCAATTCTTTGTGTAAAGGTTTTTACAACCAGGTTAATTTATGTGTAGTTTAGTGGGATATGTGGTACTACCAGTGAATTATTTGGAAAAAGGCTGCTTTAAAAAAAACCCTTCCAAAAAACTCTGTGATATCTCCTCTTATTTATGAGAATATTCTCATAACTTTTAAATGGCTCATGTTAGACAGAATAAATTGCCCCCTACTCCAGCAAAAGTTTCATGAAAATTCAGAGATTTTTTTTCTCTTCGTATTCTTACATGCCTCCAGTATGTGTTTAGGGAAATTATATTCTAGCAAAGGAAGGCTCAGCTCTCTGTCCACAGTTATCAAAACCACTGATCATGTTGCTAAAGATGCCTTTTTGAACACCAGTGGAAAGCCAGTGCTACTGGGCATAAGGGGTTGGTCCTGTTTGGGTGTATTGCCAGAAAATCTTGAATACCAATGCAATCCATGACAGCAAGAAAGAGCAGACCTTCCATGTACACACTTCCAGGTCTGTCTGTCCTAGAAAAAATCCCCATACAACAGGGCAGGAAGTCCAGGTGGGTGAGAACTGAACAGACAGCAGTGGGAAATGCAGAAACATCATCCTTTTTTCTTGTACCAGAGATATTATACTGTTCTTTTGGGTGGCTATTAATATTGTACTACTTAGTCTCCGCTTTTTCTGCTTAAGTAGTCTGGTCTAAAGTCTAGCAAACTGCTACGGAGTTCAATAGCTTTGGAATAAACTCAGCTGGTAAGAGAAGTCTTGGGGCCATGAGTGTCAAAAGCCCCATGGCAACTCAGTGTGGATATAGAACCACAACTACAGGAGCTTCTTCAGCCCCCTTAATAACACTTTATAATATTTTTACCCCAAGCTGGCATCTTGGTTTTTAATTCTTCTTTCTCCATATAAAAGCATGCAAACAACAGATTTTTTTCTCTGAAATCCTCCCACACAGAGGATGCTTAGACTTTACACTCCTTTTAAAGTATTGTTCATCCAACTCACTTTGAACTTTAAAGCTTTTTACTGAGATAACAGGATCTACAGTGTGAGATCAAGCTTAGAAATCACAGCTTGAAATGCCCATCCAGGGGAAGTCATGCAGAAAATGAAACATATCTGGCAGAACAAGACTATGGTCGGAGTGACAAGACAAAGTCAAGGAAAAGGGCAATGAGGAGAACCCTAGACAGGAAAAGGCTCCCTGGTGTTACTGGGAAAAAAAGAGGGTAAAAATGTGGAGAAAATGAAGAGTTAAAACTCACCTAGCAAGGCTGAGATTGAAGTGCGTGAAAAATCCCAGCTCCCCCCTCTTCCCAGAAAAGGTCATCCTCTGTGGAAACATTTTCTTGTCTCTGTGTCTCTGCTTTTATTTTGGGCTTTATCTGGGGGAATTTTGTCTGGGTGTGTGTCTTTTTCAAAATGTTCAGACTCTTAGAGAAGGAAAGGAAAGGGAAAGGAAAGGGAAAGGGAANAAAAGAAAAGAAAAGAAAAGAAAAGAAAAGAAAAGAAAAGAAAAGAAAAGAAAAGAAAAGAAAAGAAAAGAAAAGAAAAGAAAAGAAAAGAAAAGAAAAGAAAAGAAAAGAAAAGAAAAGAAAAGAAAAGAAAAGAAAAGAAAAGAAAAGAAAAGAAAAGAAAAGAAAAGAAAAGAAAAGAAAAGAAAAGAAAAGAAAAGAAAAGAAAAGAAAAGAAAAGAAAAGAAAAGAAAAGAAAAGAAAAGAAAAGAAAAGAAAAGAAAAGAAAAGAAAAGAAAAGAAAAGAAAAGAAAAGAAAAGAAAAGAAAAGAAAAGAAAAGAAAAGAAAAGAAAAGAAAAGAAAAGAAAAGAAAAGAAAAGAAAAGAAAAGAAAAGAAAAGAAAAGAAAAGAAAAGAAAAGAAAAGAAAAGAAAAGAAAAGAAAAGAAAAGAAAAGAAAAGAAAAGAAAAGAAAAGAAAAGAAAAGAAAAGAAAAGAAAAGAAAAGAAAAGAAAAGAAAAGAAAAGAAAAGAAAAGAAAAGAAAAGAAAAGAAAAGAAAAGAAAAGAAAAGAAAAGAAAAGAAAAGAAAAGAAAAGAAAAGAAAAGAAAAGAAAAGAAAAGAAAAGAAAAGAAAAGAAAAGAAAAGAAAAGAAAAGAAAAGAAAAGAAAAGAAAAGAAAAGAAAAGAAAAGGAGGGAAAAGAAAAGAAAAGAAAAGAAAAGAAAAAAGAAAAGAAAAGGAGAGAAAAGGAGAGAAAAGAGAAAAGAGAATGCAGACTCTGGTATTCATGACTGGAGTTGTACATGAAATTATGACTGAATGCAACTGGAATATAAGTACATAGCAGTTACCCCTGTATGACTGAGAGGGTTCAGGGAGCACTAATAGGCAAGAAACACAGTTTTTCCCTTGTTTAATTAATATTTTGAATGCACAAACACAGACTTATATTATAACTAAGTCTTGCTGTACTTCTATGTAATGAACTTCTCTGACAATAATTTATGGCACTTTTCAAAGCAGTTTTGATGCCTTGTTGTTTGGATACCATTTATGCTTAATGAAAAATAATAAAAAAGAGATTATTAGTTTTTTTATTTAACTAACACAATTTTACCCCTCATATTGACATCTAATATGCAAAATGAATTTAGGTAATGTGAAATTTAGGGAATTGAACTCCATTGACTCCAAATTATTTTTGGTTTTTTTTGAAAATTAATAAACTGCAGTAATATAATTATGAAAAAAATATAGCAGAAAGCCTTTGATTATTTAAAAAAAATGTTTTTACAAATCACATTTTGGCTCTTTACTGCTATTGTTAAGTAAATCAAATAAATCTGTTAATCTATATTCAATTAATATAAAATTAATAAATCCAAACGGGATTATTCTGTGTTAATTGACAGAAGGATACTAATGGTGGTTCTTTACTGGTCTCAAATGAATAACTTTCAGGCAACCTTTAAGTTAGTGAAAGTGTAGAGAAGAAAAGATTAGATTTAAAAAAAGAACCCTTTTTTCCTTGAAGGAGATTTTCTGCCCTTAAGTGAGGAAATTGCACTGAATAGCACTGAGTTGTTATAAAAGAGACCTTTCTCTACATCCAGCAGGACAGATAGAAACATAAGGCTTTAGGGCAGTATGAAAGCAACTAAATGATCTAAATTGTTCTTATAAGTTACTGAAGGAAAAAAAAAGAAAAAGCTGAGAATTATGTCTCAAAATAGAATTCTGTTTTTTCTTGCTGTATGACATATTATTTTACAGCTTTCTCTCTTTCGAAAATTGAGTGATTCTCTGCAAATTTTTCACTTATATATATATCAATTTATAAATATAACATTTGAGTATGTATTTATCTTCGTGGATACTGATTTATAAGTGCGAAATCTGTGTGTGGGTGTAAAGATAAAAATGTGTTCTTTGTGAGTGAGGGAATGTACATGTCTATACATAGGGACCGATATATGTTTTTGGGTGTTTTTTTAAGTTTCATAAAAATATGCCAAAAGCATAGGCTTGTATGAAACTTTAAAAAAAATAATTTAAAAAAAAAATCTCCTCTTCCATTATTGCTTTGTCTATTTCGGTCTTCCTGGCATATGTTCCTGTCGTCTGCCTGCATTGCCACTTATAAACACTAAGACAGAGAGACAGATTCTTAAGAAAAAAAAATACCTAGGACATCTCGTTTATTTTGGTTTAATTCTTTAATTTAAAAAAATCATTAAAAATGACATTGTCCTCTAATTTTTGCTCTATGCAGCAGCTGCTATTGTCAAGCTGTTGTCTTTGTTGCAGCATCTTTGTGAGAAAGAGCCTGCAAAATCCCCATGTTGGGGGATTTTTTTTTGTTTATTTGTTTTTAAATATGACAGCTTTCTTTTAGTTTGAGACAGACTTTAATGGAAGCAACGTCTCTTTTTAACCCTTATTTCTCTTTTAAGTGTTCCACTCGTGAAGAAGAACAGAGCCAGATTCTCAGCTGGAGAAACTGCAATAGCTTCATATAACTTGCAACAATTAAAGCTGTGGGGTGTGGAAATGATGCCAAAAGTCTCTGTATGGATTATATAGAATGGTGCTCTAAAAGAGCAAATGTTAGAATGGTAGTCAACACATAAACAATACCTGACCTACTTTTCCTTCAGTTTAGGCCTCTTTGCATGTCTTCTTGCAAGGATGGCTATGTTTCCAACACACAGGGAAATGGATGCTTTTTTTTTTTTTTTTTAATCTCTTTTCCAAGGTGGAGGGCAGAAAGGGAGAAAGGAAGATTATCCAGCTAAACTGGACAGCACAGGACTCTGAAAGGATTCCATTTTGTGTGTTTGCTTGAGTTGAACACCTCAGTTTTGTGAACAATACGGCAACAGCAGCTTTCTAATATCAAAATTCCGTGACATGAATATTTATTAGTGTTTATTCTATCTAATTTTTCTGATAATAAATGAATATCTGATTTTCATAGGTTAAATATTTAATGGTTTTTTCGTGTTTGTCTGAGCGCTGGTGCACAAGGCAGCATATTTTAGGGCTTCTACATTTGTGCGACCTAAATCCCATCGTCAGATCTTCAAATTGCAAAAAAAAAGGGCTGCACTTCTATGTGGGAAACAGAGTGTTTGTACCTCCTTATATGCTAGTCCAGATGCATCCATCACAAATATAAACTTTTTGAATTTTTGATGTGGATGTGTTTTTCCCACCTGAGATTTGAAAGGTCCCAAGAAGAATATTCTCTTTGCATTGTAAATATACAAGTCCAAGGATATCAACACTCAATCTCACTAACTAGAACTAAAATTAAATTGGATAATTCATGTATTTCAGTCTAGATTATTTCAACAATCTTTCCTCAGCCTATATTCTGTAATTGGTCTATGTTCCATTTCATGATAAAATGTGATCGTTCTGAGAAATCTATATAAAAAACCTTACAAACAACAAAGCATAAAAACATATTTTCTGAAAACAAATCAGTTGCTGAAAATGTTTCTCTGCATGGTCCCACAAACAGTTTATACTGACATGATTGGGTGGGAATACGAAAATAGTAGGAAAGATGGAAGTGGAAATTGAACTTTGCTGGCATTTAATTTCTTAATGTACAAATTTTGGGTCTTAGGACATGCACTTCCATTGGCTGAAACTTTTCAAACTTCCTTTTTATAACAACTAGATTTCTTTCAACTGGAAAACAAGAGAACTAACATGTGTGTCGTATAAATTAAGGCCAAAGTGATTTTTCAGTGGTGCACTTAAAAATAAGTTTTTCTATATGAAATACAAGTCAATTTAAAATGTGTCCTTCGTGAGATCCATCTGAAGTTTCTGCTAGAAGCTATGAAATCTGCTCACAGTGTTTCCTGAAACACAAAGTTCTGAAGATCAGTTTCCTCCTCTTTGTAGGAAAGAGATTTTTAACTGACTTGCATAACGTAATTTTCACTCCAAAATATGGGGTAATTTTACCCTGGACATGCATTTATAAGTTCAAATCTCTCTGTACCCACAGTGATAGCAGCTAAGAACACTGTAATAAGCCAAACACATCTCTGCATGTGTTATCTGTGTATGGATATACATGTTTATAACATATTTAACAATATAGCTGAATGAGAAATCTATGTATCCCTTTATTTTTGATGTCTTGGGTCTCAATAAAAAGCTAATCGTATCCATTATGTATATAGCAAATCAACTTCTATTTACAAGAACACATATATATTAATCATGTTGCATGATAGAGTGATTCCCAAGAATATAATCTTTTAATATATATAATCTGTAATGGGTAGCTCAGTTTACAGCTGATGTTTAATTAGGAGCTTGCAGTTGCAATAAACTTTTTTTTTATTGCACTCAGCCAAGGTACAGTATAATGAAATGTAAGTGACCCAAACTAAATGGAAGCACTGAAGTAGATAATGTGGCAATATATCAAGTAAAATACACTGATTCTGCAGTCAGTTCATGCCCTAATGGCAGAAAAAGGGTTTGAAAGCCACTTTAACCATAAGTAGTGTGTTTATGTATTATTCACAGTAGCAAATAATTGCAAAATGTCAACATTTCATTTTCCTCTTAAGAATTTCTTTTGATTAGTGACCTAATTAGCCATTAAAAAGGGAAAAAGAAGTATGTATTTTTTATTTTTAAACCATGAATATGAGAAGCAGGAGTGTTGCTTACTAGAAAGTAATTTATGATCTCCAAATGTCACAGTCAACATTAGTAGTCTTTAAGTGATCAGACATTAAATAAATAAAACAGTCCACTGTCTTTATAGAGTGTTATTCTGCGTTATGTATGTATGTATTTATTACTGTTGGTGACATTTCTTATTAACATTAGATAAGAAATGCAAATATTTCAACAATTGCCTGATTAATTTATTTTCTTTTTTTTTTTTTAATTTATTTTTTATTTCGATTCTTTTTCTTCTGCATTTCCCAGAATTTCTGCAAACTACATGGACGATGTAGTGGAGAAAAAGCAGCCATGATCTGCCTGTATCAGTGTCACATGTTCTCGGCTATCATAGACCCCTTGCCCAGTTTCCTAAGGCCTACTTCACACTGCTGTTACAATATACACAATGAAACGAGGCTAGATTTAGGACCTAGTTCTTTCATCAAATGATAAATGGGGACAAAGAATTACAGATGTTCACTAGTTTCTTTAATACGATTATCAGCTACCTGCAGGTGGCTCTCCTTAATTTAACATGTTAGTAGACATTTTTATTATTGTCATTATTCTTCCCATGTTTGTGTAACAGTCCCTAAGACGGTATGCTTTGCACTACGACTGCCCTGTTCTAGACTCCATGCAAATACAGAACCCCCAAAAATGTTCCCTGCTGTGGAGCATCCCCAAAATGAGATCAAATTCACTAAGCAAGGAAAATGACAAAGAGATTAGAGACTTATCTATGAAATTATCTAGCTGCTGAACATGATGCCCACACATATAAACCCTCACAGCCCCTTCTCAGAGGTGTTTAAATTTCTTAAGAATTGATGAAATTGATTGATGACCCAGACTCCGTCTCTGAGTATGAGCAGCATTATACTAAGTGTGAACAGCTCTTCATTCAAACTTGTGAAGATTCCCACTTCTCACCATTTATGCCTGTTCTGAAAGAACATCTTGTATCACAACTATTAGCATACACCTTCCACAATGCACTGCTGACAGATTACATGTTCTTATTAGATAATTTCCTGCCGTGTATGGTCCTGAGAGGCAGATTTCTGTTCTGTTAAACTACAGAGAATTATTTCATCCTGATGCTCCATTTTTCCTGAGTGAGTACCACTTGTTTTTTTATACAGCTTTTAGGTTGCTGTTCAAATGACGTTTCAAAAATTAAGCAGAATATCCAAAACAGAGTGGGTGGAGAAAAATCTTTGAAGAGTTAGTGCTTAGACCTTGACTTACTGGTAAACTCAGGTGAGTCTCTGATCAATTTTCTCACTTCCAACCCTCCCATTTTTTTGGAGCACATTTCTTTGCTCAGCCATAATGAAATTATCTGGCTATCTAATTCAAGCTGGAGTTTTCACTGAATTCAATAGGTTTCATATCAAGAGTAAGTCTTGTTCAACATCACTTAAGAACTCCATGGATCAACCAAAGCCTAAAATATTTTCTCCTGCTGATATTTCTTTCAGGGCTAGAGATGAAAATCCAGACACTTGTTTATTCATGATTTAGTTCATATGAATCCACTGTTTGTGAGTTGTGGTCTTTTAAGAAGTTTACACTTGAGATTTCTGGTAAGGTTTACCATATGCCAGATATGTAGTAAAAATAGCATCCCTTCTGCCATTATGAAAACATTGTTGTGTGGAGAAGTCAGTGCACTCTGGGCTTGTCCATGCACACAAGATAAAATATAAATTACTTTCAGTCCAGAAACATAAAATAAACACTGTTTCATCTTACCATATTTAGCTTTTGATTAAAATAAAAAAACTGAGAAAACAGTGAACCAAACCTCTAATGGCAAACTTACTGGTTTGCCATGTCCCCATAATAAAGGAGAAACACAGAAAAATAAAATGAGTTTATTAATAAAGGACTTAAAAACATTTTCACTTCATGCTTATTGACTCCTGGAGAGTTCCAAATAACCATTCACAGCCCCTGCTCTGAACCATAGTTGAAACAAATATGCATACCTGTGCTGGGTCTGGCTGGGATGGAGTTCATTTTCTGTCTATTCATTTCATGGTTGGGCACCTGCCCGCCCATGGGAAGTAGCGGATGGATTCCTTGTTTCGCTTTGCTTGTGTGTGCTGCTTTTGTTTTACCTGTTAAACTGTCTTTATTTCTACCCACAGGACTCCTCACTTTCACTTTTCTGATTCTCTCCCCCAGACCCACCACAGCGGGAGTGAGAGCGGCTGCGTGGGACTGAGTATCACCTGAGGTTAAACCACCACAACATCCGTCTGAATTTTGTGACTGAAGTTTCATTTTTTACAGCATATTGCTGCACTAACTGACCGTTAGTGAAATTAACACATTGCTGAAGAGGTAAAGAACACCAGTTTAAACCTTATTCTTCAGGTCTCTGCCAATGCATAAACCTTGTTTTTGCTGCAGGATGTGAAGGAGTAAATGGTGATTTACTGTGACTCATTTAATAAAACAAGCCAACCTAACTTGAACATGTGTTTGCATACATAGCTATTAAGGAATTGATAATCTAAACATGGTTTGTAGATGTTTTTAAAATCTTGGATTGTAAAATAACTTTGAATATTTCAACTGTTTGTTCTTCCTGTAGGGCAAATGGGGAGAAATAAGTGTAAAAGAATCTTATCTAAATTACTCAAATCTCATCAGTAACTTCTATATTAAATAACAATTGAATGACATAACTTTGCAATATGGGAAGAACCTCAGGTCACTTAGTTCCTTAGTTCATTTAGGTCAATGAATTCCTATTCAAATAGTGTACATGTTATTACCAAATGTCCAGTTCACACGTAAGAGTTTCTTAATGCTTTTAGGTAAGTTTTCTTTCCTTAAGTGCACCAGGGAAAAAAGAGAAATTCTTAATGAAAGAACCATAGAATCATTTATGTTGGAAAAGACCTTTAAGATCACCAAGCTCCAGCATAAAACTAATGCTGCCAAGCCCACCACCAAATCTCATCCCTAAGCACTGCGTCTGCACATTTCCGGTACCTCCAGGATTGTGATTGCACCACTTTCCTGGTCAGCCTGTTCCATTGTTAAATAAACCTTTAGGTGAAAAAATTATTCCTAAAATCCAATCTAAACCTTCCCTGGTACAATTTGAGGCTAGTTCCAGTCATCCTATCACTTGCTATTTGAAAGAAGAATCTGAATCCCATCTTGCTACATCTCCTTGCTGGGAGTTGTAGAGAGCAAGAAGGTTCCCTCTGAACCTCTTTTTCTCCAGGCTAAACACCCCTAGCTCGCTCAGCTGCTCCTCATCAGACTTGTGCTCCAGACCCTTCACTGGGTTCATCTCTCTTCTTTGTAAACACTCCATCCCCTCAGTGTATTGAGTAGCAGAGATTTAAAGAGACAAAAAATTTTGTGTCTAAAGATAAGCAAAGAAAAGTGTGATGCCATGTAAAAATTCTTTTAAAACAGGTACTCACACCGACACTTATCTCTATATTTGCTACCCTTAGAACATTTTCCCTTTCCTATGCCATAATGCAGTGTCTCCTGAATTTTAGGAATGTTTATGTGCTCGAAGGATCTTGGAAACTGAATCACTGAAATGGTTTGCCCTGAAATACTTGCAGAGGGGGGGAAAAAAAGAAAAAGATATGAGCCTGATGAATAGATTGTATCTGTAGAGCAATAACAGCTGTTTATTTATTTTAACAAAACATTTTGTCATGCTCCAGCACAGGCTTCTCACAGAGTTATAAACTTCATTTTACATCCCCCTGCTCTAGCGTGGGGTCCTCCAGTGGCTGGAAGTGAATCTCTGCTCTCCTCTCGATCTCCATGGGCTGCAGGGGCACAGCTGCCCTACAGATTTCCCCCCACATACTTTTTTTAACCTTTTCTTCACCCCAGAGGTGCTTCCACCATGGTGATGGGCTTGGCCTTGGCCAGCGTTGGGTCTGTCTTGGAGCTGACTGGCATTGGCTCCATCAGACGTGGGGGAAGCTTCTTGTAGCTCCTTACAGAAATCACCCTTGTAGTCCCACATCGCTCCCTAAACCTTGACACAAACCTCACACAGGCATGCACATATGAAAAAAGCTTAAGATATAAGCCATATATAGGATAATATAAGGATATAACCCGGATCCATAGAGAGCATAGCCAACTCACAGGATGTGGATCTAGGACAGCAGAGGTCCTCTCAAATGAGTGTGTGAATTGCACCCTATTTGAAATGCAAAGTTCAGGTTTGTGTTCCTCCTTACTGTAAAAAAATATTCAATGTATGTCAGGCAAGAACAAACTTGGCAATTTGGGGAGAGTCCCTGGAAATAATAAGGGGAGTAAAACATGTTTTCATCTGAGTTTGGAAAGGAAAGACTGGGAGAAGGGTGATGGGAAATAATGACTTAAAATTAAGGAGTAAGATTAGGATTGTGATATCCAGAGTAGTAAAATAGGTGCAAACAGCAGCTTTAAGTATATTTTCATTGAAGTACAATGTTTGACAGAAACCAGAATGTTTCATGCAGGCTTCTTGATTTTTAGAAGTCTTTTGATGGGAAAGTGTGTGAGGTTCAAGCTAGCTAGCTACATCTGATGAGAGAAAGAGAGAGAATGAGAAAAAGAAAATAAGGGTTATGAAGACCTAGAAATATTTGCAAGATTTTTATTTTTTATTTAGAAAAACACAGAAACCTCAGAAATTTGTTGCAAATATGTACTGTTGTTCTTCTATAGATTTTAGCTCACTTTGAGAAGCAAAGAAGATCTCTTTCTCTCTGTTTATATAAAAAATAAATCTTGTCCTCTCCCGCCACCCACTTTTGTATATTTATTTTAAATAATTCATTGATGATGGTCTTTGAATGTAAATCAGGCCTCTCTTCAGATCTCTCATAGATTCATAGATCTAATGACCAGACAAACCCATTCTAATTTTTGAGCCTCACCTCGTGCAAAACACTACCATAGGTTTTCCTTGAATCAGTTACTGACGGAAACCCAGCAGCTTTGCTTGAGAGGGTTATCTTCAGAAAAAAACAAAACTGATTTTTAAATACAACTCTCAAAACATTCAGAGATTTTATTTTTTTAAGCAGCTTTTCCCAACACATTTTTTTGTCTGAATAAAACAAAATATCTCTTCTTAACATAGAAATATTCAACATGTTTCAACTGTGCAGTGCTGAGATGGCTAATTCATCCCACCTAAGACTTTTTAAATGTACAAGACAACACTAAATAGATCATTAGTAAAAGAACCATAAGTGGTTACTTCTCTAAAGCTCAGCTTCTTTACAGTTCTGTTACACTGGGAGATGCCTATAGAGAACAAAGCTTTCCAAAATTTCTCTGTAACACTGTTAAGACAATGGGCCTCTACAGTAAACCTGAGCTGTCAGCCAGGAACCAGTGGACCGTTTCAAGTGCTTTGCTTCCATTCTGTCTCTGCTGCTCAAAAATGCACACTGTCAAGCAGTCCTGTGTGCTCCCAGCACACAGAGACATAAAAAAAAGGTTATATGCTTAGTCACAGGATGGGAGAAAAATAATATAACCTGCTGATCGTTCCACTGGAACTGCTCAGAGCCTGTAATTTCAGCACATGAGTTTTACAAAAAGCTAATTTACAAACTTTGGCCAGCCAGCAATGTTTCTAGATTAATTATTTATCCTCAGTTTCTGAGAACTTCCCTGGAAGGGGGAAATTCTAAAAGAAGACCCCAGTCACTGAACCAAGTGTTTCAGAGGCAAATGTTGTGAATTCTCAACATCTACTCAACATGAGATAGATCCTCAATTTACTGCTTAACCACTTGGGTCTGATAGAAGCAACAGGGAAATTTTCATCCCAGAAATTTGCTCAGGATATTTGGAAGTCTGAAGACCTGGACAAGAAGTTGCAGCAGCTGTCTTTAAGCAGAGCAGAAATATGAAGAGGAACAAATGTCTATTTAATGCCCTGCTCGGACAGGTTAGTCAAGGAATAGTCTAAGCCCAGGCCTTTTGTAGTGCTATTTGCTAATGTTCGGGAACAAATAGTGACAGGGTTTCAGAAATGCCTTTTCTTTGACCTTATGTAAAGCCAATTTGCTAAGCTGAGTAGTTCTTTTGGTATTTATTAGTGCTTCTTTTATTTCAATTTTATGCTGTGTAGAAAGCAAATGACAGTACAAGTGAGTCAGAGCTGTTCAGGTGGAAAAGCAATGAAGGAAGGAAAAGAGGAAAAGCCACCTAGGCAGAGATATCATAAAAGACAGGATTTGGTCTTTCCTTCTCAGTCATTGTTTTTTCTGAAGGTCATAATTCCTGTGTCAGCCTACAAGTCCTTTGACATACGAAGAGGGAGAGCAAGACAAAACTTTTATGAAGTTTAAAATAACAGACATTTCCTCTGATGGAGGACACCTTTGACTCAAAACAAGGACAAACTTTCAAGTTAGAGACAACTTCAGAGTTGGATAAGGTTGTTCAGGGTCGTATCCAGTCACATTTCGAATATCTCTGAAGATGGAGATTCTATGGCTTCTCTTGACAACCTCTTCCAGTGCTGAGGTAACTCCTTGATTTAAACATTTCTAGTGATGAAAAATCCAACATAACCCTTGACATGTCATTCCCACACATTGTTCATTACATTTCCTGTTAAACCTTAGTATTATTTATAGTTCAAATTTCTCTAGCTTCAACTTACAGACACTCAATCTTATTTTTATTTTGTCTGCTAAACTCTTTTATTCAAATTCTTTTTTTCATTTATAAGAAACATATTTATAACCTATGGTCATGTCACCCCTATTTATAAGCTGAATAGATCAGGTACCTTGAATGTCTCATGACGAGGCATATTTAATCCATTTGTCATCTGTAAAGCTTTTCTCTGAAACCTATCGTGGTTTTGGACACCGTTTAAAAGTTGGCCATGAAAAGTGGATACACTATTCAAGTGAGATTTGTAACTATTTTGAATAAAGTAATAATATAGGTACACAACATTTTTAGCTTTTAAGTCAAGTGCTTCTTAATTCCAGTTTTAGAGTCCAGTCGCAATTCTTTTCAGGGGCTGAACCTGCTAGATGACAAATACCAACAAAAAGGGCTGATCAATTCCCTAGACTCATTCTATGTACATTGTACTTTTCAAGAACACTTTTGACTTTTTATGCAGTAGGGGGTACTTGTCATTGCATTTTGCAATCTGGCTTTCAATATGATGGATCAAAAATTCATACAAGGTCACTATAACAACAACAACAATAATAAATTTCATCGATATATAAATCAGGGACCTCTGTGGTGAAGTAGTGACATTCAATACACAGAGAAGCGATTTCAGAAACATTCTCTAAATTTCATAAGCTTGTGATTAGAGCAAGGGACCCGGAGCATTCCTTTGAGATTCCAGGGGAAAGACTGGCACAACAAACTGCAGCCAAGTCAGTGGTTACTCTTTTAACACATATGCAGACAACTTTCTGAACAAAGTTCACTTATGTTCACAGTCATTTCTGGGGGCTGATTTATAACCTCAAACCAAATTAAGCACAACTGACCAGCCTGATAATTAACCCAGGGCTAGTAGCGACAACAATATGCTAACATGGTTCTGCATCCATGTCCTTTGGATTTGTGGCCTGACAGTGCAAGGATGTGCCAGTAGTTCCCTGTGCCAGGCAAGCAAATATTCACCATTTCCAGGATCTGGGATATTTTCTTTAGGGGATAAACTGTACCATGTTCATAGGTCAGGCCATTTTGTAACTGGTTTAGTATTTCCAAGTATTCCTGTACCAGACCAGGAGCAGAGAGACCTTCTAACCTGAATCTTATCTGAAAACTATTCACAGTTCCCTCTGAATTAAAACATTATTTGGAGAAAAAAGAAGGGTGCCTAGTGGATTAAAATCTTTCTTGTGTCAGAAAACCCATGAATGTGTCAGAAACACCCTGAATGGGTGTTTGAAAAGTGGACATGTATTCTGAATATTTTTCCCAAGCCCCATCCGAGATACTTGAGGAGTCAAATTTTCTTTACTGCTGCCTGTGTTCACTTCTTATAAACTCCACCAGAAGCCTGGAGAGCAGAAAACCGAGCAGAAAACTGAGAAGCCGGCAGCGCAGAAAACTGAGCCTAAACCAGACTCCAGAACTGATGCAATCAGGCCACTAGGCTCCCTTTTAAACAAGGCTTAGCAATGACCCATAAAAGGAGATCCCTTGTCTTTGAAATACAGCCTCAGCAAATCCTCTGTCAATTAAAACGTATTAAAAGAAAAATGATGTTAAAAAAAAAAAAAAAGTGTGGCTTTATTCTTTTTTTCCTCCAGAATGACTGTGACATACAAAGAAAACTTTTCTAATTTGGAAAGCTTAACCCTGATTCCTTGCTTATACCCTCCCCTGAAACATACACATACTTGAATTTAATTGGGTTCCAGACAGTTCAATACAGCAGATGAATTTCTTCTTGCAAAGCATTGCTTGCTGACATTTTTTTTAGTAGCAAAGCAGTGAGAAAGTTTATGTACAGAAAGTTAAGGAGAATGTGACTGTTGGACACAATAAAAGCTCAGTTTAGTTCATACACTCTTTTACACAGGTTGCTATTTATTTGAAAAGCTTCTGGCATTCTGTAGACAATAAGAAGGTCATAAAATCTCTTCCTTTCTGAAAACCATCCAGTTTAAAACTTTCTGTATGAGACAAGCAAAAATCTTCCACAGCTCTACCTAATCTTCCCCAGAGGAAAAATGTATTGTTATATCAAACCTATTAGTGGGGACTTTCAGTGCAGATGGGGAGTGCTGGGAGACAGTCAGCTTGACTACACATAGCCTCTTTCCTCAGCCAAAATAAACCCTCGTGACCCTGAGAACATCCCACAGTGGACAGAGTGTGAAAGGGGACTGATATAATCCAATCTCTCTTACTGAACACCTCTTAAAGATTTATGTATTTGTGATTCCTGAGAACTACCAACATTTCTGGAATTGGAGTTTAGCATACGGCTACAGAAATCTGCAACAGCAGCTGTGTTAATAAATTGTTTTAAATCTTGACATATGTGTATAGATTTACTTTCTGCTAAGCAGTTCAACAGATTTCCACGAGTTAATCTATAATTCAGTGTAGCAGAGTAATTCCATATAGTGTATTATATATTCCATGCCTAATGCCAAGAGGTGAATCCAAATCACAAGCTTCCAGGGAATCTGTACTTGAAGTCCATACTTCCTTTTTTTATTGGAAGAGTCTATTTTTGATCAGTTAGGCTGATTTGTAGACACACTAAAGCAAAAAGTCAACACAATTCTGCATATATCTCTATGTTGAACTAGAAGTCTCTCTAAAACAAGTCCTCTCATTTTTGGTGCTGCTAGTTCTTGGTAGCTCAGGCATAGCTTAATTCACTCCAGCAGAGTTACATTCTCTTATGCAAGCAGCAAATTTGGTCCACCAGCTGCAAGATCAGCTGTAACGTATCAGCATCCTTTATCTAAAAGATTTGTTGGCTGGATGTTTATGCTGGGAAAAAAATAATTAGAAAAGATGTCTATATGATTAATTTTTAGTTCATTTTATGAAATGAGGCAAATTATCAATCATTTTAATTTGAAAATAAACAAATATTGAGTATCTTTTCTTGTAAATGTGTTATTTTTCAGCGAAAATTGCTGAGCATGAAGTATTAAATATGATATTGAAGTTCTATAGCCTATCACACTTTCAAAATAGATGATCTTCAGAGAAACAACCCTTAAAATATGTGAATCTATGAGTTCATTAAGTAATTTTGCATCAAAAGCATATACAGTTACCATCACTTTTGATTTAGCATCAGTTGTTGGGGCTTTGTTCTTTGTATTTGTTGAAAAGCTTGTGGAATCATGAGAATCCCTGAAAAGCTCAGCCTTCACAAAGAAAATTTGTTCTGGATTAAAGACTGGGGAAGCAGGGCAAATCTATACGTATATTGCACAAGCTCAGGAAGCACATACACCAAAAATGTTACCCATAGCTGTCCATGGCACAGATTGGTTTCTAACAAGATCAATGTAAAAGTGAATATTTCTCAGAAGGGGCAGCATTTTGAGCCCAGCACTCCATCCATTTGTGTATTCACATGAAGTCAAGGAGACTTTAGCACCTTTTTGCAACATTAAAACCTTTCATCAGACTTGCTTGGCAGGTTATCAGGCAAGAGAGGAGGCAAGAAACCAGTAGAACAGAATCACTCATACTTTACTGAAGAAAAAAAACAACCTGAAGAGTGACAATTCTCTGACAGAATTTTCAGAATTATTCATAATTTTGCAAAGACACAATTTTTCGGGAGTGAATATAAATAACATTACCAATATCACAGTCGACATCGCTGTTCGTATGCCACTTTTTTTTTCTTTTCTCCCCGAAGGTATTCTGCCTTGATTGTGTTACACACAGTTTTACAAAAAAACCCGTAAAACCTAACAGAGCATGATAAACTTGCTACAGGATTTTCAAAACCAATATATATTGCAAGGATGCAATTTTCTGCAAAATTCTGTATAATAGCTTAACAATTCCATAGAAAGATGTCCTTCTTTACTGCATTATGCTGTTTCTCAGAATATCTTTTATATAACTCTACTCTTGTCCTTCTTTTAAATCCTGTTGTGCCAGAACAAAATAAAAGAAGATTATATTTATACGCCATCTTGCATCTGGATAAGTCAAAAATCATGTTAGGAGGTACCTAGCACCATGAATGTAACCGTATCTGGTGTGAAGGGTGTGCAGGATCACCTTGTATGAAAGTGCACGAATAAATACCCTGTACATGTCAATGAACAGAGGCAGCTTTAGATAAAGATTGTTTTAGCACTGCATTTGGCAAGATGTCCTTCAGGATTTGTGGAAGCCAAAACGAGAAAGAATGAGTTCCAAAACCACCATTCAGGAAATATTTGGGTGTGATGGATTCTGCTCTGGGGTAGGACAGAGAATAGATGACTTGGTGCAATTGTTGGCTGCTTCAGTTTTATGCAGTAACTGAATATGGAACAAGAGAAAAATTTGCAAAATATTATGGCCAGGACAGATTTGCAATGAAAAGACTGTCCGTATTACTGTTTAGCCAGGACAAAAGACAAGTTCCATGTATGTTCTGGAACGGTCTGCGCTGGCTTTAATCCTGAAACAAGAACTAGTCAGGCTGTGCACATACCAACATTTAACTTGATATGAACACTGCACTGTTGAAATTAATCTTTTTATCATCCCATCTCTAGTTGGGTGTCATCAAGCAGTTCAGAGCACATGGATGGGATTTCTTTAGGGGGAAAGGAAAGTAAAACAAAACAAAACAAAACAAAAAAACCCCAAGAATATGCAGAACCTATATATATCAACCTTAAATAACAGTAGTTCAATCCACAGGATACAACTGGTCGTGGAGTGATGGAATTGCTCATAATACATACGGCCATATGGTCACCCACACCAACTGTTTTTCCTTGGGGATATACTCCTATTGCACTACTTTTAATGCAAATAGAGCTTCTGAAAAGTTTCTGTGTATTATAATGGCCTTTTGATGCAAGGAGGATAGAGTTGAAATGAAATAGATCCTCAGGCAGGATAATAGGCCTGTTCTTCTGGACTGAAAATGAGTGCAATGCAGTGATCAAGGACCTCGGAGGAAGCAGAATGTGACTACATAAATTGCATTTATTTCCTTGGCCTTGGCAGAAGCTGATCTGCAAGATATTTGTATTTCAACCTCCAAATAAGTGTTAAAGAAAAAAAATCCTCATTATTAATGATGTAACCTACTAGTCAGAACTCAAAGTAATTGTACTCCTTTTAGAATAAGCATATTTTAATTACAGAAAATTGGAATTAATGCTATATATTTTTCGAAGAATTTTTATTAGACATGCTGCACAGCTTTTAAAATAATGCAAAATAAATATTGCTATGCTACAGTATTTTTTCTAACTATGCAGAATCCTAATGAATCATTATATTTTGTGATAACTGATCAGTGGTTTACAATTATGACTTTTTTTCCCTATTTTTTTTAATTATGATTATTTTTTCTAGCATTAGTCTTTCAAAAATCTCAAAGAAATACCTGTCAGTGGTATTGAATAGATTATAGAAATTATCCGTATGAAACTATATTATCAGTGGTTATCTGTGGTTATATCTTGGTCACACATTATTAAACAATGCTAAATCACTGCCTGCTGTGAATTTAGGCAGAGATCGAGTTCTTAGACTATTAGTTTCTTCCCTTGCCTTCCCTTGCCTTCCCTTGCCTTCCCTTTTTTTTTTCTGTTTTTTGTTTTTTTTTTTCCTTTTTAATCTTTTCTTTTCCTTTTTTTTTCCCCTTTTTTTCTCTTTATGAAACACACCTGTGAGAGTCTGCTCATTGCAGCTGGACTATACCTTTTCCAGATAAAGGCCTTACATTAGTATCTGTGTCTGGAGCTGCCAATTTCAGAGGCAGGAGAGGGGCCAGCTGGGCCAGGTCTAGCCTCTTGCTTCTTTTCTCCTGCTTTTCTCAAGCTGTGGTACATAGGGGAGTTTCAGCTAATAAAGTTTATGATATTTTCAGCATTTTACTGTCCCAGCAGCAGGCCAGCATCTCCCTGTGTCATGAGCTGTACAAATCTCTTACAATCTGAGTACAAATTAACCTGGTTGTTCCCTGACCTTATTGGTGTTCTAAAGCTGGACAAGAAAAAAAAAAAAAGAGGTGAAAAAGTCTTGATTAGATCATTTCTCTTTGAGAGGATCCAAACTTTCACATGCATTACATATAAGGTAGATTCAGTCTGACTCTTTGAGAGGAGTTCGAGCGATAAACTAAGGGAAAATACTGATCAAAACTGGGGAAATAAGGTAAATATTGCCAGCAGGAACATTTGCCTAAACCACAAGAAGTTTCACGGCTCACCAGTTTCCAGTTTTACTCAATGTCTTGATTATGGGTGGTTAAGTTTAATGGCTCCTACCAGGCAGTGGTGGGTGAAGGGTCTTTGGCATTTTAGCTAAATATTTCTGTCATTCTTTTGGGATCTGCCCCGATGTCCTTTTTCAGTCAAAGAAATACTGAGAACTAACCAAAACGGTGTTTGTTGCACAACTTGCCAGATATTTTTTCTAACAAAATCAAACTGAGAATGCAAACAAAAGCCTCAGCACTGGTTGGGTTTTCTGGGTTGTTGTTTTTCAGGGTTGGTTTTTCTTACGTTTTCCTTTTGCAATTTTTTTTAAGTCCTCCTGAAAGGGACTGATAGCTTAGTCATACACAGTAGGCAGCTGAGCGTTCTAAAGATAGGAAATGCAATCGCTGTTGAAATATATGTTAGTTACCTTTCTATCCCTGACAAACAACTGCAATTTTACATTAATTCAGAAATCTGAAAAGAAACCATAAAATATAAGCTTCCCAAAACAGCTAAGCGTAGACTTCTACTATATTTTCCAGGATGTTCAGATTCATTCACAGTGGGAAGAAAAGGAGGAACAAAGAAGTTGCAATTTTGTTCTATTAGGACCCACATTGAGAGTTTGAGCGTTTGAACTTTTACAGGTAAAACCAGACACTTATATGAAACATTAGGTACTTTCATTTTTATATAGCCTTGTGATAATAGATACAGGCTTACTCTGCCTTATGTTACTTGTCTAGAAAGCAGTTACATGCCCTAAGCCAGTTCACTGGCTTCTCTCTATAGGCAATGAAAAAAGAAAAATACTTCCAGAAAAGGGATCTTCTCATCAGAATTCGAGTGACTAAGATAACATATAAATCACCCTCTGGAAGTAGCTTCCCTTTTCAACAAAGATAACTTACAGAATCTTAGAGAAAAAACCTATGGCAGGTTCAAAGCTGAGGAAGAGAAATCCTACTCTTTTCAATTGTATTTTAATAACTTAAATTAATACAGCTTTTTCAAAATATTATTTATTTGATATTAAATTAATAAGTTTGGAAATTAGTGGAATACTAAAAATATTTCCCTAGCTCTAGCTCTTTCTTCATAATATTTATACAGCAGAAGGAAAGCAGGGAGAACACAGAACAACCCACATGTTTTGACAGATGAAGTCTGTCCCTAATATGAAAACTCCTACTAAGGTACTACAGTTACTGTAGTAAGAGAAGATCTCCATGTCAGGATTACGGACGGGAATAAGTGATAAGTAATGCAGATACATGAAGTAAAAAAAAATGGATCCTGTCCTAGGGAATTAAAAAATTATCAACAGACATCCATTTAGACATTAAAAAGAAAGCTGAGGTTGACTTTGATTGACACAGCAGAAGTACTGTATCTGTATGATAGATGGATACCACCCTTGCAAGGATCAGATGGATGTAATACAACCAGATGTAGCAAATAGACAGATACAGCTATTAGGAAGGACCAAGAGGTACAGACAGACAACTAATTAAAGTAGATGGACAGCCAGATAGTTAAAAGAAGAATAGGGATGTGACAAACAGTCAGGTAGCACAAAGGCACTTGGGCATAACACTTCATATCACCAGTTTATCTTTATCTGTCAAGTAGCATCCCATCTTTAAATAAAGGACAGCTATTCCCCTTTTGTTCAGTACAGTTCGTCTAGCTCTTCTGTTTATACAAACCTTGAACCAAACCTTCATGCTCAGCTCTGACGAAATTACTGCAAGGATGACTTCGGCCCAGTTATGTGGTGTTCAAAATCAGAACGTTCTGTTTTGCACGAGCGTGATACCAGGTGAGCCGTAGTGATGATGATGAGAAAGGACAAAAAAGACAGCACACAGTGAACCCCTCTAGTAGAAGTTGTTCAATTAAGTATTCATTTCACAGTAATATTTTTTTCTTTAAATAAATCTGAGGCATCTTTATACCTTTAAGCTGAGTAGTTTTCTGCATTAGCTTGATATGCATATCAAAATATGCACTATTTCTTAAATTGGTAGATAGGGCAGGTTTGCCATTAACATTTATGCATTTAAGTTTCATAGTCATGTGCTTGGAATACATTTCTCCTTCAAAGATTTGTACGGCTTTCAGCTTGTAATATATTGCTGGGTATATTAGGTACACTGAGTCCTTCTGATTCACAGCTTTCTAATCGGCTATTTAGAGTTTACACCAAGCAGAAAATCAATGTATTCAATATGTAGTAGCTCTCTCGTTAACTCTAGTCATTTGCTTAAAGAGTAATGTTGAGCTGATAATTGAAATATGGTCTAAATCATGCATTTTAATTTAAAATAAAAAATCCTTGAAATATTATTAATTTAATCCTTTTTTCCTCTCCTCTTTCCCCCTCTAAAGGACATATTTATTTCAGTCCCTGCTTTGGGATCCTAAATCCATGGCTGACTAGGATTTCAGAATAATAACATTTTTTATTTCATACAGCATCCTACAGAAATCTTGAAACACTTTGTAAATATCCTGTTGAAAAACTGCCACTTCTAGGGTATGAAATATAGAATTTAGAAGCATCCAGGAACATCTTACAGCATTTCAGCAGCAGATATAAAGAATATTTGATCCAAGGGAAGAGTAGAGGTAGAGTTTATAAAAGGCTGATTCTACAAAATTTGTCTCAGTTTCCAGGGGGTGACACAGGTATTTTATTCGTTGGTTGATTGGGATTTTTTTGTATGGTTCGTTTGGGATTTTTTTTTAATGCCCTTAAAAAAAGAAGGGAAAGGAAAAGGGAAAGGGAGAGGGAGAGGGAGAAGGACAGGGAGAGGGAGAGGGAAGGTTTGGGAAGGTTTGGGAAGGTTTGGGAAGGTTTGGGAAGGTTCGGGAAGGTTTGGGAAGGTTCGGGAAGGTTCGGTTTGGGAAGGTTTGGGAAGGTTTGGGAAGGTTTGGGAAGGGAAGGTTTGGGAAGGTTTGGGAAGGGAAGGTTTGGGAAGGGAAGGTTTGGGAAGGGAAGGTTTGGGAAGGGAAAGGAAGGTTTGGGAAGGGAAAGGAAGGGAAGGGAAGGGATGTTCTGAAAGTAGGAAACAAATATTAAAGCCTCTAATATGTTCAGATTGCTTCTATTTGTCTTAGGTTATTATTATTTAAATATTTGCATCCATATATTGACTTCTTGAGTAAGGAGTACAGTCAAACTGCAAGACTGAGTTCTGATGTGATACAAACTGACACATTTTCTTTGAAGTTAAATGAACAATACTGTTTTGAAGAAAATCAGCAGCTGAAATTGTTTTGTTCAGGCTTTTTGCCTCAAGTTATGCAGATAAACCGTTCATTTTAGATGCTAAAAACATGGATTTGGGAACCAATTAAAAGGTAAAAATGTAGTTACAGATAGGCAGATAAAAAATAGGGTTTATATTTAGCTAGAAAATAAAAGGAAACAGATATGTAGAAATAGGTAGGCATTTATATGCATTCCACTATATTTTTACTTTTGTTATCTAGCAACAACTTGCTCTTATCTCTGAGGGTACATTTGAGATTACACCTCGATTTTACAGTGGTAGCTATATTAACTGGAACAGGCACATCTTCCAGTTCCCCTGTACTTCATTGTTACACAAATGCTCTAGATCATCCTGGGTATAACTGCTCAGAAAATAAGTATTTATTTTATTTATTAATTTATTATATTTTCTGATTTGGAGATTCTGATTTGATTAGCTTTCTTTTTTGAAAGCTAATGTTTTTGTGTGAGCAAGTTTTTGGAAGATTGACTGAACATAAATAAATATTTTATTCTTCTTTTATGAATTTGTACTTACTTTCTGAAAATAAAAGTTAGTAAGTATTCTTAGAAATTAAAATAATGTGTTAAAATAATATGTTAGAATGATAAAAAATAATATGACAAAAGCCCATTTTTTTTCCTTAAGGGGAATCTTTTTCTCTTCTCCTAGGATGTTTCTAACTGCAACAGAAATGTGTTAATATTTCCCAGTTAGATACCACCTTAAGACTCCACTTAGATATTACCTGTGCCTGAGGATTAGTTCCAATCGATATTTCACTTTCTATAAATACACACTATTTTTAGATTTATTTGGCCAGTTTTCTGGCCTGTTATTTTCCCCTGTCCTTTCCTACTTTTTCCCTGTGAAATGACACACATCTCACAGCAATATTGCCAGCGGACAGACCGCTCCACTGCCTCCTCCTCCTCTGTTCTCACTGGCTCCGAGACTCACAGCCTTTTGCCTTCTCTTCTTGCAAAGAGCCTCCTGAACTCCAGAAACTGAGCTTTCCCTCGTGCGGCTGAGGTCCTGACACTCAATCTGCATAGCTCTTATCTGTCCTGCACAGAAGGAGGGAGGGAGAGATGTGAGAGACTATTTGTTGCAGTTCAAAGTCACGTTTCTTTTATGTTTTGTTTTTCTCTTCCCCCCCCCCCTTTTTTTCTTCTTGAGTCTCTTTCCCCCACCCCAAGATAAATAGAGGTAGAAAGGACAAGTGGTTTTGATTAGCATTTAAAATGTTGTCAATTTTTAATGAAAGTGTAACCCCGAACCATCAACTTTGCACAAACTGGAGACAAGGTTGCAAAATGAATGCTAATATCCTTGGCAGGCTTTGGCTGGATTGCCCTTCTGTGAACTTCCCTTGTTGTTAATTTGTTATGTCAGCCCACATTAGCAGTTTTCAGAAGCCTAAACTGGTGAGAGTATCAGCCTTAAGGAGCCAGAGTACATAAGAGTTTCGTGTTACTGATATTATTATTTAGTTACACACAAAGCTTTGAGGTCTGGGTCCTTCAGCACTGTACATCCGGCAGACCTAAATCTTGCCAGATGGTGTTTCCCCAAAGGGGCTTATCATTTAAGTGTAAAATGAGAGACTAGAAGTGAGGCTGGCAAAGGGAAGAGGTGGAGAAGTACGCAGGTGAGATAATTCTACGTGACATGAGTTAGTTACATAAAGAAGAGACTACCCTTTCTACAGGCGCATGTGACTGGCTGCATAAGTGCCTTAGATGTATTTCTAACAAGCCATTGCTGTGCAGAGCGAAAGAAGAATTTGAAAGAAGTGGTGACATGGCTTTGTAGGTATTCATGAAGATGTACCCTGAGCACAGAGGGAGGAAATTGTAAATACGGTGTGGGAAAATTCGAGCAGTGGAGCAGCAAAGGTTGACAGTGCTGGTATTGCACTGAATATTCCACTATACTTGGAATATTCATTTTTTTTTATTGAGCTCCATGTGAAAAATCACAGGGTAAATTGCCTTTTTCTGAGTGAATCACCTTTGTACTTGCCTGGAGTCTTTCTAATATATGAAATAGTCCGGAAGCTTCACAGAAAATTCTATTTAAAATGAATTCACCACAAATATTTTGCACTGCAACACAAAAAGCATCTTTCCTTTACCCATGGAATTATATCAGTTGTCTATTTAATAGTGAGTAGCAGAAGTAAGAACAAATTAGTGTATCATTCCATAAAATTAGCAATGAATGGGACTTCAACTCTTTTGAAGATTATTCTGAACACAAAAATGATCAACCTAAATTCTACCTGACCACGCAGTTCACCACAGGGTTGTCATTCTCATCTGCGTGATGGGTCTGTATGTGTCTATGTGCATGTGTGTGTGTTTATACACAGAGCCTTTTTTCTGTAAATAAGTCACCCTAACTCTGCAGAAATGCAGTCACTGATGGTGTGCAGTACAGGGGCTGTTTCACTGTGCAGACTGCTGCTGCTTGGAGAAGGACCAGAGAATAATTCAGTATCTAACTGAAGGATGAAAGGCCCAAATCTGCAATCACAGAGGCCCATGAAGACGCTATCTAGGCCTCTGTTTCTTTTACCTTGCTGAAAAAATGTTACACCTGCACAAGTTTAAAGCACAGAACACTATAATACAGATCACATATCAAATGAAAGTAAGAAAATGGGACCATTTTGCAGTCTGAAAACATAGCCTGCAATGTTCTCTATGCAGTGTTTAAAGGACAGAGCTACTCATACTACCCAACAAATGGCTTCTGTATATAATCACATACACCCTGGTTATGGATGCCTGTGTACCTGTCTGGATGAAGCATGAATGCATGACAGACTTTCACACAGAAGAGGAGGGGAGAAAAAAAAAATTAAAAATAAAGGTCATGAAATTTGATCATCTCCATATTTAAGGTTACTCTAAGCAGTCTGCAAATAACAAGGTACTTTAATACCCTGCTTGCACTTTAGTCTCATTTAATATAAACCTATGAAAGATTATTCCTGAAGTCATTATCTTTAACTGTTGAGAGCATAGATCATGCCTAAGTGACTGAAGTGCCAAGAGAACTCTCAATGGGATACTGCTGAAGATCTGATATATGTCTTTTGGTCTCCATCGGAGTCAAATGACATGCAGAAGAAGAGCAATGATAACTTTGAAGAATGGTATGTGTTCTACAGGCAGCCAGGATCATGAGCCTACGGCAAGCTCGGGATGGCTGAACGATGTCGTGTAAAACGCTGCTGATTTCAGAACGGTGTTAATGGAATGCTGTAGGTGACTCGTTCTACCTATTAATCCTGTTTGCTTTGCAGATTGTCTTCAGGGGTGGGGGTGAACTGCATCCTTATGCTTTGCACTGGGAGCAGAGAGACCAGAATGACTATAAAGGGTTGCTCATTTTGTCATGGTCCTGTTTGAGTGGAAATTCCCTGAGACAGCTGCCATGTATCCATGAATCCAGACAAATCTGTCCGAAGTGACTGAAATCTGGAGAGTAGAAAACTCACTAGCAACGGGACAGAAAATTTAGATTTGAATGATAGGAGTTAGAAAGTGTAAGTTTGAGAGTAAGAACGTAGAGAAAAAGGGTGCTTATGAATGTGAGAGGGAGGTCTAATAAAAGAAGGAGATAGTAACTGCATAATTGGAGCTCTGAAAAAGCCTGTACTTCACCCAGAGAATCATGGTATAGGGGATGTAGTATCGCTCACTTGGTTCAAAGATGAAGTTTGGCATAATTTCCAGGAACACCTTGTGGACAACCTACATCCTTTACTGTGGTGGAGCAAATGACAGGAAATATCCATAGGTGTTTATCTCAGCAGATTAGGTTATAGCACAGACACTCAGAGGTGCCTGACAAGTTTCCTCCTGAACAGTTTCCTCCAGATTCTTTGAAAGATATGAAACAAAACAAAATGAAATCGAACATATGTATTTTTCACAAGTTTGTTAAAGAATTAATTATTTTCTTGACCCTTTACTCCAGCTGTAATAACTGCAAAAGGTATTGAAGACCTCAGGTTCTGAATTCTATGCCTGTCTCTTCTGAGAGTTGCAACATAATTTAAAATGGTCACGACACTCTGTTTATTAGTTTGATTACCCCCAAAATACTTATAATGATACTTAGATTCTTCAAGGAGTCTTGTGAATTGAAGCCTGGAAAGGTCTTTGAGGTCTGGAAATGTAATATACTGTCTCAATCCAACATATCATCATTCAATTACAGTTATTTTGCTCCCTTTATGCTCCTCTGCCAACATTTTTCTGACTTCTGTGCGTTGTTTGAGGGCATTTTTCAGGGGAGGGTGTTTTGGTGGGGGCTCTTTTTGTTTGGTTATTGCTTGGTTGGTTGTTTAAATGAACATTAAGGATCACTTATATATCCTCTAGTCACTCTTGATTAGAGATTGTTGAAATATTAGATGAAATATTCTCTTCAGAGATTGCTCTTTTTCTTTTCACATGAATTATACATAAAATGACCCTCGCTGTTGTAAACTTTTGTATCTTACTACCTGTTGTATGCATCAAACAAACAAACCTTTGTTCTTTGGAAGAGAAAACAATGGCTGACAAAGCCCCACCGTCTCTTACACTGCCTGTTCTTAAAATGTATGATAAATAGAACCATGGAATATTAGGTTGGAGGAGACTTGAAAGATCATCTGCACCAAACTTTCTTGGCAAAATCATGACCTAGACAAGATGCCCCACCTCCCTGTCCAGCTGGACAGTAAAAGTGTCCAATGCTGCAGAATCCATCACTTCCCTGGGGAAATTATTTCAAAAGCTGATTGTTCTCATTGCTAAAAGCTTCCCTTTTGTGTCCAGTTGGAATTTCCCTGGGATCAGTTGTACCCATTACCACCGAAATCTTCCATGTGACTCCTTGCAAAATGGAGTCTCCGTCTTCTATGTAGCCACCCTTTAAACACTGGAACATGGTGATAAGGTCTTCCCTAAGCCTTCTTTTCCCAGGTTTGAACAAACCCTGCTCTCTCAGCTTTTCCTCAGGTGGAAGACCACCCAGCTCTATGTTCATCTTTGTCAGCCTTCTCTGGATCCTCTCCAGTCTGTCCACATACTTTTTGTGTAGTGGAGACTGAAACTGAACACAGTAGTCCAGGTGTGGCCTGACAAGCACTGAATACTGTGGGATAATGACTTCTTTAAAGCTGCTGGTGGCGCAGCTCAGCATCCTGACAGCTTTCCTTACTGTTCACTCTTACTTATCTTGTTTACCAGAACCTTCAGTCCTCTTGCCACAGAGCTGCTCCCCAGTCTGGGAGATCCCAGTTTGTGCTATGCTCAGAGATTATGTTTTCCCATGTGCAAGACCTTGTTAAACTTCTTAAGACTCTTTTAAGCCCCCTCTTCCAGCCTACCCAGGTAATCCTGCAGGGTGGCTCTCCCTTTCAAAGTGCCGACTTCCCTACTCACTGTGGTGTCATTGGCAAACTTCACCAGGGTACACTTGATCCTCATCTTCCACATCACTTGTGAAGCTATTGAACAGTGTTGGGCTCAATATTGATCCCTCTGGGGCCCCATTTGTGACAGGTTGCTAGTTTGAAAAGCAGCTGTTTACCACCAGCCTCTCTGCCAGTTCCCCACCCAACACACAGACCCCTTGTCTAGATCAACACACCAGTTTATCCAAGAGGAATTTGCAGGAAATCACATGGAGAGCCTTGGAGAACCTAGTACACAATGTCCACTGCTAGCCCCACTTCATCTGAGCAGGTTATTTTGTCAGAGAAGACTATCAGGTTTGTCAAGCATGCTTCTCAACTTCTCTGGAATTACAAATTTGCTAGCTGAGACACAGGATTAAGAACACAGAATCCCAGGGCATACTCCCCACTTAGTTATTTTCTTGCAGTGCATAGTCCAACAAATCACTTAATCTCTTCATACTTCATTTTAGCCATCTCTAATTTTTATTATTAAACTGGTATTAAAAATATCCAGAGTTGCGGGTCCTGGTAAGTGTCCTGTTGTTTTAGGTAGTGTACAAAGATTTGGTGAGTGACTTCCTGAGGAGTTTGCTGGTTAAGAAACATGCCAAAGCAAAGCCCAGGAGAGGGATGCTGTAACGCTTTTAAGCTGTTCCAAGATCTTTAAATGCATCAGGTTCTCTATAGATAGAAAGCATTAATTTTCATACTAGAATGTATGTGCATAATGATAGATCCAGCATATTGCATTGTTCATAAAACAGACACGCACACATACACACATACTTCATCCTCCCCATGTTTTCTGAACATATTTCTACAATTGCATATAAATTTTTCCCTTGTTCTGTAATGATATGACAGTAAATGAATTACCATAAATAAACCAGACACAAGGATTGGTGCATAAAGTTGTCCTAGCTTCATACAAGATCTGACCTTGGAACAAAGAATACTTTACATCCGTGATGATTCTATCTGCTGTTGATGAATCACAACTCCTGCTTATGTTTAATCACTGCTGACAGTAACAGCTGACAGCTAGTTAGGAAGAAAAAAGTCCTCAGCAACTAAATTCTTTTCTACAGAAGAAAATAAAACTCTTTATATATGACTGGTTTTGCATACAGACAGAGTGATTGGAAGGATGATACGCAGATTTTTATATACTAAATAAATGGTTTGCCTGCTTTCTCCCTTTAAATATAGCTGCATTTTTTTACTCATTTTCAATTTTCATTATGATTTAAGTACTGTCTTTGGAGATTTTTTGGTTAGTTATGTCATCATTTTTGCTCAAGCAAAATGATTTAAATTTATTTGCAAAATTTAATGAAAAAATGCTATTTTACTTTTGTATTTGGAGAAAATGGGGAATTTGTAGGGATATTTTTATTTTCAGATTGAATTAACTATATTGTTGACGGACATTTTTCAGAGTTGATGAAAGGAAGCTGTTAATATCAAAAGCTATTTTGTGTCTGATTTTTTTAAATCATTATGTCCTTTTGCATCAATTTGCTTCCATTACTAGAACATGAAAATCAGTGGGACTAGAGGACTGTAGACATCTTTCTGTGTGAGCAACAACTATGATAATTGGCTTTGTATTGTGAGATTGCATCTCTCAGCTGGAGAATTAAATTTCTCACGTCCAAGCTTTCTTTACATGTGCATTGTTTATGTGATGAGGGTAATTATTAACTTACTGGCCTTAGCATTTACAATGTGGGGAAAAAACCCTAAACAAAACAAACCTGCAGGATTTTTCATCACAAAAGGATTTAATAAAGAAGCAAAGGATAGATGGTGTAGCTCTCAGTTAGTTCATTTCTAGCAGTGAGATGACAGAATCTGGTCTGTCCTGCAGAATATGGTGCTGAATAATGAAGTATGTATGGTTGTACATTCAACCAATGTATGGTTGAACTGTTAAATGCTGCTGGGAATCACAGTACGACTGTTCACCTGGATTTTTTTTTTTTCTCATGTGCAAGACAGACTGCAACCCTCTAAAAATCACATTCAGTGAAGAAAAGTCACATAGACAACAGACTATTCCTCTTTTTTTCCATGCTTTTTGGCCCTAAATACACTGCTGGAGGGGTTGAGTACCATGCTACTATCACATATCTGAGGGGCCCTTGGAGCAGAGCTGCCATACATACAGCTAGGTCAGTCTGGAAAGTGCTGGGAGTTCTCTACATGGGTGGTCATGCACGCATAAATAATTATTATTCTGGTAGAGGAAATAATAAAGGACTTCCATTTCCACTAAAATTCAATAATACAGATGTTTTTAAAAGAAAATGACAAAGCTGTGCAGGTGTACAGGGGAAGTCCAAAAGGAAACAAACTTTTTTTGTGGGTGTTTTGAAGACACAGTGAAGCAGTAATACTGATTTCATTTCTGTGCTTAGTCCTATACAATTGATTAAAAAAAAAAACAGGCTTAAAATGAGTTCCTAGTAATGATTTTAAAATTACATTATTAACTTTCAAAGAAGAAACATGGGAAGTTTTGTGATCATATCTCATAAACTGACACATGGAAAAGATTATAACAGGAGACATCCCTTTATTAAAGATGGTAAACTACATCAATATTCTTAAAACTGTAAGCTGCATAAAAAAGAGCAAAAAAAAAGCTTAAAATACAGAAAAATGCATTTTCATTCATTTAAAAGTTGGGAATAATTTTGTATTGGATCAATTTAAGCTAAATTTATTTTTCAACATAGTCCTAAAATAGGAAGTAGTTGGTGAAATTCAATGGCTTCCTCTATGAAGACAAAGGAAATTGCTCAAAATTACCTGAAGTCCGCTAACGTGAAAACCATTCCATTGCTATTAATGAGCATATCATCAGCAAGCTTAAGTTGTATTTTTCTTTTTTTGTAGGTTTATGGTGTTAAGTTTGTAGTCTTTCTTGTATCTGTTAAGCTGCAAATGAATAAAATCATGCAGAGTTGGAATCCCTTTTGTCCAGCTTACTTCAAGTTGTTTTTGTTGGTTTTTTTGGGTTTTTTTTCTAACATGGTATATCATATTTTCTGAATCTGGTGAACTTTCTTGTCCAGAGATTTCAGACAGGTATATCAATAAGCCTGACTAACAAGGGACACTTAATTCACTCTTGTTGGATATAAGCTTTTCTTACCAGGAAATATAAAATAGGCATCTCCTCAAAACAGGCATAATGTAATGCAGATACCATGGATGGATGTTTGCATTGGGTTGTAAGAAGGTTCTTCTTTGATATTAGACATGGAAAGAGTATTTGTTGCTGTTGTCAAGAAATCCAGACCACTGGGGGAAGTACTGATTGTGTGCTCAGGATAACAAGAGTAATATAGATAAGCTGATAATCATTGTCCATTTGATCTCTTAAGTAAAATGCAAGGTGGATATGGGTGCTAACAAAAAAGGTCAAAATAGAATTTTTTTTCTTTTTTCCCCAATTATTTATCAGAACTTCTGATAAACCTCCATCTTCTGCCACCTTTGGAGCCAGATTATTAAATAACTTTACCCTGAGCAGTGTTTGTACATTAGAACATGTCATACCACTGGTTTCTGATGAAGGTCAGTTATAACTTACAATGAGAGTAACAGCACTGAAGAGAATTGAATTTTTTTGTATATTTGCAGACAGGTTATTCATAGGAAATATATACAAACATAAATACTAATCCATTTTGTACTTCTAAATAGTTAAATAGTTAGTTAAATAAAATTAAAAGGAGACAGGCAAGTGAAAGAAGGAAGGAAGGAAGGAAGGAAGGAAGGAAGGAAGGAAGGAAGGAAGGGAGAAACAGAGAAAGAGAAAGAGAAAGAGAAAGAGAGAAAGAGAAAGAGAAAGAGAAAGAGAAAGAGAAAGAGAAAGAGAAAGAGAAAGAGAAAGAGAAAGAGAAAGAGAAAGAGAAAGAAAGAAAGAAGGGAAGAGAAAGAAAGAAAGAAAGAAAGAAAGAAAGAAAGAAAGAAAGAAAGAAAGAAAGAACAAATTATTCAATTATTCCTGGGAGACTTTAAAGCAAGGCTGAGTCTCTGTGCTTTAGTACATTATTTCTCACAATTTTACCCAAAATGATATCCTGAAAAAATTATTCTTATTAATGTTCTCTAAATTTCTGCAGGGGGCATAAAAATAACGGATGAGTATGAGAATATAAACCGTATGGTTAGTGAGGCAGAGGTGATAATTAGAACATGCTGTACTACGCAGTAAACAAAGCTATTATGAACGATAGAGTTCTTTATAGAGTATTTAAAAGGGGGATGGAAATAATATACTTTCCCCTGACTGGCTTAAAAGCTCTGTCTGTAACTACCATGAAAAATAATAAAAAGAAAGGAGCAGGAGATTTGGAGTTAATCACTGAAAGTGCTGGTTTCCAGTTAAAAACAACTGCAAATATTATCAATACTTATTTGATTCGACACTAATTTATGTATAGCATATTATTTGCTTCTTGTTAGTCATAGGTTTGGACAGGATAAATCATGTCACAATTGCAAATACAGGTTGTAGAAGAAAAATACTACAGATTTATTTTGCCAGTAGGATTATCTGATTGTCATTTTACAAGTTTTCTGTTTCCAGTGTCAAAGACGTACTTTCTAAAGGCAAGTCAAGGTCATTGTGTATAAGGGGTAAATCCAAAGTAGAATTTAATCTTTCCAGGTGTTTAAGGCCACAAAATTCTTCTCCTCTGAATGTGAAGACTAGATGGTTATTGGATATTGAGGTTACTACCACCAAAAATTATCTCCAGTGTAACCACATTGCAATACCTTAGCATGGCTCTTATGTCTTTAGCAGTACACAATTATAAAATACCACATATGAAATCAAAGAGCTCATTCTGAACTAAAAGTGTATGTCACAAAAAAGTAGCCATGGGGCTCTACAACATCTTGAAATATGCCTCAGATTGAATTGTGACCAATATAAAAGCAAACCAACCCCCAGACAAAACACAACCAACAAAAAAGGTAATATCCTAAATTACATATACTTGTCTTACCTGTTGCGATCTGTCCCACCTTTTTCTTTTTTTTTTATTTTAATTATTCTTATTTTTTAAAAAAGAAAAATTCTATTTGCAAAAACATGAGTAAAGATGAATAAAGACCAGTCAGCATGAACTTAGTCATGCTGACCTCACTGTTACAGTAACAGAGATTAATTTTGTTTAGACCAAACACAGAGGGTGAGTGCAAACACACTACTGTGCTGCACCAGCTCTGCAACAGAAAACTTTGATCTTCTGGAGCCATGATTCAAGAAAAGAGACACTGGTGCTTTCTAGATACCTATACCTGCTAGTAATATGTATACCACCTTGTTGCTTCCTGCATCAAGAGTGGATGCATGGATTCTGCATCCTCTAGTTGAACATCTCTTCATGTGTTAGTAAGTGGAATGCAGATGAGAAGTACAAAACTCCACACAAGAAATGTTTCTCTCCGATCATTTCCAGGAAGCTTTGGTTTTCAAGAAAACATAAAAAACCTACAAACTAAGAGATACAGCTCTACCTTGTAATGCATTGTTAAACTGAAAACCTTAACGTTTTTACTACATATTACATCTGGTGTCTTTATTAGTATTCAACTAAACGTTATAAACCAGTGAAGAAGTATTTTGAACAGTATCTCCGGAAGAATCTTTCATTTTTAATGTCTTCACTTTTTCCATTATGTTCCCATTAGCTATTTCCTTTAGTCTTTCTCCTATTTTTTTTTTTTTTTTCATGTCTCAGGGTTTCCTTTCTGACTGTGGATTAAATGACCTTGCATAAACAGACCCACAGCAGCAGTAAGATAAAGAGAACTACCCTAAAATCAATACACATGTTTCTGACCAAAAGTGACCACTTGAAATAGAGAGGAAGAAGGAATTTCTGAAAGTCTAAGAGACTTTCCTTAGGGTTACAGGAGACTTCTAAGCTTCAATCAGGATTTAGAGCCATACTCCTAAAAGTATGTTCTTCATAAATGAAAGGTGAGTGAAGTAGATACATGCCTGCAGAGAAGCTCTAAGAAGATCAAAAGACTGAGAGATTCAAATTTACTTCCTTCCTGCTACAAGGATTCAAGCCAATCTTATTAAGAACAAGTAAGCCCAAACACCAGTTCTGTGGATTTCTTTGAGGAGGAAAAACTCACTCAGAAGACTGGGCTTTAAATAAAGGGAGAAAAAGATCTGGCTTCAATCACCTCTTCATGATCTTAACCACTTGTTCAGAAGGCTATTTCCTATGAAATACTGGTGGTTGCTGTGTAAATGACCTTCATGGCTTTAAAAGAACATTCCCATAAAATACTCAGCCCACAAATTCCTGATAGAGTCTTAGAGTGTTCTTGAAACATATCCGTAAGACTGACCTGAAAGCACTGTGTGGTGGGAAGCAACGTTTTTCTTTACAACATAGCAGTGGGAGGAGAAGAACAGTTTTACCTGTTTGGCTCATGGCCTTGAATTCATGTGCCTTCTTTCCTGGGAGATAATTCTAACTATTGTGTTATTGGATATTCTTGGGTACATATTCTTTGAGTTTCTTTCTTGAAGTTATTCCACTTTGCAAGATAAAATGAAATATTCATCAAGCTGGACAGAAAGAATGAATAAGCAGGATTCTTTTGTCTGTTGGGTTGGGTAGTCATGTGGGAGATGAACACATGGGTTCTGGTCCCTGTTCCAATAAATACTTAATACATATCAATGTATAACTCTGGGAGCAGGTCCTTCACACAAGACAGGCAGAGACATGCATGTTTTGTGAATCTCAGGAGGATTTAAACATAAAATAGATATCTCACTCTGTCAAGACCAGAGTTCTTGGCATGCTCACGGCAGAACTTTAGATACCAAGGGAACTTCTCTGTCAGAAATACTCAAGTTTGCAGTGCAGCAGCTTTGAAAATCTGAACTTTAAAAATGAGAATCTGAGATTTTAGTGGGCTTAATTCCAAGTGTTTTCATTTTTCTGCTGTTTTTATTAAATTTTTCTCATAAGACATAAAAGTTTGTGTTTGATTGAGGAGAAGAACTTGCAGCTATTGAGGAAAAACCTGGTAGAATACACAGCCACCTTCCCCACTGTAAGGAAGAACAATAACATTACCATATTATGACAAGCAATTTCCCCTGTTCCACTGCCTAGGAAGAAGTCCCCACTACAGTCAGAGGTGGAACCTGCCCGTACAGCTGAATGTCCAGGGCTTTGCCATAGTAGCTACAGCTATGTACATGTGAGATGATGGCCAATTGCCTCTCTGTTTGCAGGAGATATTTAATGGTTTTGCTCCCTAACATCACAGAAGGTCAGCAGGGAGATGGATGGTGATAAACTAACAAGCAAAATTGTTCTAACAAAGCATCTGTGAGCAACTGCTTGATCAAAATGACAGACATCAATCAGAATAATAACTTCAAATATGAGATTTTCAATTAGCGAGGGAACATAAATAAATGCGTCTGGAAAATAAGCATAAGGGATTTGGGAAGGAGACAGCACATACATAACAAAAGAAAGAGAGAGAGGCAGCAGGAAGAGAAAAGGACTGATATACACAAAGATATGTGCACAGAAGCAGACTTACAAACAGGTCTGCTGGGAGACACACAGATAAACAGAAGTATTACAAATATTGTCTCTGGCTTGCACACAGGAAATTCTTGCTGGAGTTTTGCAAAGATCTTAAACTGCACTTTGCATTTAAAGATAAAAATAAAATTTAAAAACACACTTTCTGCTGTATACTCCTTTCCCTTCCAAAATTTTCTCTGACACAAAACTGTTTGTAGGACATATTTGGCACTGGTAAGGCTGCACCTTGAATACGGTTTCCAGTTTTGGGCCTCTCATGACATAAAAGCCATGGAGGTGCTGGAGCATATCAAGGGAAAGGTAATGGAGAAAGGGGGAGCTCTGGGGCACCTGTCTGATGAGGAGCAGCTGAGGGAGGTGGGGGGGCTTGGCCTGGAGAAAAAGAGGTTCAGAGGAGACCTTCTGACCCTCTACAACTCCCTGACAGGAGGGTACAGCCAGGTGGAGTTCCGGCTCTGCTCCCAGGGAACAAGGGACAGGACAAGAGGACATAGCCTCAAGCTGTGCCAGAGCAGGTTCAGGTTGGATTATAAGGAATTTTTTTTTCATGGAGAGAGTGGACTGGCTCTGGAACAGGCTACCCATGGATGTATTGGAATCATCATCCCCAGAAGCATTCAAAAAACAAGTAAATGCAGCATTTGAGAATATTGTTTAATGGTAAATTCATGATGCTGGGTTAATGGCTGGACTTGATCTTAGAGCTTTTTTCCTATCTTAATGATCCCATGATTCTATATGCTTAGCAAAAGTGTAATCACAGCAATGAGCATGTTCAGACTGAGTGCCTCTTTTGTCATTTCCTTACCTCTGAGCTTGTCATTTGCATTACTGCAAAATGCAGCCTGATCAAACGACAACATTTTACTTCCACTTTGCGCAGGGTGATGGACAATAAGGCCTCAAGCTGCATACCTACAAGAAAAAAAAGGCCACCTCCATCCCAGAAAAGTCTTGATGTGCAGATTGTTGAAACGTGCAGGATATGCCTGGGAAGTTATGGTATGTAAAGATTTGCTCCTTGTACTTCCATCAGAGCTAATGCTATTGGGCTGGATACTAAGATAGATGAAGTTTTGGTCTAGAATGTCATGGTCACTCTAATGCTTCCATTAAAAAACTTTACTCTGGTGCGTGGGCCTCAAGGATGCTGGTGAATAAGACATGGCCTTCTCGAAACCTCGCTACTATGACCTTGTTTTGTATGGTTTCATAAGTTTCCAAAAGCTGAGTGTTCTTTTGAAACATACGAATATATTTAGGGATGATTCTAAAAGAGGTGAAATTCAAAACCCTGGAAAAGAATACAGGAGAAAATTAGGTTCTAGTTCCTGTTAAAAAACCGAACCAGACGAAAACACCCAAAACAAAATACCCACCCCCAAAAACTCACAGAAGGACTCATTTAACAAGCTTCCTTGTATGATACAAGCTCTGATTGTTCATGCTGTAGCAGTAACATAATTAAAATATCATTGCGGAGAGGTGGGTGGGAAGGGAAAGGATTAGTGCTATCTATTGTCAGGTTTTCAGAGAGATGTAAGATTTCATTGTGAAAGGGATACTTATTTCAGAAACAGCAAGCTTGGTGTCCTGATTCAGGCAAGGACACTCGTTATTATCAATGTCTTAAGACAAAGATACACGAAACTTTTAACAGGTGAGATGAAGAAGGAGTTCTTCTGTGTCTCATTCAGGGTTTGAATAGCCTTTAATTTACAAAAGAAATTCTGATAGAGGACTCCACTGGCAAAAAATTTTGTCAGAAACATCACTGAAGACCAGTGCAATAATTAAAGGGTTTGGAAAACTAAAATGTTTTGTTACAGGCCTTCTCCAAAGTGAAGTGGACTGCAAAGAGCTGGTGAAAATGACAATATCTGCTCCTTGCATTTTATCTTATGTCTTCTAAACACCCAGTTCTGCAGAAGACATTCAGGAGATTTAGAAGACTGAATAGAGACAAATCCAAATCCAAGAATAAGGGAACTTGGAGAGTCCAGAGGAGGTAAAGATATAAGGTCTGACAGATGAGAAATATATACAGGAAAACAAAAAAAGAGAAAGAAAAGGCAAGGCCTGTCAGCAGGACACTGCATAAAGAATTTGAATAAAAACAGTAAGCCATTAGCAGCTGTTGATAAAGAAAGAAGGTAGATTTAGATTATCCTAATCTGATACTGAAAGAGGGGAGGTTTAGGTTAGGTATTGGGAAGAAATTCTTTACTGTGACTGTGGTGAGGCCCTGGCACAGGCTGCTCAGAGAAGCTTTGGCTGTGCCATCCCTGGAAGCGTTCAAGGCTAGGCTGGACAGGGCTTGAAGTAACCTGGTCTAGTGAAGATGTCCCTGCCCGTGGAACAGGGTTGAAACGAAATAGTCTTTAAGATCCCTTTCAACCCAAACCATTCCATGATTTTATGATCTGTTGAATGTCAGCTTTATGAAATGAGTTGCTGTTGGTCAATCATGCAGCAGACAGGTTCACATAAAATTAGTGAAACTACCAGAAATCCATGTGAGCAGATACACAAACCCACACTGTAGCACACAAACTAATAGATTTCAGATGTATAACATATGTCGTTTAGCAATGGCCCACAATCCTTACAAAGAAGCCAAAATGCAGCAGCTATGACCAGATTTATGTATTTTGTTGTCATTGACACATGTAGTGTTGAATCTCCCATCATTTAAGAATTATGGATCTAATTTTGTCCTTGGTAATTTTTGTGGGTGCTCTTGACTTATCAAGAAAAATATTTGGTCCACCATTTTGACTTATCTAGTTTCAGCTCTATTTGTGATCGTGGTTTTACTTTCTCTGTGATGGGGTGCTCACCCTGTTTTATGCTAATTATCTGTCAAAGTGTCTCACAGCTCCAGTATTTGGTTTCCCCTTGAGCAACTCCCAAGTTTATTAGTTTGACCTTATCAAGCTTCTTTTAAGGCAGCTCTCAATGTCAGTCCAAAGTTACAACTGCCCTTCATTCTTATTTTCACAATTACAGCTCTTCCCAACTTCTCATTGTTAACCCTGAAGACTGAGTTTCTTACTTAAAGCATCTCTCAAAATCCTAGGCATTTGTGGTATAGAATGAAGTGGAAAGATGGAAACGTGGGAAATCAGGGCTTCTCTCTCACACACTTTACTCTTGGTTTTATTCTGTCACTTACCTCAATCAGGCAAAGTAACAAGTGTTTGCCCCCAAATATGGACTCGTGAATCTCAGAAGGAGAGCAATCAGTGGCCTGCACAAGCACCCACCTTGTGCTTTTTTGTTTGAAAGAAATTTCCAAACCTCTTCTTTGTTCTAGCTGTAGCAACAGCTTTTCTTGCAGCAGAAACTGTGGATGAAGGTCAGTTTTCTGAATCCCAAAATCTCATCTCAGTTCTTTGATAATGTTATTTATATATGTCCATGAATGGGCATAAAGACACATACATATAAGAGCCATAGCAGTATTGATGAAATGGATATGACCTTCAAATGGTCATACTACATTGGCTTGTCACCTCCTTCTTACATTATCGCACACCCTACATTACATTACACACCCTACATTATCTGTATTAAAAAAAAAAAGTTTAATGCAATTGTCACACGCTTTAGTTGCACAAAACTCATTTGACTGACATCCTCTGCTTCGAGATAATGATCTGGGTCTTCTGTATCATTATTGACAGCATGGAAATCTCTGCTTTTGTACACATTTGCTAGCCAAGCCAGAAGCTTTCATCATGCCCTTAGTTTTTTTTCACAGTCCTGCTGTACTTCGTTTTAAGGAGACCTTCTTCCTGTCCCATAACTTCCTGTTGCATAACACTGCTTTTTCTAAGTTAGGGTGATCATTTCAAATAGTTTGTTTTTGTAACTTATCCTGAAAGCATCTCAGAAGTTCCCTTTCATTCTATGTCCTTAGAAATCTAGACATATAAATTAAAGAATCCATTTCTGTATTCTCGAAGAAAGTTTCCCTGTTAGTCAGTATTAGCCAAGCAATGCAGATTTATTCCTTTTCATCTCTCCTCATGACTCATTGCCTATAACTCCTTGATCATTTTGTTTACTTTGCTCTGAAATGTATCAAATTTTGTACATCTTACATAGCTGTTTCTTTCTTTCCGTCCTCCATAACAATCTATAAAGGGGAAGGACAACACTTTTACCTTCTCATACACTACTTTTATGTCTGTTTTTTTGAGCTGTTTTGTCTTACTCCTCAGTCCCTTCCATCAAATTACTCCAATCCACTTCAATGCCATTTCCCCTTCTGTTCAACCATATCTATCCCTTCATTTTCCTTCAAAAGCAAAGTAATAGGGTCACTTACTACCAGTGATTCTGTGACATTAAACTGTAGACAAACAGTTTCCAAACTTTCCTACAGAAAAAATAGGTCCCAGGCACTTAGAAATCAGCAGAAGACAGCAGTGACCAAGAAGTTTTCTGTTTTCTTTTGGTGTTTATCTTGTTGGTCTACATTTATAATGATCGATACAAACTCCAGTGAGCTTGGATTTTCAAAGGCTAATGACCTGTCATATTTAGCAACCGAAGTATGGCAGAGTTTTGTAGACTGTGAATTCATTCATTAAATAAGAGGTGAAAGTTCACGTTTTATGTGAAAGTATTATAGCTCCTCCTCAATAAATGTATAATTACATAACTATAGGAAGATTGTATATACAGCAGATACTAATCCATTTAATATGTTGACTGTCTATACTTAATTATGATAATCTCAGTGTGCTGTTAAATAGACAAGCAGGACAAAAGCCTCCCTTAGAGATTTGTCAGTAGTATTTTAAGAGCTGATATAGTTTACCTATAATCTTCCACTAACTCTTTGAAGTCTGGGCATACGACTTTTTTCTTTCTGTTTTCTGTTCTAATCAGTCCTTATGTCCCATTTTTACTTCACATACCTTCAGCTTGTGTTTCTTCAGGACACAAAAAGAACCTTTATTATTGGCATTAGTGAGTAATTTTCATACCTATTCAGAGCTGAAGAGGTCTCTGAATTTGATGTGGAGTGCTAAAAAAATGGCTTGTGTCTTCATCTTCTTAGGTTCTATGAAAGTACCAAGAAAAAACAAAATAACAAATAAAAGTTGAAAAGAATAGTTAGCAACCCATGGGAGAGCCATTACAATCCATAAATGAGGGTTACACACTCAATCTCTTTCTCTTTTTATGTATGAAGTGAAATAGATAGAACTCCCACACATTTTTTCCTCCAGCCACTTTGAATATTGTTCACTCTTGTTGTCAGCTTTGCCAGTGATAAAAGGTTTATTCCACATATTCCCAGGCGATGGTAGAGCAAAAAGTATACCTAATGTGGCTGTCCAACGCATTGACATTCATATTTAGTCTCTAAAGTCAAGTCATTTCAGAGGAAAGGGGAGTACAATTTGCTATGTAATGCACTGAGACAATCCTATATCTCTGACTGTGTTTCATGACAGATCTTATAAAAGATCGTAAATTACTATCTGTTGAAATATATGAATTTAATGGATTCCATTAATGCACACACCTGCACATAAAAGATTTTGCAAGCCAGAAGATATGACCAGTCAAACAGCTTTAATAGTTATTAATTATAGTTGCTCACTATTTATTCCTCACCAACATAGAAATGTTAAGGCATTTTAATACCTATGCTCTTGGATGGCATGCATAAAACAGGGAAACAGTCATTTTCTTCTGTGTAATCAATCGGCCTGTTACCCAATGCTTTAAACTCTCTGTTAGACATTTTCTGAGGCAGGACCCTTGTTTTTCTCCATATGCTTCAGAAAAACACAGACAGATTTCTGCACAAAGCTTTCTGCTCTTCTACTTCTGAGTCATTTAGAATAAATCCAGAAATCTTCAGTTTGGATTGAACTTTGTAAAAGATTTCAGTATTTGTTTCAGTATTTATTACAAGTCATAGAATCACAGAATGGTTAGGGCTGAAGGGAACTTTTGGAGATCAATTTGTCCAATCCTAAGGTAGGTTTACTGAGAGCTGGTTCCACAGGACTGTGTTCATTTGGGTTTTGAATATCTCCAGAGAAGGCTCCACAACCTCTCTGGAAAGCCTGTTCCAGTACTGTATCACCCTCACCATAAAGAAGTTCTTCACACTCAGATGGGATTTTCTGGTTTTCATTTTGTTCCCATTGCCCGTTTTCCTGGAGTCTGACCCCAGCCTTTAGATACCCTCCGTTCAGATACTTACATACACTCCTGAGGTCCCCTCTCAGCCATCTCTCACTGAGGCTCCTCAGCCTTTCCTTGCATAGAGATGCTGCAGATCCTTCATCATCTTGTAGCTCTCTGTTAGACCCACTCCAGTAGCTCCTTGTCTTTGTTGAGCTAGGGAGCCTGGGCCTGGACACAGCTCTCCAGATGTGACTCACCAGGACAGAGCGAAAAGGCAGGATCACCTCCCCTGGCCTGCTGGCCTCATACAAATGCACCCCAGGATACCATCAACCTTCTTGGCCCTCAGGGCACACTGCTGGCCCGTGGACAGCCTGTTGTCCACTAGAACACTCACTAGTCCTTCTCCGCAGAGCTGCTTTCCAGTAGGCCACTCCCAGCCCGTGCTGGAGCCCAGGGTTGTTCCTCCCCAGCTACAGGACCTGCACTGGCCTTTGCAGAGCTTCGTTATGTTCTCTCCAGGTCTCCATCCAGTCCAGGTCTTGCTGTCCAAGTCACACAAGATGCTTTAAAAAAGTAAATCCATATTGTTTTTGTCTCATCAAATGACTTGTTCTGCTCCTAAAACATTTTAAAAAAATAAATTTAAAGCTTCAAAATTCAAGTGTTGAAATTAATAAAAGAACCCAAGTAGTACACAGCAGATAGACTAAAAATTTACAAACCCGAAGCATTGCCACAACAGTGCCAAATTCAATTAAAAATGTATCAAAAATGAAGGACAAAGAATCCTATCAGCCAAACAAGGATGTACCGTATAACATCCCAGTGACTCTGGCCTCTGGAGTTTGAAATGAATACTATGACGCAAATGGATAAACTTATGCACTCATCTGAGAAAGACTTAAAGTGTGCTCCTACCTCATGTTCTTTGATTACCTGTAACAAAACCAAACAGGACTTCACTGAGAGACAGTGCAGTTGCAGTGACAGCACATTGGTTCCTGGAAGAAGGGGATATGCCCCTGAGTTCCAACTTTTTTTTCTAACCTGTAAAAAAGTTTATTTCCATGTAGTTGTGCATTTTAAAGGGCTTTGAGATATAACGGTGTAAAAAGAAAGACACTGTTAGTAATTACAGATCATGGAGTTTCTCAGCCCCTTGGATAATCTTTGACACTACATTTTTCTGAATTTTCCATGTTACATGTGAAAATGCAAATATAAGGCAAAGAAAAAAATTAAGCTTAAAGTAAAAATGCTTTTAATTTGCTCAAAATCCATAGTGATCCAAGTAAATGAAACAATGAAACATATTACATATTACATACATACCTGGCAAAACCAGACAGAGATTATTAGATCAGCATATCAGTTACTCTCCTACTGTCCGCCTCTTAACCTGAGAGTATATATGAAGTAACAACCTCCACCTCCCAAGAACATAAAACTATTATGTGTTATAGCTGGTGCTAAAGCGTGAATGAAAGCACATATTGAAATCATTATCCTAACTGACATTTGTCATTTGCACTGTCTCTTTTCATCCAAAATCTAGTTATACATCACTGAGTTTTGCTTGTGGTTCCTTCCTTTGCTGGATCTCTTTGTACGGGCTTTTCTTACCCTGTATCTTTGCTAAATAAATAGAAGATCAGTATATTGTTGGACATAGATATATTTCCACACAATCTACCACTTATTAATTCTTATCATAGTTATGGTCTTTTTACTCTTTTGTTCTACTATCTTAAAGGTTGTCAATATATGCATTTAATTGCTGACCCACATGACATGCAGTGAAGGCAATGGCCACAATGCTGCCTGTCACCAAGTTTGAGCTTTTGACCTATACCTTAGATGCTGAGCACCCACAACACTCAATTTCTCTATGAATTATTGCTCAGGCCTTCTGAAATTAGGGAAGAAATAGACAATGCTGAACACAGTCAAAATGGGCATTTCCAAAATTAGAAATCACTTGGAAAATTCAAGCACCATTGTGCTGGTCAGCCTGAATAACTAACTAGTCAAAGGGCAAGGAGGTGGAAAGAAATGGATTTTTTAACTTCAGGGATTGCACTCATGACACTTGACCATTGAGAATGTTAGCTATGGACAACAAGCAATGATGGTAAAAGAAATACTTGATCCTTACTTGTGATTAGGATCCTTAACCAAAAATAAATTAAATTTTTTAAGATGTTGGTGATTTTTATTTTTTTTCAAGAGTATTGAACTTTAAACAAGTACCTGCATGGCCTCTGTTAGGAAGCCTCTGACTGTCTGGGCCTTTCAAAACTTTAAGAAGTGACTGATACAAAAACTTTAATAACATCAAGTCACAAAAAGTACCTGAGTAGATGTCTCAAAGGCCATTGTTAGAGCTAAAGTTAGCTATTCTGCAGCACCGCTATTCACTCTATGTCCTTGCTTCATAATGGTTGGTATAAAATGCTCCTTTCATTTGGAGTGAAGAGAATTTTTAACTCAGGAAAATACTGTTCCCTGATGTAAAAGACAGGGTTTGCCCTACATTATTATATGTTCTGTTATGTTGCATTTTGTTATGTTATACCACATTACTCCATGTTAAGTTTTAAGGTTTTTGTGCTGTGTTTTCTTTCTGAAACCTTGGTAGAATTTGGTGTTCTAGTCCAAAAGAGTTCTTGAGACGTCCTTGAAATGGAATTACATTTCAGTTAAACCAAATATATTTATAGCTAAGTATAGCCTTTCACACTTTTCTGAAGGTCAGTCTGGATCTGTGACAATATTTCCTGACAATAGGAATGATTCAGAAACAGAGCTGTATACCTCAGTACTGAGAGGTGGAAACACTGCTTAAAAGTACTCCTTATTTTGTCTATTTTGGAGATAAACTGGTTGTATCATTCTAGAGCAAGACTTTCCACATTGCTATCACAGTCTGGGAAGAATCTTATTCATCAGATCATGGAAGACTCTGTTACAGGGAGAAACCAGGATGCTGAGGAGATCCGGCAGAATGGCAATATTTGCATGATGTTCTAGCACAAACTACAAGATTAGGCTGTTCAGTGAAAATCTAAATGGCTGGGCATGGTGAGACCGTTCTCTTAAAAAGGTCAGCAATCAAACAGGTTATCAGTAGGGTCAAAAACACTCTCAGAAGAAATGATCTCACTGCAAAATTTGCTTTTGCTGATTTATCCACCTTACCACTTTCATTTTCAGTTGTCATTAGCAGCAAGTTTCTTTATTCTTCAGTAACAAATTGCAAAAAAATTTACTCATCTTTTAAGCAAAAAATTAGTCTAATTCTTTTAAAAGGAAGAAAACGTGGAGCTGATTCTCAGCTAGCATAAACTGACATAGTCTCATTAAATGTAATTAATCTACTCTAATTATCATTATCTGAAGTTCAAGACCTCCAACTGAAATAATGTTTTCATTGATCTATTAAATGAAAAAGAGAAAACGTCTGTCTATGTGTCCAGCTGTGTAGCTATCTGTATAACCCTCTGCTTACACAGACAAAGTTTTTTCATTAAATATCTCGTCAAAGGCTGTTGCATTTCTTAACAAACTTTTAATCCCCATGAATCCAGCCCATTTTCAGACAAAACTGGAAACAAACATATCTTCTCATCATGGAGGGTTAGGGGAGGGGGAGGAAGGTGTGCAGGGAAGAAAAGAAAGAAACAAGAGTCAGTATTTTATGTCCAAGTCTTCGTAACAACAGATTTTGCTTTCTGATCAGCTTGTTGCCAGTACAAGGGTAAGAGTAATGAAAAAAAAAGAGTGGAAATATATTCCTTTACTCTCAAAGTATCTTATTCACTTAACTTAATTAACAAAGGAGAAAGTTTGCCATGGTAATTCGGAAACATTGCTGAAATTATTGTTATTAACTTTCTTCTGGGGAATAGGGAGGAGAAAGAGAGGGTAGAGAAGCACTGAACAAAACTATAATGCTTGAAACAGGCAGTGGCATATGCAAATATTGTCAACTGAACAAGTACAGCATTGTGTGAAGAATCAGCACAAAAATTCTATTTCATCTAAATCCCACATACATCCTTAAATTAGTTAAGAAAGCACATCACTTATAGCTTAGCCCCCCCCACCACTATCCCTTACTTACTGTGCTGATAAATGCTTTAATAGATTAGCTAAGATTAGAGTAGAATGACAGACTATACTGGCTGCAGTCCGAGATTGCTTAGGAGTTTGGCTACATAAATTATTCATAATTTCAGGATTTTATACACATCGCTGGAAATTTCCTTGTTTTCCACATTTAAACAAGAACCCAGGGATATCCAACAAAAGGTTTATGTTACCATTGCTAATTTCGTTGGAAGAAATTAGTGCATTGTAGAAAAAAAGTCCATAATTTGTGTTGGGACATGGCTCTAGCATGTAACCAGCTCTAGATGTCAGGAGGGCTGGATCAGATGACCTCCAGAGATACCTGCCAATTTCAACGTTTCAATGATCTGTGAAAACTCAACTCAAGATGCCTTTTCTGAACTCTTGCAAGTTGTTATTTTTGCCTTGTGCTGAAACTTGGAAGGATAGTAGCCCTTCTGGGAAGACATTTTTGCTTTTAGATATTTTACGTATTTATTTACTGTAAAGTAAGCTGGTTTTCAGTGTGTGCTATCAGCAGGAAAAGTCCTCTTTTTATTTGTAGAGTGATGAAGACAACTAGTCTTTAACAGTTTATTTTCAGTGGGAAAAAGTTTATGACATTAGATTTCTATTTCATAATGCTCAGATTTATGATGGGCAGTAAAATCATACAGTGAGTCTTAATGTAAGTGTTATTTAATGACACCAGAGTTACCAGGCATCATGTTATTATGGTATTCACAAAGCTAACATCGCAACTCTCGGCCTTGCTAGAAAATGTTGTGAAAACCAAGTTGTGGGATTTTCATCACTGTGTTTTACGTAAGACACTGATGTATATATATTTTTCTACAGATAGGCAAAAAAAGCATGGAAACTGTATCAATAGAATAAAACATTCTACCTGAAGTGGCAGTTGTAACCCTTCAGCTGAAGGGTGCCCAGGATATTTCTACCCAAATTAAGATAATGGAAAGTAAAGTCATTAGACCCTTTTCTGAACACATATAAAGGAGAGAAAAAAGTTTTAGTTTCAGTTTCAGCATGATGGATGGAGAAGGTTTTATGAAGCACGTGTTTATATGCATTTATTTCAACAGGAGGTTTAAATTAAAAACAAGTCTTAAGTCCTAAAGCTGCACAAAGTCCTGGTTTCTACCAGTTTCAATTGCAATTAGCTGCTCATATATTTATATGGTGCTCTTTAGAAGTATTTATCTGTTATATACTGATTGCTCCTCTAGCATGAAGAGAGGCTTGTCTGGTCCAGAAATCAATGAAAAAAATTCAGTAGTGGTGTGCTCAAGAGTTTCTGGGTCCTTATTGTAACATATGCCAGGAAATTCATGCAAATACTGGATTTCTATGCTCAGATCTGGTCACTGCATGTGTCAAATGGATAGAGTGAAGTACCTACCTGAATCAGATCATATTATACACTCTCCAAGGCTTGGACTATATATATTTTTTTCATCTTGCACAATACTGAGCAGATGGAACTTGATTGTCAAAAGCCCTCAGCAGCCAATATGCTGAGTACTTTGTAAAGCCTTTCCTGTGGCTGAAAAGGGGAAAAAAGAGTAAAGAGAGTATTTTACTGCCTCAATTACAGTCCACGCTTAATGAGCTCCCATCTAGACAATGCACTGCCCAGCCTTTGAAAGGAAAAAAAGTCAACACTTTTGTTTCTTTATGGTTTATAAGATGTATCAATAGCCCAGTTAGGCATCATTTCTTCTTATGGACAATTTATATAAATGAAAATATAAAAAACAGACATAGATGTCTATGTCAATGCATGTGTATTTGTGTGTGCTTGTGTGTGTACATATTCCATCTGTGTATATTTTTAAATATGCAAACAGAATCCTTTTTACTCTCTCAGTAGAAGTTGTTATAGTCTCCCATAGCAACAACTCACAGATAAAGATTCTCACATCAAACCAAATTGTACATCGAGGACACTGCTGACTGTTATGCCAACATTATAGGTCTGATTTAAATCCACAGAATTACGGAGTTTCCCAGTGCAAGTCTAACCTCAGCTCACCAGGCTATGATATAGCCAGGCATATGGCAAATAACATCATGTCTTCTTTTTGACATAGAGAAATGAGTTACAGAGTGAACGGCAGGTTTTATGCCAAATTTCCTAACTTTTGTGGGTTTAAATCTTCCCCAAAATGTTAATATTACGGAAACTACCGTTTTGATGTTTTGAGGAGATATCCAGTCCTTCTGGACGCAGTTACATTCTGTTTATCTTGGTTTGGGGGAATTTCTTCTCCTGAATGGTCAGTTCAATTGAACAGCATAAAATAGAAAGACACTTCCTTCTGGCAGGACAGGTGGAAATTTTATGCTCCAGGACTGTTCAGTAATGAACTTTGGCTGCATTCATAAACACAGACACAGCAGCTAGCTATTAATGTAGAGTCATGCAACATGGAAAATATAATTCATGACTCTCCACCCTTTCACATTCACTCTTTATTAGCAGAAACTCTTCAATATTGTCAACGCTGCACCGCACATGGTTTCTACCTCAACTTTAATCCCCTAAAAAGAAATGCAGTTAAAACCATGTTTCATCTTCTGAAACAAGCAGATGCAGGTCATCACAATTTTCAACACTGAAGTTCATAGCCAATCCAGGAGAAGATACTCACAATTTCACTTCAGTGATATTTGTTTTTTGATTTGCTTTTTTCAATCTCACAGTTCACACTTCTGTGGTAGAACTGTATTCCTGTCTAGGATGTCATCTTTGCTGGTTCTTGTTGTTTTTTGGTTTTTGGGGTTTTTTTTGTAATTGCAATGTTCATTTCCAATGTTTGTTTTTTTGTTTTATCCCTTTGTTGTTATTGTTTCTGTTTGTTGTTGTCGCTTTCAGAAGCTGAATGAATAATTTAGAACTGTGAAGTGCATTGATGGTTTAGTTCTTTGTTGGGACTGGGATATTAGAAAGGACATGTACAAGTAAAGTAACATAACCTTTTCTCCTTTCAAAATCTCTCAGAAACACATCAAATATTTTCTCAGGAACAGCAAAGGGATACATTCAAGAACAAACAAAACCACAAGATTTTTATTTTCTTTCATTACAAGAGTTAAATAATTGACCTTAGACTACTTCATTTTTATTTGAATAAAAATTGAAAGTTAGAATCATATGAATCATATGAAAAAATAATATTGAAATGTCCCTCATCATGCCTTATATTTCTTATAGTGTAAAGTCATTAAGTTATTTGAAGCAGAAAGTTTGAGGAGACAATAGATTTCACGTATGTATTTTAATGTATGTACACAAATTGTTTCCTGCTACAATCACTCCAGTGGCTTTAACTCTTTCCAAACAACAATCTACCCTCCAAAAAACATCTTGAAAATTACTTTCTTAAATAAAAAATTCTCCAAAACTGAAAAAAAAAAAAAAAACTACCTCTGGGACCTTGATAATATGTTTATACTTGAGTATTTTCTTTTGAGCTACAATTGTGTTATAGTTATACAGTAAGTATACGAATTAATTTCTTCACTTCTTATTCAAATTCAGTATTTCTAATAAAAAAAAGGTCATTTATTGCACTTGAGGATTGTGACATTCAGAAAGTAAACTTGTTCTTAACTTTGACAAGGTTTTAGTCATTCAGATCCAGGAAATGGAGATTACAAGCCTTACAGTATTCATCTTATTCCTCCACAGTTTGCATTCCAAACTCTGTGTTTTAATCTCTAAAGTCAATGTCTCAGTTTACTCCTGCATGGGGTGTTGATGGATTAGGATTTTTAGGACTACTTCCAACCTGATTTCCTCATCCAATTCAAATGGTCCTACTGTGCTCCTGTTCATGTCACTGACTGAAACACAGGGGTTGGTGGTTTTCCTACACCTGAACTTCCTCTCTAAAGTAGTGAAATTTTGCTCCAGACTGAATACTGAGAGCAAAACCAGGTCATGCAAACAGTTGTCCATGGACTATAATGTGGACCAAATTGACCTGTCCATCTGACACAGATGATGCATTGCATGGCCTTGGGTGAATCATTTTCTGTGTCTGGTCTTTCTCTCCTGTAAAACACGAATAATGATACTTCCACACTTCCATTGTAAAGACATAATACAAAAATAGGTAAACAGGTCACATACAGGTTCAGTTGTTTCAGTGTCTTGTCTCTCACAGTGGCAGTAGGAGGTCTGGATAGATGAGAAGAACAAGACAACCAGTAATATCTCCCTTTGCTATCCCTCCTCAAGTTCTGGCAGGATGGAAAACAAAATCCTTACAATTTCCGGAGCCAAATTTTGAATCTATATTTTTTTTCTTAACATATTTTAATGGACTTTTCCTTGGTTCTGCAAATGAATTTACCTGAAAGCAATTTAACTCATTTGCAGTTTTGGCTGTGTTTTGTGGCAATAAGTCCCACAACTGGATTACTTGTTCTGATAAAGCATGACTTGATATAGTAAAAGAAAACGATTGCCTTTTGCTTGCCTTAACCTGCATGCCTAATAGATAAAAGGGGTAAGAACTGTTGAATAAATGACAAATATTAGCAAAGCCTTATATTAAATTAAAATATCACTCTATACCTTTGCTAATGTCATTTTTTTTAGTAATATTAACCGGCGTATCAAAAATACATATGAAATACACATGATTCAAAGAATATATTTACATCAGAATTTAGGAGGGCTAAATTAACAGATCTTTCTATTTTTCTTCACATATCATTAACATTATATTATACTATATTATATTATGTTATGTTATGTTATGTTATGTTACGTTACGTTATGTTATGTTATGTTATGTTATGTTTATATGATTTCATATTATATTATATTATATCATATCATATCATATCATATCATATCATATCATATCATATCATATTGCAGATTTAAGGAGTTTTTCTTCACACCAAGGAAACAACCCAATGAGAAATTAATTTTAAACTTGCAGAAGCATTTTTGCCTGCCCAGACTGTGCAGTGGTCAAAACTCTTGTGTATGAATTCACTTTGAAGGGGTACGGAAACAACATAGAATGCACCACATCTGCAAACTTCTGCATTGACAGGATTCTCAGGGCAGCTGATTCTTGCTTTGCAAGTTTACAGCAGCGCACCTCTGTTTCTTGTGTGTTCAATCAGTAGCAATTGAAGACACAAGACAATAAAAGTTATGAAATTTTAAAAAAATATTTAAAAGAAATCTTCCTTGATATTAAAATAGGCTTAAGATGGGATCAGGACCAGGCTGATGGCTTTGGCCTGAGTCAGTGTAATGCATATCAGAAGTTTCTTGCACATCTATAGCATACCTGGGATACCAGGGACAGCTCAGGGTGCAAGGTGCTATTCAGAAGCTTCTCTTGTTTTTGTTGCAGAGGGTGTGAACTGGTTTTGGCAGTTTGTTCTGAATGACCCTTACATCTTCCCAGTTTTGTTTTGTGTGTCTCTCTCTAGAAACCACCCAAACTAACTCTGGAGCCTTAGGAACAAATTTTGGATCTCACTGGTCAAATTTTGGTCCCGCATTACCACTCTCTATTTCCTCTTTCTTTCCTACATCCTCCTTCACCCTGTTCCAAGGGGAGATCTGCTCACAAAGAAAATAGATGATTAGGTATTTAATCTATGTGAAATATTATCTTATTTTTCAAAAGACAATTTTTAAGATAAGCAACTGAAATAATTTCACGCTCTCAACTCATTCACATGACAATTCAGTTATGCCTCTCTCTTCCTCATAAAGACCCCTAATATTTCAGTCTATTGGGGTTTCTGTTATTGTCTTTATAACTTACTAGCACTTCCAAGACCCAAATTGTGTGTAGTTATGCCTAACTTTCCTCGGACCTCACACCTTCATGCCCTTGCTCCTTTAGTGGGTCATTCAGTAGAGACTAGAGGTTGTGGTCACTTCCCACACTCACAAAAGGATGTGTCTTACCTACCTTTGATGTCAAACATGTAGATGCCTAAATATGACTGAATCAGACTGTCCTTCTTGGGGGCATGTTCAAGAGGAGATTCATTTATTCATAGGAGAGAACTGGGAAAGGGCAAATGATGAAGGCTGGACTTCATGATCCTTGTGGGATGCTTCCAGCTGAGGATATTCTATGTTTCAAGTCTATGATTTACCCTATGAAGGTGTCAGTAGAATCTCCATTTTCATCTTTCATTGCATTCATCCAGTTTGGCAAGTCTCACATTCTTAACTTCTGAGGAAATCAGTAGTATTTAGATGGCTAAAAAGCTGTAAACCAGTGGTTCTTCATGGACGTGTGCAGCACACAGCAAATTCGGGTCCTCATTTCTAGCCCTTCTGGGCAGTGCTGTGACCCCAGTAGGAACATGGTTATTACATGAACAGAAGTCATTCCTGATCTGCTTTCAGGAAGGCTCTTGATGATCTTACCCTTTTTTTTGTACTTATTCTCAAGTCCAGAAAAAGAAAGACTATAGGGCCACCTGAAGATGTGCCCCAGTTCTCTGTAGTATTTATTTTCTTCTTAGATTTTAATTTCCAGTGCAAGATAGCAAGCCTGCTTAAAGATTTATATACATATAGTCATTTAAGTTTAACTCAACAATTACATGACTACTGCTTATGGAGCACAAGCAGCACAAGCAAAATTTTCCTGCATGGGCCTCAACAAGACAAGGTAGGAATATCCTACATTAGAGAGAGACGATTTTTTTTTTCGTGTTATCTTTGTTTGCTCATGAACAGTAGCAGGTCTTTAGCCTTCCTCTTTTTTACCGATAAAACAAACAATAAACCTGGTCTTCCAGCCACTGGAAACTGACATTTCAAAGGATTTTTAAGCATCTTGACAACTGGCTGGTCTGACATCATGACACAAGTAGTTTGAGAAACAAGTGCAGCCTATAATTTGACTTCAAATCCTGACCTATACAACAGTCACCTACCCCAGTCATATAGAAAAAAAAATTGCTATTAGCAATTGAGGTGGCAATTAGGTCTGTTATTTCATGAGTTTTTAAATTATTAATTTAAATTATTTCTGTTCCAAAAATCAAATTGCAGTCATAAGCTTTTTTATTAAGGAAAATTTCTCAGGAAATGAAGAAGTTATACATTTTGTTGCAGAACTAATTGAATAAAGTATTTTCATCTTATTAAAATTTTTGATTTCATTTTAAGTAACTTTTTACTGAACGCTCTGATTTAGATGGAAAAAAAAAAAGCAAATTACATCCAAATGATCTTTTTTCTGACTCATTCCAAGCCTCAATTTTGTTTCCCTCATGTCTTTAACTAATCTCAGGTGGAATCTGTAAACATTTACACAGTTAGAAAAAACAACTATAAAGTTAAGTACTGCTTCAGGATTTTTAACCTCAGTCAGCACACAAAAGTATTGGACTAAACTTTGTATATGAACCACAACATGTACACGAACAGAGCAAAAGCTCCAAACCTTTGAAATTTCCTCTTTGATGTTTAATTCTATGTAAAATAGAGGATATAGTACGCCCTGTGCTGAGGAAAATAGGGACTTTTGTCAGAGGAAACAAGAAATAATCCGCAGACTTTTTCACTAATGAATCTGATGCCTGCTCTAAAAAGTTAATGAAAAGTCTCTCCATTGAATTCCATGGGCTTTGGAGAAAACCCCAGATAAGCTGTTCAGCGAGAGCAAGTAAAATAAATTGGGAAAAGGCTCTTTGCTTTATGAAGTCATTTTAAGGGAGGTAATGGAACAGCTGTTGCATAGATAAAACACACATGTCCCTTCAGAAATGCAGTTGGGCAGAGCCTTGCTGCACAGCACGACTCGTGGGCATCACCCAACAGCTTCTCTGGCTGAACAGACCACTAGCCTGAGCGCTAACCTCGCAATGACTCCCCAAATCCCTCTGGCCCCTTTAAGAGAAAAACAGCTTCATTAGTTCCTCACATAAACAGCCAGAACATAAACACAACATGCTCCATTAAAATGGTCAAATTAAGCAAGTGGAGAACCTTTCCTATATCGTGTCAGGTTTAGGGGTTTAATTTTGGATTTTGTTTCCCTTTTTCTTCCTTCCTGGTTTTGGTTTGCACGCTTTCATTTTCAGGGCATGCAAGTGGATATTTAGACAGAACTAACTTTATATTATGTAGCTTATTGCAGCTGTGTTTGAAGGACTTTTTTCTTTCTCCTGCCTGAATTTTAAAACGAGCATTTGGAAACTAAAATTGGTGCATCAGAGAGCACACAGAAAATTATTGGTGGTCTTGAAGGGTTATGGTGAGAGAGCCCTTTTTTGTGCTATCTACTTGAAAAAATTATCCCTCTCCATTGGTTTCACTGCGTAAAACATGGTGAAAAATACAGTAGATCATTTAGCTTCCTTCTAGCACTTTAGAGTTTGTCATCCAAGTGTTTGAACGTATTCAGGTAAAACATAATGACCACTGCAAAATCCTTCTTAGACCTACTGCTGCTCTGAATCTTTGGCAACTTTCTCTTTTGTTGTTGGCTACATAAGAAGTTCCCATTTACATTTTTGTTTGTGTGTGTACAGATACAGAGTGATATAGTCTGTAAGGGTAAAAGACACACAAGGGAAACGTTGTTGATGACCACACATCTGTTGCTTAGCTAAACATTCTTTTTTAAACTTTCTTTCACGTCTTAATTTTTCTTTCCATCTTCTTTATTAATTTTTACTGTGTCTTTACTGTAGTTTTTGTCCTTTCCACTTTGGACTAAGATTTCAAGAAGTATTTACAAATATAAATCACCGCAGGACAGTTTATTCTTTTTAAACTGTAAGTTCTTCTACTTTGAGCTTCACAGCTTTATTCATACTTGTCAGAATTATCTCCTCACCACCTTTTTTTAAAACAAAATGCCTTCTCTTTTTTAACTTTCTTGTTCCACTCACTCATACTCCATTGAAAAATATTTCTGTTTCTTTTTTTTTGTTTGTTTCTTTGTTCTCCCTTTAATCTTTAAAAGATGTGTAAACTTTTTGGAAAGCTGCTTTCAGCTTATTATAAAGGGAAGAGATTTTCTATTTTTTATTTTTAAGATTTTTCCTTTATGAAGAATTTAAGTTAGAGAAAGGATAGAAAAGCAAAATAAACACATTGATTGATCTGATTTAATTATCATTTTAATTAGTCATTATATTTCTCTTTTACTATTTAAAAGGGGGAAAAGTCAAGGTGTAGAATACTTGCAAGAAAGGAAAGGAAATATTTCTGACAGTCATGATAATAGTAATAGTAATTACAATAACAATAACAAAACCAACAACAATAACAGTATTAAATGCATTTAAAACTTTATTTAACAACTCTTTGTTGAAAATTCTTAAAAGGTTAAACATTTAACCTGCAAATAAAATGTGTTATTTAACACAATGCAGTTATGCTATGAGGTTTTATCTTCATATAACATCTAACTTAAAAAATAATTACAGAGAAGTTCCTATTAAAAAGTTATATTCATTCTTATCCAAAGTTTATCAATAAATTAAGCTGAATATATATTATGGCCCATTAACTGAAAGGGACTGAGCTTTACTGTTTCTGTTCTTGTCATTAAAACACCTTACTTTCAATGCCTTGAAAAGTTCTGTGTATAACTAAAATAATTCTTGCATTGAAACATGATGTGAAAGGTAGGAAATCAAAGTATGGCCAACATCACCTTAGGCGTGATCCTTGCCTGTTTACAATATGACACAGATTTCTCTGAAGAACTTGTCCGAAACAGGAAGGAGTGACCTCGTTGTCATCTATGATGAGGTGACTACATCAGTAGGCAAGAGGAGAACTACAGCTGTAATCCATACGGAATGCTGTAATGTCTTTGGGACATGGTGCCCCACAACCTCCCTCTCTCCAGAGTTTGCTGGATGAGCAGCTTTTTGGATAGTCATGTCCAGAGGGAAGTGATCATGGTGACTTAAAGTCCAGATGGAGGTCAATGAAAAGAGGTGCTCCTTTGGGGTCTCTGTTGGGATCAGCATTGTTTAATGTCTTCATTAACGCCCTAGACAAAGGGATTGAGAGCACCCTCAGCAAGTTTGCAGATGACACCAAGCTGAGCGGTGCTGTTGATACACCTGAAAGTCGGGATGTGATCCGGGGGACCTGGACAAGCTGGAGAAGTTGTCTATGGGAATGTCATGGGATTTAACAAGACCAAACACAAGGTGCTACACCTGGGTCAGGGAACGAATCCAGGCTGAGGGATTCTGGGCAGACCTGTCCAGAAGGACTTGGGGGTGCTGGTTAGTGAGTCTGGACATGCCCCGGCCATGGCACTCACAGCCCAGAGAGCCAAACGTGTCCTGGGCTGCATCCAGAGCCCCGTGGGCAGCAGGGGAGGGAGGGGATTCTACCCCTCTGCTCTGCTCTGATAAGACCCACCTGGAGCACTGCATCCAGCTCTGGGGACCTAGCACAGCAAGGACATGGATCCGCCTGGAGCAGGTCCAGAGGAGGCCACAGAAATGATTGGAGAGCTGGAGCACCTCTCCTATGCAGAAAGGCTGAGAGAGTTGTTGTTTGGCCTGGAGAAGAGAAGGCTTTGGGGAGACCTTACAACTGCCCTTCAGTACTGAAAGGAGTCTTATTAGCAAGATGGGGACAAATTTTTAGTATGGTCTGTTGCAATAGGGCAAGGAGTAAAGATTTTAAAATAAACCAAGATTGTAAATTCAGATGAGATATAAGAAGATTTTATGGTGAGGATGGTGAGATGCTGGAACAGGTTACCCAGAAAGCTGATGGATACCCCATCACTGGAAATATTCAAGGTCACTCCGAGCACCCTAATCTAGTTGAAGTTGGCCTGGCTTATTGCAGAGAGGGCTGGACTGGATGACCTTTAAAGATCCCTGCCAAGCCAAACTATTCTATGAGTCTATGCTTCTACAACAGCCAGCTGAGAAAACACAGCCTTTCATACAGAGGTGAAAACCGACATGTTGACAAAGAGAAACATGGCACACCTATGGACACAGTTCTCTCTATCAAATTTTCTGACTTGTTATCGTTTTAGAAAAGTTATCTTTTTTCTGTGTCATGTGGTGTTCTTATAGAAATATTCATGTATTGTAATTTTGGACACCTCACTGAAACACCTGAAAGAAGAGGATAGTTGTTGTAGGTCTCTGTCTAACATTTTGTTTCTGTTATTAGTGTTAGAGGGAACTCTATCATTCTCCTGAGAAAAGGAAGATGATTAAGGATGTCATGTAAGTGTCAAAATTTAGCTAAAATCAGTCTGGGCCTTTCTCAAACCATGTCAGTAAATCACGATTAAGCAAATGTGCACTTTTAAGAGAGATGATGAAAACATGCATTCTGTTCATCGGATCTGGTTTTGTCTCCATAGTAATTTTCTAGGGTATGAAATCTCTGCATAGTTGTAATCTGTTACATAGAGAGCTGAGTGAGATTATATATAGTGATTTCTCTTTGCTTCATTTTTGTCTTTGCAAATAAGGTGTTCTTAATGTGTGTTGCAGAAGGTCTTCCATCCCTGTTGTGATTGATGGCTAGCAAACTGCTGGGGACAATTCCATTTGGTGGGTAAAAAACCACCATCTCGTTTATCTTTATATCATATCTGTTGCAAATTAAACTAAAAACATAGAGTTTGCACACTAAAATTGTTACACTGCGGAGCAATGTGCCTATAAAACAGCATGTTAACAAGCACGACATGATAAATGAAATGCAATAAACTTCTGTAATTTCAGATTCTCCCAGAGGCAGATGATGAGGCTATCACCTGTTGAGCTTTGCTTGGTGACAGCATAACAGTATCTCCAAGAAAGTACTGGCTGCGCTGGCTTTACAAGAAGTGAGTGGCTACTAGTGCACATTCGGTTAACTTCACACATGCTGCATCTGAGATAAGATTCGTAATTCAAGCAACCAAATGCAGAGGCAAAAAATACTTTGCTTGCTGGATTACTAGTGCTTCTGAACTGGAATGTCCTGTTTTCTTCAGTAGATGGCAGCAGTACTGATGCATGATAAAAGCTGGATTCCAAAAGCATTTTGTAAAATAAAGATGCTTTTTTAAACTTTTTCCCCCCCATACTATCACAATCATAAATGATCATAACACCTGAGCCTCTACCAGTCTGATATTAAACCTCATCCCCAGCTTCAATAGTGAAGTGATTCACATGTATGCAACCCTGTCTAAAACCAAACAAACAAACAAATCAAAACTAACAAAATGAATCAAAACCTCAAGGAAAGTGAACCAAAAATCCCCAACTATCTTACTGATCAAAGTTGCTTTGTTTTTATGTGCCAGTAAACATTTATTAGCATTAGCTCTCTAGCCATACATGTAGATATATTTTTCCTCAAAAGGTGTCCCATGGCACTACCCAAAAGGTTTTTCACCAACATTATGACTCTCTTCAGGAAGATATCAGTAGAGCACAGGTTTGGGAATGAGAAAGAAGCAAAGACTGTCTCAAGGATTTATTTGTCTTTCATAAAACGTGTCTATTTCCCACCACACAGCTGAACATAATTTTAATTCAAATGTGCATATTTCAGCTGACTATTTTTAAAGTATCAGAAATACTAAAATAATCTCTTCAGGGTCCCTGAGCTTTTATTTTTGAAGGTGGGGAAGACAAAAAGAGAAGGACGCTCAGAAGGGAATCATAAAAATGGAAGTCTTAGGTGCAAGAAACCCGGTTTCAAATTCCTGTACTTGGTTCAGCCTGGCAAAGGGTATCTGCTTCTCCTTCTGTGAGTGCTCTAGCCCCAGGGCTGTGAGAATATGGTTGTGTATTCAAGCCAGCCCAGTAAATATTTCATTACTTATACATAGAGTTTGAATGCAGGGACTGCATCATGCACCTTAGATGCAGGTGAAAAGCAAAGGGAGGGTCCCCACATGAAAAGCCTGAAAATTAGAACCTTCAATATATAACTTCTGTATTCCCTAAAAATACCCTGAGGCACTCAGAGTCTCGTGAATGTAAAATTTCTGCCCTCTACACACATCACAAGAAATAGGATAGTAGATCTCTAAACCAAAAATTCCATGTTTCTCAGGGGAAAGCAAAGACAAAAATGAACAAGAGAAAACATTTACCAATTTGATGGAAAAATTACATGCTGCTTTTCTTTTTATTTTTTAAAATATTCTCTGCTAATATTTACTTACATGGTGGACTTGTGGCTCTGTGAGATGGAGAATTTCCTGAGTGTGAAAAAACAACTACTGCTCTATTACAACAAAGCTCAGATGTGTATGATGAGAAAAGGTAAATAGTTCAGAGGTTTAAATGCTGTGGGATACCTTGAATACTACTGAAAATGTTCCTGAAATTTGTACTTGAGTTTTTTACCTCTGCATTTATTTCACCAGTGCTTGGGTGTTGCAAGCGCTTTTGCCTTTCTTTGATATACTTCACATGGCTGGTTTGTGTCTAAAGTCATCTTCCACAGTCTACAGTAAGAAAAACTTTTGGCAAAATTTGCGTTAGGATTGAATCTTCATAACTGCTGGCCTAATTAAAAAAAAGGCGTCGCCTTGGTGACAGCTTATAAATAAGTGTTCCCTTCAAGCAACTATAGATAAGGACAGAGGAAAAAAAAAAATCATCTTAACATCTCATATTGATTGCTGGGTCAATGCTGTTCTTGAAACTGTAAAATATGAATGAGCAGCCTTTGAACAGAGTAAGATACTAGATGCCTTTGATCAAATCTGGAATGCATTTCTGCACTGCTACTCACTAAAAAGAACAAATAGAGGAAAACCCTCAGATGATCAACCCTGGATCCACAAGGCCTTCTTCTGTGTAGCTCAAAAACTAAATATATATTGACCAAATGACAGGATTCAGAAGAATGGGTGTGTTTGTGAGACATTCAAAGAAGTAAACAATAGAAAAGGACAAGTTTTATTTAGATCATTCCAAAGGGACTGATCTACAATTAATGGGATTAAATTAAGCAGAGAAATTTGTTGACTGGACATCAGTCTACATATATTTAATTATGGAGAAGTTTGTCCAACTTGTGAAAGAGTCTGTAAGAAGAAACAGAAAAAATCACATTGTTTCCAGAAAACTGGATGTGGTAGGATGTTGATGAATACAATAAGCTTATAGGGTATGGTGGGTGGAGGAAATTCCTAAAGAATATGGAATTTTCAGTTTTAGATAATAACATTAAAAATAAATAACAGAGAAAACAAAACAGAAATTTTAGCTGTAACACCTCAGAGAAATTTGTATATCTTGGGACTCCACCTGCACTTTTAGGTTTTTAACTATATGTATATTTACTATTGTATATGTTTAACTCTTATTCTGTGACACCACGTATGGAATACAACCAACTAAGCAGCGATTCAACAGAAGTGCCATTACAGATGTGACCAGTTCATGCAGACGCATAGCGGCATTTTTCAAGTGGATTTCCTCAAAAAGACTTGAAAGTGTTTTAGAGATTTGTGGGGACTGTTTAGTGTGAGGTTATGTTGTTTTTCTTCTGTTTATTTGTTTGATTGGTTGGCTGGCTGGTTGTGCTTCTTTAAATAAAAGTTTTAAACTGCCTTTTATACAGCTCTTTTTTTCTGGTCTTATGCTTAACTTTCCTTTGTTCTTCTGGGTTCTGCAGTCCACAACATCAGTTTTCCCTGAGAAGAAGGACTGGAAGAGAGAAGAAAGCTTTCAATGGCTCTTCCATGTCCCAAACCTTCCACTGGGAGGAACATGCTGCTGACGATCAGTGTTTCCTTGACTCTGATTTTCTTGGATCTACTTGGTGCAAACATATTTTTATACATTTTCTCACACGTGGTCTAGTTTTTTTCTATTTGTACTCAGCTAAAATTTGAATGTTGTACACTAATCTTCCCCAGCCAATTAGCAGAATGTCGTGGTTTGATGCTGGTTTAAATGCCAAATGCACGAAATCCAATTATATGCATAAGATGAATATGGATTTATTGAGGAAAACGTAAAGAAATTTTGGGGCAAAACAAGGTCTACACTTAAACAGTTGCAATATAAAGGAAATTTTATTATTAACAGAATGAAACAAAAAAAAGATAAGAAATTAAAGCAAACCTTTAAATGCTTTTCTTTCCCAGTGCCGCTTTCTTTACTACAAACCTCTCACAAGTGAAAACAAAGTAAGAACATGGGATTTTTGGACAGAGCTGCACTTTAAGAGATTTTCTATGCTTAAGGAAAAAGAGGTTCTTCTACTGTGCCACAGACTTTTCACACCCCCACCGTCCCGCCCGGAGAAAATCTGTTGAAGTGAAAAAGGTATCTCTCCCATGAATCTTTCGCAGTCTTCCCACACTGCCAAGTCACAGGTCACAGGAGAAAACAGGGTTTTAGTCTTTTAAGGATGAGTTATCTCAGCCTGAAAGCAAAAGTTTTCTGCTTCGAATCTCTAACAGCTTCTCACAACTTCTATGTGGCCTGACATGGGCCTCTCTATAACAGCTTCTCATAACTTCTATATGGCCTGGTGTGGGCCTTTCTTTAAAGTAAAAAACTGCACAAGAATTTCCCATCCCCCAAGTTTTTCCAAATGGATTAAAGTCCTTTCTACAGCTTTGCAAGAAGCATTTTTAAGTTCTGTGCCAAAAGCGCGACAGCCCTCTTTTCCCGTCGCCATCTACCTGACTTCCCACGTGGTCTCACCTCTTCCTTTCTGTTTCTGACCTTGGGGTCGCCACTTTCAGCTTCATCCCATGTGACTTTACTTCTCTCTTNCACGTTCAGCTTCATCCCATGAGACTTTACTTCTCTCTTCCTCCCTCGCTGACTTGAAAGAAAAGGTGTCTTTGTCGGCTGCGGTGTGTGTGTGGTGTTTCTTCAATTTTAGCAAGAGCTCTGCTGGATGCAAAGGTGCCCGCCAGCCCGGCCGGTCCCGTGTGGGGTCTCAGAGGCCTCAGATCATCTCGGCCACACGGCCTCGGTTACACACTGCCTGCAGAGCGGGAACAGCTCTCCCTGGGAGGGGAGGGCCGGCCCCGCGCTGCCGCCATGCCAAGGAGTTGAGGGGGGCCTGGCCCGGACCTGGGCCCAGGGCCCGGGACCCTTTGCCTTCGGCCACCCCTCAGCCCCTGAGGCAAGAAACAAAGAGAAATCTCCTGCGCTTGCACGGGCTTTTTATATGCAAAATTGCAAAAGCGCAATTGGCCCAAAAGTCCATCAATCAACTCAGGTTCAACCCATTACACACAAAGAATATAATTTTCTGCTTGGTGACTATAGAGATTTCTTAGACTTCTATTGTATCTGGCATGCTCAAACCTAAACTAAAACAGTCTGGGTAATAGCCACTTGATCAAAACATAAAAAGGCATCAGGGTTAAAGGAACATATGACCTCCTCAAGTCAGCAGAAGACTGGATGAGACCTGAGATCCTGCACTGTCAGGCCCTTATGGTGTCTGTGGCCTTTTCCTGAGCTAAAGGTGGGATGCAATATTTCCCTCATTTACTTCCCTTCAACATGACTACTACTACACTGTATAGTTTCATATAAGCACTCGATGTATCCACAAACAAATGGCGTATGAATTTCTCCGATATGTCAGAATTTTTATGCATTTCACAAAATTAGCAATGACAGCATTCCAGAAAAGTTAGGAAAAGTGAAGAATGTGATATCATTAGAATGGACATATTGCTGCTAGACTTCAAAAGGGTTTAGGTCCAGTAGTATTTTCTGTCTGTTGTTTATAGTACTAAATCTTTTCTGGGGAAAGTCCACACAAGCTCAATAAGTTATTTTTAGTCTAGTTCTTACTCTCCCTTGAGACACCTGAAAGGTGTGGGCACAAGTATCTTCTTTCATTTCAGAAATGGAGATCAATTTTATCCTTTTAGAATGAGCATGAGTCACTCCAGTTTAACACATATTACCATTTGAAACTCCAGAAAATGTGATAGTCAGAATTAACATCCACTATATTTTTCTCATCTGATTGTAAAATTCACAGGCAGAGAACAGTAAAGGAATAGTAGTTAAGATCCTTTCTAAAAAGAAATTTGTGCCCAATCTCTATAACCTCTTAAACTAGGAGGTCAGGCAACAGTGTGTCTGTAAGTCAGTTTGAGTCTGTTCCAGTTTGTCCTCAAAGGAGGAAGCCTGGGTTCCTAACTCTGGCACCAGGAACAAGTTTCAGTAATATCTCACCTCCTGTGATTAGTTTGAAAGATCATTGGTTTTAAAGGAAGATTCTAATGAAAAAAATTTTTAATGATTCTGGACAAGGAAGGGGCTTTATCTGCCTATTATGCTGAAGAGAAATATACTCTGCAGTAGAGCTGAGTTGTAAACCACACTCCTTTTTCATTTCTATGCACAAAGAAATTTGCATTCTCCTCTTGGCAAGGCAAGAAACCAGACAGATTGATAGGAAAACAGGTTTTCTGGCTGATTGTTAAAGATGTTTCTTTGATTTGTGCAGAACAGCATGAAGACAACACAAGATAAGTAATGCAGGAAAAGGAAAATGCAAAAACCCAACCTCAGAGCTCACACAGGATCACTTTCAGTGGGTATTCATGCTACGTTTTAATTTCTTTAAAACAGTTTTATCACTGAAAGAAAGGGGAAGCAAGGAGAAAACAACTAACAAACCTATAGTTAAATTACAGAACAGTCCTTCCATTTGTTTGGGTTTTTTTCACATCTGAAAACATTGATGGTTTCTTTTGATTTGATAAGTATTTATCCAACAGAATGGTACAATAGCATCCCAGGAGAGATCACTTCTTCAGTCTGAGCTAGACAACTGCGCTCCTTCTATAGCCAGCTGTGGGGAATTGGTGCCTCTGGAGGGCAATTAAGCTCATCTTATGATGGGTGTTTAAGAGGGAGATCTACAAACAACGATTTGTCTTAGCTATATTTCTCCATTAAATATGGACAGTCTAAGGAAATAGCTTAAATTGGACACTTAACTTCGAGACAGCTAAAAGTAGGGGTGAGTCCCAGCCCTTGTCACTGTGCAATATAAGCCCTCATCATTCACAATGATTATGTTCAGCTGCACATAAGGATTTCTGGGTGACTATATTGCCCTCTGTGTATCATCCTTCCCCTCAAACTTATGTGTTTCAAGGACCTGGCCTGCTGAACTTACCAGGAATTTTCAATTCATTGCATTATTGCAGAATTCATAGCTCTTACCAAGTTGTGGATAAAGGGTATTCTGGTAAAATTCCAGTGCCAGAAATAAAATTTTGCCTTACAAGTCACAGCTTTTTATCAGGTGCTCTTGGTATTCTTTTCTCACCTTTTAGTCAATATCAATATTAAAAAGCCTTTGCTCAGAGTATTCAGGAAAGAAATATTCAGTAACAGTGCAGAATTCAGGTTCCCTACTCAGTGAAGCGGGACAAAAGAAAATACTTGAAAAATAGCGCGGGTAACAGAGGGCCGTGAACTGCTTACACTGCAAAACTCTAAATTATTTTTTTTGGCATGTCTAACCAAAATCTTAGCCAACAGAGAACATGTACTGATAAAGTCAATGACAAAGTTTGAAACGGAAACAACTGAAAACACAGAAACAATTACTGCCCAACTGTCTTTGTTTAAGCTGCCATTTACTTGTGAGCCTTTGGATCTTATTATTTCTGCCAAATTTGTATTTTACTGAGGCCGGGAAAACAAGACAAAACAAATCTCTGTTCTTGAATTTGAGACAGCTGGGCTCTAGTGAAGGTGACTCTGAGTTCCCAAGCAAGTAAGAATCAGCGTTCACATAGAAACTGCTTTCATTGTTAGACTGTTAGGAGTCATGCATTCATTTCCTGAAGGGAGAAGGGAAATAAGCTTTGTATAATTACTTAGGGATGTGGATCTATGATTGTGCTGCAATGCTGAATTGGAAATTAATTTCTTGCCATGCAAATCAATTTGTTCATTGGAATGATCTCCAAATTTTTGCTAGACTCAAAGCCATTTGAGACTTAGATTTCCTCAAGGAGTGCTTAAACAACCATTCTACTGAATGTGTGGAGGATGACGCGCTCATAAAATTGTGCAATAATTTACACTGAAAGTGACCTCTGGAGGTCATCTATTGTGACAGTTGCTCAGAGGTGTTGGGGAGAATCAACATCAAAGTTAGACCTTAGGCAGGTTTTTAATATAAATTCATATTTTTTCCCTAATTTTCCTACTGCTGTAGGAAAGCAGCCTAAAATATTCACTAAAGCTAAGTTAAACTGTATCTACTGCTGTCCACTATCTACCAAGCCAGTCATCTCATCATAGAGGTGTTCTAGACCATTAGGCACAACCTAGCCATTGTAAATCCAGACTGGTCAGTTCACATTCTTATAACTTCTATACCTGGACAAGGCTCAAGGAAGATTTGCTTCATAGTCTTCCTAGTGTTACACTAAAAATCTTGTTGTGGTCAAAATGGATAACAACTAGTAAGTGCTGATAAGAATTTATTGTTATTTTAACTCAAGCCCAGTCTTACACAATACAATACACAATACAATATACAATACTGCTTATAAAATACAGCAATTGTTATTATTCCAATGAGATTGAGTGATACATTTCCATTTCATAATGCATTTAAGACTGACATACACAAATGTTACAGTTTCTAGTCTATTTCTTAGTTTACACTCCAATAGTCTTGCAAAATCAATCAGTTAAATTGTACTGAATAATGTGAGTTTATGGGGTTGCCAATTAATAAAGTTCTTAATAAAACAGTAAACTGTAATGACTTTGACTTCAACCCTTTCCATTTTGTGCTTTCTTGTGGATGCTTTTGAATGTTTTCTAAGTATCCTTCTTTCTTTTTATTTACTGGTTACTACAAAATTTAAATCACCTTAAATTGACTATTAGCTGAAGTTATTCATTAACTTTCCTCAGTCCCAATTAACATAAAGGATTAACGCTTGTTATTTAGTGATTTCAGAGGTTGTCAGAACTTCACCTTCTAAAGTATTACAAGAGCTAAGCTGAAACAATTGAGGCAATAACCATCTACCAAAAGACTTTTTTAAATACGCAAATCATCCTGAGATCATGTCTGGTCAATACAACCTGAAATAGTCCTGAGACCCTGGGTGACCAGGTCAGCACAAAGGCTGTTACCTCCTACTAGCCACAGCAGAAATTTTATATACTGGGCTATACACAACTCAGAACACAATTGGAAAGTTGTAGGTCTTGACATTTTTAAAGGCAAACATGTCAGTCTTCACATGTGCATAAGAGAGTCTTCTCCAGTAAAATGATTTCCTTCTGTATAAATAATATTCATTAATACAGGAGCCAGAACTTGGCTAGACCCTATTCCCATGTTAGGTCATGGAAGTACTGAATCATCTTTTCATACTTGCTTTGTTTGCCTAATGAACATAAACTAGAGGAAGAGGATTGGAAATAAGGAGTGGAGAGAGAAATTTTGCTGTCCTTGTTTTGCCATCAGGGCCTTTAAATCCCAATATCTAAGGCATTTTCTCTATTGCATAGAATATCTAACAGAGCCAATAAATAAAATGTAGTTTCTCGAGTGCTACCTCAGTAACCTAATTACAAAACTATTTTTGCCTGAGTTTCTCAAAACTGATGAAAAAAAAGGTAAAAAAATTCAAGATTTTTGAAGGTTTGAATCTGTCACAAATTGTTTTCACCTATTCATGCATATTTTGAGGATTTTTATTGTTTCCAATTAATCTTATTTATTTCATTCAGCCCATATTCTTTTTCTATTACCTTTTGTTGTTGTTGTTGTTGTTGTTATTGTTCCACTGACATGCAATTTATTTCTCCTTTTGCCAGTTAGATCCTTCCTTTTAAGTTCCCCTTCTCTTGGCTTTTAGGAGATTCCCTGTTTTCAGTAATAGAAAGTTGTTATGCAGTTAAAAAGAATGTCTGAGTCTTAACATTACGCCATCAGTGCAATGAATGCAAGCACCACTAACCAGCTTGTCGGTATCAAAAGCAGACTAAAGCCAGTCTTGCTGAGTGGAGTGTGAAGAGTAGTTGAGCAGAATATAATTATAAAAGCAAAATACGGTTTTTTGCCATTTCTGATAGCACAATGATAAATTTGGGTTTTTTTAAGACACAGCTATAGATAGGTAAGCTCATTTTTGGAATCATTATCTACTGTTAAGTGCATTAAAGCCATCCTTATTAGAGACAACCAATTGTCCTGACTAATTCTACTGCAAACCTGAAACCAATCATTCATTCTAAGAATCTTTTGGATAAAGGAGCATAGGAAAAACCCTGTCTTACTCTTTCTTCATTTATGCCATGCATATTCTCAGAAACTTAACTGAAGTACGTAGTTACATGTCCAAACTTAAGATGCTTTTTGAATTCGATATAAACATTTTATGTTACAACATTGTAAAGAAAATCTCATGAGCATGTAATTTATTGGTATTACGACAGCTCATTAAGTCTGTCTAGAAAACAGTATTTTAATTTTACGGAAAAAAAGATTGTTTTGGAATTAGTTTTTGTTCTGATGCAGGATAAAAAATTTGATTTGTGTGATTTCTTAGTGTCTAGGCAGGAAAAAAACCAACATTGAGATCAATGCCCTGTAACTGTTTTTCCATCTCCCTTGTGCATATCCTGACATCTCAACTATTATCTAGGTCAGTGTGATTCTCTGAGACCTGAATTTAACCTTTGACTCAGGAAAACTTCAGCACTTCTGTCAAAATAATTATTTTCAGACACAAAACCACAGTTTTGATAAATATGCAGAGATATCTGTTAAATTTCTAAATAGCTATTTAGCTCGGTCTGCAGAACTTTGGAATAGGCAAAGCTGTACCTCTTAGCTGGATGAATCTTTGCAGGGTGCATTTATCCCCACATTGAGGTTAGGGATTAGTTATCCCTACTGTGTCTGTGTGGGGGTCTTTTGATGAAAACACATCTCAAATAGCTAATTTGTGATAGCCACAATAGACTCTGAAGCCATGGTCAGAAAGGCTACACAGGGTTTAAGGTCCTGGAAAGTTTTTACTCATATTTAATGGTGCATGAAAACTCTGGCGTTTCCACGCACAAAGCAAGACAACAGGGTAGGTTTACATTAGATATTAAGTATAAATTCTCCCCTGTGAGGGTGGTGAGGCCCTGGCATAGGTTATCCAGAGAAACTGTGGCTGCCCCATCCATGGAAATGTCCAAGGACAGGTTCGACAGGGCTTGAAGCAACATGGGGTAGTGGACAGTGTCCCTGCCCATGGCAGAGGGTTGGAGATAAATGGTCTTTAAGACAATCTTTAAGACAATTCCATGACTCTACGAATCTATGAAGACAACTGTGTATATCTTCAGACTCCTCTTTAAATCTTGTTGACAATTCTTAATTTCCAATCAAGAACAAAGTATCACAGAAGGAATTAATTTTATTGTTCCTATAATTCACTTGCTCCCTCCAAAAAAGCCCCAAAATGCTAATGATCACATGTATCAGAAGTAAGTCAAGAATTTTTGTGTAGATTTAGTTTGGCTTCATTAAAAGAGCCAAGTGGGATCAGTTTTCCAGGCTGGTTACCACATCCATAATGCTACTCAAGCTACAGAAAACTGCATCAGTTCTTCTTAAAAAAAAAGAAAAAAAAAAAGAAAACAAAGAAATTTTATATTCCTCTAATAAGACATGCTGTCTTCATTAGCATTCCTGTGAGGTATTATACAAAACAAACTGAACAAGCCCTTTCTGCACAAAATAACTACTTTGGTCTGCAATCAAGTATCTTGCTTTAAGTCTTTGTACTGTTCACCACTTTCCCTATTAGTTTTAGCTGACTTGACACTGTGTGTGTAGTTAAATGGTAGTGTCAAATGCAATGCTGTGGCATTTTGTCTGCACATGATGCCAGAAATAACTATATGCTAATATTAACTGAGGCATTGAAATTTATCACACAGCTCAACCAGGATCTTTTTTTCCAGGTACCTTTTCTACAACCCATATAGCTGTCTTCTAAATACCTTGCTTCATACTAACATAGGTAAGTGTATGAGTTTGTCATTGTATCATTGGTTCCAATACTAAAAAATAATAATTAAAAAGAGGAATTTAAATTTAAAAAAAAAGGGGAAAAAAATGTAGGAAGTAGGCATTAAAATTAAAATTCCTAAGCTCTTCCTTATAATGATACAAAATTTCTATACATACTACACAAGGATGACTGTAGAAGGCTGGATATACTGCTCTAGAAAGGAAGGAAATTTGAGAAGGGAATTAAAAATTTTCCATGGAATTACTATGAAATAAACCCAAGATCAGGATATTTTCTTTTGAATCTTTGTTATTTGCAGATTGGCTTATTATCTGAGTAATTAAAAAAATATCAATTCATTGTTTCTTCTTAAAAGAACAGTAACAGTGCAACTAATTATAACTCATATAGTCCCCTGGAAAAGCGTAGAAAGTTCTATCTCATAGAAGTCTGGAGATTTAGAGCATCTCGCAAAGTCAGTGTCTTCAGAATGCAGTCATTAAGTAAATTCAGTAAATGGCTTGCTCTTTTCAACCTAATTTTATAGCAGTTTTGTAGACAGTGAAACCAAAGCAGAGGTAAACAAGGTAAAATGAGGTGAAATATGCTAAGTCACAGCCAGAGCTCTCCCACGATTATAAGCCTTTTAACTTCAAGTCATCTGACTCACGTTTTCTTTCTTCATGCAACTTTGATCTACAGATCTAAAATCTTGCAACAAATTAAGGAACAACTGAGGCATAGAACCAAACAATGCATTTTTATTTAAAGCTCTTTCACCATCACTTTTGCGCCCCTTGAGGAGAGCAGTACTCACAAATTTAAAAATTACTGTGAAGGGCAAAATGAAACAACAGAATTCAAACACTGGCGAATATCCGTTTGGCACTTCAATAGACCTAATACTACTGAGCAAAAAAGAACTTCGGAGACACCATTCCACTTTCACTTATGACAGTAAATCTAGAGTAACTTCAGTACAAATGTTGTAGTCAATAATTATTCCTGATTTAAACTTATGAAGCTGAGAGAAAATGGGGCTTTAATTGATCAGCAAAGCCTGTCTCTGTTTGGTTTTTTCCCAACAGCCATCTTACTGTAGTAATGTCAAGAAAAAAATAATAAGATTCAAACACCACAGTAAGCCGTTAAGGAAATTATATATCAAATAAGCCCCAAAAAGCCTGGAGAACTGCAAACAGAAGTGTTGCCTTACAGGTCTCATTCCTTATGTAGATTTAAATAATTCAATTGTTGAATAAATCTTCTATATTCTATTTATTCAAGCATTTTCAACTTTCATTTCCCAGCAGCCATGCCAAGAGTCATAAGAAAGAAAGGATCTTTTTTGATCATTGACAACAGTGATGTGAAAATAAGTTGCATAGCCAAGTTTCTGCATATTGTATAGCAAAGGGACAGATAATAGTATGCTGCCTACAACTATCCTGAGCAAGAGTGGGACTGGCAAAAAAAAACAGTTTCTTCCCTAGGCTTAAATAATTCATTGGCTGAATCACTGAATACATCTCAGATTTTGTCATGCATTCACAGATTTCCTGTGATACTTTTGCTGACAATAAAATTTAAAACCAAACCAAACAAAAACATACCTAGACTTCTCTTAAAGAGGCAAGAGTTTGATAATAAATCCTTTGTAGTTTTAGAAAACTTACATCATATTGAAGATGATTGCTGTGTTCATAGTAGTAACTTTTATGGTAGTTGAAATAGGTTTTTATTATGTATTTTAAACAATTTTTCAGTCTTTTATCTGGAGTTCTTCGATCAAGTATGAGCTACAGGGAATTCAGAAAAGCTTTTTTCACTTACCATGTTCTCCTCCTGAAATCAAAGTGATGGGGTTATCATGTTGTCAAATTCTATTGTGTGACAAAAGTAGGCACAATACTGACAAGGGTTGAATTGACCCTCATTCCCTTTAAAGCTTTGTGCGCAGTTAGCTCTGTGGTTTGACTGGAGAAACACAGCAAATCAAGTTTGTTGCATTTTCTTTTCCTAAGGCAATAATTGCCTTGGTAATTGCACCCATGGATTTGCCATCTCATCGCCATAGAATCTGAACACTCAGAGCTCTTTCTAAGATTCATTGATTATACATACGTAAATGAAGACATGATATTCTGCAAATGCAGTCTGCTCTGGGGCAGAAATTAGGTAATAAAGAGTGGGGCAGAAATCATGTAATAAAAAGCAATACAAAGAATCTTTTATCAGTCTTCTCAGCAGACATTGTGTTAGTTGCCAGGTTTATTTAGAAATTATGTCCATCCTGGGAGCACATACCTGTATGTGGCAATTCCACAGTGATGAAATTTTGTCTGTTCACTTGTTTCACAGCTGTTTGTTCCTGCCTTCTTCTCCCAACATTCAGCACAATTCATCAAGAAGGTTTTTTGAACCAAACTTCTAACCTGATATTACAGAATCACAGGGTGGGTCAGGTTGGAAAGGAACCAGATAGGGTCATCTGGCCCAACTTTCCTGCTCAAACAGGGTAATCCCAGAGCATGTTGTACAGGGCTGCATCCAGATGGTTCTGGAATATTTCCAGTGAGTATTGCTATCAAGTAAGGCCTACCTTTCACCTGCGTCTCTTAATTCCCGGGAATATCAGAATGGCAAGATAGACTTGAGTTCTTGGGAAACAGAAGAGCCTGTTGGGAGGTGAAGAAATAGCACTAACTGTTTCCTGGAGACAGCAAAGTTTTAGCTGAATTCATGTCACGTTACCTGACTGTCTTGGGGTGATTTTATGATAATACTGTATTCCCCCATAGTCTGCTTTATGCCCAGGAATGGATCCCCTACCTTTAAGCTGAGTCCAGAAGAGGGGGGAGAGAAGCCAGGTGAATTCTTCAGCACGGTTTGTGTTCAAGGACTCACACATACACCCCCATGCTTTCACAGCTGCAGAGCTGAGGGAGCACCTTCCTGCTCTTAGCCAGCCTGTTAGCTGAGGCAAGAAATTTTACCATGCTGGCATACCTGCACACCGAAATCCTCCGGAACTACTTCTTCTTCTTCTGGAGCTGTTTGGCCTAGCTGTGATCGCAGAACCAGATCATCGGACCCCGTGGACTGGCAGGGAGGCTGTGGGGATGCTGCATCCAGGCCTTGGGCCTTGGGAGGGGCTGAGCCAGCTACAGAGGGAACTCTAAATCCACCAGCTGTCTCCACATCGAGGAGATTTATTATCTAAGATTACTAATTTGTTTCCTGTACCTTGCAGCACTCTGCTTGTTAAATAAATAGTTTTTTTCACTTTCATCCAAGAAATTCCTTTCATATTGGTGAGGGAGGGAGTGCTGAAACCTGTCTTCTGGGGAGGAGATGTTCCTTCCAGTGCGTTTCCCCCTAAACTTGTCTCAAACTGAGACATTGACTCTGTTTCAAGGGAAATGTTCTCTGAAATCTTTATCCTTTGATTATTAAGAATAAAACAAATGCTTTACACCTTACTGTTGGGCAGAAACCTTTTCATCTAAGGGATATGTGGGCATTAATGGGAAAAAGGTGAGGCAAGGCAAGTGAGTACCCTTCATCCCAGTACACTACTGTAAACATATGGATAAAAGGCCTGGCATCTCAAGTCGGCGCTGGGTTATACAGCACAGACATATCTAAAAATGTCAAAGTGCTAAAGTCTTTTGTCAAATACTTTTCTGCCACTTCTCAGCTGATTTAAAATCAGACTGGAGCTAGGAATGGTTTTATTTGTTCATTACTACTGTCTGAACTTTCACACATCCATCATATGGCTGGGCGTGGTGTGAGGGTTATGTTTTTACAAACTCTTAAAACAGTATTAAAATTCATTTCTTCAACTGTTAGCTCTCCAAAGTTTTATTCTCATTTCAGTATTAATTAAGGATTTTTAGGCTACCGAAAACTGGAATTTCAATTATAAAATAAAAATTTCAATAATACAGAAAGAGCACTTAAAAAAGAAACTTGTGGAAAAAAGAGAAAAATAATAATAAAAAAAAAGTAAACCAAAGTGACATTTCTGGTTTATCATGACTTAATACTTTCCTGTTTCATTAAGTACAAAATTTGTTGATTTTCCTCAGTTACTTTCCGAAAGATAGATTTTCTTATGAAACATTATTATTAACATTCATTTGGATCAAAAAATAAGCTTTGATAGTGTCTGAAAACATTTGATTTTGTCATCACTCTACACTGTAATTCATCATCGCAGTGAACACTGAACCGTATATTCCTGGCTAACTCAGATAAAAGTCTACTGATGAAAACAATATTTCTTAAAGTAAAACTTAGGAGTTGGAAAAAATATCCACACAACCTGGTACCGAAGAAGAGCTGTGTGAACCATAGGTAACCTAAAAACACTTCAGAGCTCACTGGGACATTGTCTGGAAAAATTAAGTAACAAGGACTTTTGTAAAAGGAAAATTTGGTGACAAAAAAAGAGGTACAGAAATTGAAGTATGAGTGAAGTTCCTTTATTTTTTATTTCAGAAAATATGTCCCGAAATAACTTCAGAGATGAAAAATAGGAGAGCTTGCACATATGCATGCATAGAAAGATAGATTCAAGGAGGCTTTCTCTGCCTATTGAAGGTTTATTTTTGACTTTACATGTTTGAAGTTTCCATTCAGGAACATTCTGTCTCTACCTTTTTTTTTTTTTTTCTTCCTCTCTCAAGAGTTTGCAAAAGAAAAGGGGGGAAAAAAGGCTCTGCTGTACTCGTACATTTTTCCTATTTCTTGAGTTAGCTCAGGGTGGGAGGTGGAGTTTGCTCTTCCTTTCATTAGTTGCTTTGAGATTCACATCTTTTGTTCTTCGAACTCTCTTATTTGAAATTCTTTTCTTTAAGTCAGCAGGGAGCAAGGGTTGATGAGCCCCAGCCTCAGCTACAGCCTTGGGGCAAAGAGTCTTCTTTTTGAATAATAGTCTTATGGTTTTGTTGTATTTTATTTTTCCCTGAAATGTATCTTGGATATGTTGATTTGTAAAAGGCTCTTCTGAGGCTTGCACTCATCCTCTTTTCTTTATAGTTTTCTGACTTTTTTATTTTTCTCTCACTGTGTTATAAGTTTACAGAATGTTTATACTTCTTTATTCAAAAATCACCATCTTGTTTTTTTTCTATTATGGCTTTGATAGACATATATTTCCATTCTGTGTTTTACTTTTCTTAAACTGATGTAAGATCAGAGTAAACATTTGCCACCTGTCTTCCTAGATGTTTAGTGAGAACAAGTATTGAATATCATGGTGCATTCAGTTTTCATACATAAAGGATTTTTACTGGGACATTACACGCCACATTTCATTGTTTAAACCAGCACTTAGAAAGATGAATACCATGTAGGTCTGGGAATTTTGTTAAGAGACAAGAGGTAAAATTTTCTGCAATGTTTTTTATTTATTCCTAGTTTTCATTTTTCCTTCTATATAAGCTAGTGCTTAAAGCACTTATTTAAGAATCATCCTTTCTGAGCCTGAGTGAGTTCTTCTGTTACCCAAGGACAGCCCTATCCCCTAAATATACGTGAATTCATGACTCCTATTGAGGCATTCCTGGCTACACACTGGCTCATCAATATTCATAGGGAGTGAGCATGAAAAAGAAAACATAATTTGGAAGCCTAATACCTCTGATACTCCACTGAGAGAAAGGTGGTCTGTGTTCTAATCCTTGTTTTCCTTATTTATCTCTTAAATTACCAGTCAAAAGGGAAATCTGTGGTTTTCTCATTTCATGCTGGTACTGCCTTTTCACTGTAGTATAACATTTCAGACTTCACAGGCAGCATATTCTTTCCACACAATCCCATGAAGTTCTTTGTGCCTGAGAGAGCTGCACTAAGCGGTGTCTGACATTCCTTTCTTGTGAAAAGCAGGGCCCCTCTCTTGATTGGGAAAATCATCCCTTTCAAAAATGATGAATTCAATCCCAGTTAATCACGTAGTTTGGTTTACTTACTTGAATTTGCTTCATTTTGCTTTGGTCAGTAGAATTGTTTGGAACTTGACATTAGCCATTCTGGGAAGCATGTGTGACATTTTGCTGTAAGAGGCTGTTTTTTACTACAAATATCGATTCTTAAATGTTCCCCAACCAGTGTTAAAGATGCTGAAAGCACCCATAGTCACTGTTTGATTAATTTGTACATGTTTCCCTCTTCATTTTAATGTATGTTCCCCATCCCTTGGGAAATGTCTGTGCATATTCCTCATGACCTCTTAGTCTTTAACACAGATCTTTGGAATAAATAAATTCAAAGTCTTTTACCCTAATGTAAATGGACACATCTTGCTCCCTCTCTGTTGTGGCCTCGGGGTAGGGGGACACAAACTCTATATACTTCTATATGTCAAATTCTTTCCATTACTCGTAGAAAGCAATATCTTCATAACACCAGATGTAATCATCATCTTCCCAGATGTAGCAGACCTATTCCTCCAGATTTTGTTAATGATGCAATTCAGGGTTCAAGACAACTAAATTGCTGCTGGTGGCTTTATATTTTATTTCCTACTATTAGTATTATTTTGCTTCTGTTTCCTGTTACTGCTTCTTTGTAAAGTCCTGTCTCTGTCATCCCAAAAAGAAACTTATGTCCACCACAAAAATCTTGTCCTTAAAGAAAGTGTTGAAAGGGTTTTCAGTGTACAGTATGCCATCAAAAATATTCATAACACAATTCAAAAACTGAGGAAAATCAGTAGCACAGACAAAAAAGCCATGAGACCATTCTACATGAGAAAATGCTGAGACATCCCAATTGAAATGTTTTACAGAAATATGTCATTCCAAAGACCTTTCGCCAGGGAGAATATATCTTGTTGCATCACTGTACATTTAGTTTGTTTTCATTATCTTAAACTATCTAATTTTGAAAAAGGCAAAATATTCTATTTTACATCACCTCTTGAATTTATTCTCTATTACATTAATAGCAATTAGTATAATTCTTATAATATTATAAATTATTTTATGCACTCAGTCTAAGATTTTGTACCTATTTTTGATTATACTTCTAAGGTGCTTCTAAATATAATTCATTATTCAATGTGGAACCTCAACATTTTGATCCTTTTGTCTTAAAATGAATTGATAGTGTTGACAGAACAAATTTCAAATATCAACTTCTCTTTCTTCTTTGTGTCTTAATATGAAATCTAAATCCATGTTAAAATGCCACAAATTCCTGTAAAATAGACGTTACTTTTTGAACAACACAAAGGGTAGAACAGTTAACAAGGAATTTTAATGGACACACTCTTGCTGGAAATTTTTAGAACGAAATCTGATATCTTTATTTAAAACATACTTCACTTCAGCTCCAAGGAGGAATTTATAGCTTGTGTGCCATGGAAGAGAAAATTCTCAAGATGGAGAACTACAAAGAGATTCTTGGAAGAGTTATGGGGGGTGTTGTTTTGCTTCTACTTTTTTTTTTTTTAAACATAGTGGGGTGTGGTCATAGGAATGTCAATGCAAATCATCTGATCCTTCCTCTAGTTTCCGACTTAGGTTGCAGATGCCAATGGATAATTTTGACATACACTGAAAATATGAAGTTATTTGTCCCTTGCTATATATTCACTTTCCAGTCATCAGTGAGGTTGGGACTTCCTGAGCCACAGATTGTGTACACCGTGTTGTTAACAACATCTTGGGTCAGATCCTCCTTGTTCATATGGGCAGGAATTTTTAAACAGCAGCTTGCAAGCTGTTCCAGCTAACAATTTGTCTTGTAGGTACAGTCGTGCTTGGTCCTTATGAGGCTCTCATAATTAATTTATGAACATCTACTTTATTCTATGTTAAATAGATTCTTCCTCATTACTTAGGTGTAGTTGGCAACTTCTAATCATGCATTAAGATCATCTGGTGTAAATATAGCCATCTGGAAACTAAGCATCCAGTTTCAAATAGTCATCTAGGTTCTTTCTTAAAGAGACATTAAGCAGTTCCCAAGGACAATTTAGTCTGCTGCAAAATAAATGACTGGTTGTTGGAATGAATTTCTCTCCAGATATGGCTCCTTTGGGCTGAATAGGGAGCCCAGATAAAATAACTTAGATGCCCTGTTTTCATGCGGCTGTCTCTGAGAAGGATCTCACCTGCATTAACGAGGACAGCTTCTGTTGTGCAACGCTTTTCTCTGCTCACTTCACTAATGTGACTTTAGTGACCCAAGTGCACAAGCACCCTGCCTTCCTGCTGAGCTGTTAGCAAAGAGACTGCACGGAGAGGCTGCAGATATGCTAATAAATGAAATCAGAAGTGAACCACTTTCTGGTACAGCCCAGCTTGGATTTAAAGACATTAATTTATCTCTCAAAACAAATCAGCTGCCTCCACACTACCTACTAGCCCAAAATCATATTAACCCCAGACTGTGTCAGAATGAAATCTGAAAGAGCAGTAGATGAACTAGGCTCAATCTCACCTGATTATTTAATAGCATGGGTGATTGCAGAAGGGATTTTTTTGGCTTGTGCCATGGCCTGATTAGTCACAGCATCACAGACTCATTTAGTTTGGAAAAGACCCCTAAGATCATTGAGTACAACCTTTGCCTGACATCACCATGCCAATTAGACCGTAGCAATAATTGCAACATTCAGTCATTTCTTGAACACCTCCAGGGATGGTGAATCCACCTCCTTCCTGGGCAGTCCATTCCAGTGCGTGACAACCACTTCTGTGATTAAACTCTTCCTAATGTCTAACATGAACCTACCCTGGCACAGCCTGAGGTTATGTACTTTCATCCTGTCACTTTTTGCGTGGAAAATAGGCCAGTTCTACCTTCCTTTCAGGGATTTGTAGAGAGAAAAGTGTCTCCTGAGCCTCCCTTACTCCAACCTGAATCCCCCAGCTCCCTCAGCCACTCCTAATATTATTTACTCTACAGATCTTTCCGCCACTCTGTTGCCCTTCTCTGGACACGCTCCAGCACCTCAGTGTTTTTCTTATGAGGATGCAGAAGTCAACAGAGCACTGGAGGTGTGGCCTCACCAGTGCCCCCAGCACAGGGGGATGGGCACTGCCCTGGTCCTGCTGACCACACTTGCTGACACAAGCCCGGTGCCACTGGCCTTCTTGGCCACCTGGGCACACTCCAGCTCATATTCAGCCACTGAAAACCAGCACCTCCAGGTCCTTTCCCACTCAGCAGCTTTCCAGCCACTCTATCCCAGCCTGGACCTGCAGGGGGTTGTTGTGACCCAAGGGCAGGACCCAGCACGTGACCCTCACACAACTGGCCTTGGCCCATGGGTCCAGCCTGTCCTGATCCCTCTGCAGAGCTTTCCTGCCCTCCAGCAGATCAGCACTCCTACTCAAAGTCTCACATGTGTGATATAGTTCTGGTCTCTCTGACATGGGTTTGTTGGGTGCTTTTGTGCAAAATTATACAACGTTTTTCAAATTCTTTGGTGTACTAGAGAAAACTCTGATCCTCATGTCTATTGTTATCTTCACAAAAAAGTCTGCAATGGTAGGGAGGTTCTATCTTGTGACCATGTCTTGGGGTGACTCTATCATGTGTATCCCCTATCATGCTCTATGCCCAAAAAGTAATATTGTGCCTTTTCTGTGCCTTTAAACTGAGCTTGAGAAAAAAAAAAACCCAAACGNGGTTTCCCTCTATAGCGAGGGTTTTAATTCATTGTTTAGCATCATTATCCTTTTCCTGTGTGTTTGTTAAAATAAATAGTTTTTATCTCTTTCACTTTCCTTCAAGGAAAAATTTCCTTTTTTCCCGCATCCTGTGGGGGAAGGGGTGGTTGCAACCTGGTTTTCTCTCAGGGGCTATATTACTAGATTTTGGCCAAACCGGCACAGACCACTTCTTACCATGCTGTTTCCAATCACTGCACATTTGCCTTGTGCTCCTTCTAGAGGTTTACCTCACTTGCCTCTTGTCATTGGCCTTAAACTCCATAACTATTTTTCAAGATTTAAAGAACAGAAACCCTTCTTTAATATAATTTTTTTATGAGTGTGTTCTCTAATCCGGAACCAAATGCTGAAATGTTGTTCAAAATGTTATTCAACACTATTAATTGAAAGAGGATTTTACAGAGAAGCTAATAAATAAATAATTAAATTGAAAAAATAAATAAGTAAATTGAATAAAAGAAACAAAAAGGAGCAATTTACACACAGGCTGGTTTGAGAATGATAGGATTTAATTGATTTAGGGTTTGATTAATTTGGGGTTTTTTTCCTTCTATTTAGGCCATGTACCTGAACTACCATATACAAACAAATTTTGTTATTAATACTTTGCTTCCAGGAGCTACTTGGAATCACAGGATTTAAACTAGTTTGTTTATAGGACAGAAGCCTGAATCTAGTGAGATGATGATGTCTTCTTACTTGTTAAAATGGGTTCAAAATAACACTAAAGATGTGTGGAGATGTGTTGCTGTGAGTATTGAGTCCCTACATGTCTCAGTGAAAGTTTTAATTTTTCTTTTACAGATCCTGTGATCCTATCCCTACATTCTTCCTCAAGGCAAATTTTTTTTCACTCATGGCTTGTTGCTTTGTACTTTTTTTAAACTTTTTCTTATATCTCATCTTTTATGAAACAACAGACTACTCTCCCAAGAATTTCTGAAAGAAAGAAGACCCATGGGTCAGATGAACACCCTCGACTTTCTACAATAGAGTTCGTTAGGAAACCAGAGTAATTTGGTTAGATGGCCCAGAAGAGGGAATATTCAAGCTTTAAATAAATACACAATAAAAATAGCACACTGTTACTATAGGGTTACTGGACTGTAGCAGTAAATGAACTGAATAAAATTTTATGGCTTCTTAACATGCTGAGGTTTTGCAGTGTCGTCCATCTTGTAGCCTAACAACATTTCCCAGCCTGCTATCAGCGAAACTAATAGTGCGAATGGAAATTTTATGAAAAATGGGAAATCTACGTTGGTTTTATATTGTGTCAGTAGAATGAATAAAGACCATATTTTGGCATTAATAGCTAATGGTAGAAAGTGTGGAGGGAGGGAGAAAGAAAGAATGGCTACATTTTCAGCTTTTGAATTGATGTTTTTTAAAGAGTTGGCTGTAATTATGATACTTGAATGTGATTATCATTAAGCTGATAAATTATTTAGTAAGAAGGTGAACAACGCGAAGAGATCATTGATGTATTCAAGCATCTTAGTTGTATTCCATAAGTCTCCTTGTGACTCCCAGACTGCTGTATTAATCACATGGATACCACAGATATGTTCTGTTATTATCTTTCACTGCAAGGTCAAAGTTTTGTACTAACACATCGTATGGGAAGGCGTAGGTGGGGGAGAAGAAACCTCAAAATTATTAATCATACCACAGAGCAGTGATAACAATGGCTCTTTGCTGACTTAAAATGGATTCCTTAATGCCCCTCAAGTCAAGATGTCATAATGACCTCGGTATCAGACCCCCTCAGACAGCACAGATAACATGTAAATTGGATGCACAGGAAGCAGCAGGTGCAAGAGCAACAGAGCAGCACTCACTCAAGTTCCGCTTCTGAGCAGCCATGAGCACAGCAGCACAAGTGTGGGAGTATGCTTCCAAAAGAGAGCTCAGGATGGACTTCGCTTACATGTCAGGAAAAAAAAATAAAAGAAGGAAAAGCCAATTGATTGAGTAATAAAGAGCAAACGTGAGGGTTTTTTCTAAAGAAAATCAGAGCTCAATTCCCTCTTTAGATAGTGACAACCTTCTGAGTGAACAGCACAAGCACACCGTTTGAGAACATATCAACATGTTACTAGTGAGTAACACATCCATAGCAGCTAACACTGTATCTGCCAGAAATAACCCCAAATCTCATTTAAATCAGCTGCCTAAATACTCTTGTGATCTTTCTTGTAATAAGTTTTTCCTAAAGGTTTTGTTCTTTGAATTAACTCTGACTGTTTCTTTAATATAATAATTTACCAAATAGTTGGAATAAGCCAGATTATTTCTTTTAAAGAAAAAGAAACACCAGTAGATATTAATAAAATGACCAATGTCTTAAGATCCCAAGGGTTGAGTCTTAAGTAGATTTATATATTTATATATATGAAATCAACTTTAAATGAATATGAAATTCATTTCAATAGGAACATTGCCAATTTACATCATGGCAGAGCCAAAAGATTGGTATTTTCTCAATTTTATTACACTGTTTAAGAGGAACTCGAGGGGCTTTTATAAGACCTTTATTAGTTTGCATGCTAACCAAGTAAACTAAGTAGTCATATCAATTTCCTTTGTACTGTAAAGACAGAGAGAAAGAGGAATAGAGACAGAGGAAGAGGATAAGAAGGAGAAAGCTCTTGAGAATGGAAGAGAAAGAGGATGAGAGAGGGAGAGGGAAAGAGAAATGCAGAAAGATTAAAGCAGATAATTCCAGAGCATGACTACTTTATTTCATGTATCAATCACTGATTTGTACTTTCCAGGTGTTTCTCTCACCAGTAGCTGTAAAGGAAATATGCATAACTACTTATTAATAGCCAGATTATTAAATCAATTAAAATAAATCCCTTCTTCAGTGACTTACTGTTGAAGTCATCATTCATCAAATGGTCTCAGCCATGCCTAGTTGTGAAAATTTTACCATGTCCATAAAATATCTCAATAGTTAATACGTTATTTTGAAGAAACACCACTTTTACAGAAATAGATTTAATAGATTTTTTAAGATAAAACTTCCTCAAGATCAATTTGATCTTCAAATATTTCCAAAAAAGAATATGACCTCCATAGGCTAGTGAACTGTGTTTTATGCTCTTGTTCACTGCAATATTTTGAAATCTGAATGAGAAAGTTTGGGAGTTTTTTCCCGTTATTTTGCTAAATCTCTTTTTGAGAAGACTTGCAAAATGCAGAGAAACATTGTGAAATTATTTTCATATTTCTTTCCTTCTTTAGGCTGGAAATGTTAGTCATACCAAATTCTTAATATTATTTTCTTTTCTCATTTCTCCCAGAAAATCAGTTCAACATTTTCCCTTTTATTTCTCATGCTTTTTATTTTTTTTATTTTTTTGACTTTTATGACTTTTTATACTTAAGATATTTGAAGTATAATATAAACAAAAAACAATGCACAATTGAAAGTAAATTTCAAAGATTTTATATTATTCTCATGACTTTCATGTAGCATAACAGACACATAGACCTTGTTTTGGCCCGGGGAAAAAGAATGACTTAGTTTTGAAGAACACAAAAGCAATACTATTTTCCATATCACCAAAGCTTATGCATAAAAAGGTTAAAATATCATATGCAGTATATGGAAGGGAGTTGCTAGGAAAGCTAGCACCACAGTAAAATAATTTATTCACTTGAATTTCAATATTTGTGACAATTTTCTTATGCCATTCTTACGCAGCCACATTCAAAGGTTTTTTATTTATCATTAGCAAATTGATGCCTGCTTGAAGTTAATTAATTAGCTGCAGTTATTTATAAAATACACAATGTTCCTGTTTCTTTGTCTATATGTGCCTGGTCTGTTTCTTTGTCTATATACGCAGAACTAAAACAGTTTAAGAATTCTTGATCCTGCTTTAGTCAGGCAGAGGGACCATATGACCTCCTCTGGAGTGATTTATGAAAATCTATGAATCCTGTTCTTGACTCTTTTTAGGATTAGTGACCCAGGACATGTAACAACACAAATCAGGTCTTCTGCCTTTCTCCATCATTTCCCATTTTGCTGGTGGTCTGCTAATAACATATCAGTTTTGTGAGGCTGTCTGAATGAAATGCACATCTCGGAAATGGAAAGCATTTCTGGCATAGTAGTGAAGAGAATAGAAAAAAAAATAGTAAGGGGTTAAATTTGCAAAGGGAAAAACAGTCTTTGTGTCATGCCAGCAGCTGTGAACAAAATTAATTTGCCTCTCAAATACAGCCCCTAGGGAAGATCCCAGGAGTGTTATGTGAAATAGAAGGTTGTAAATGTCCCAGAGACCTTATGCAGTTTTAGGGCTTGTTCGAAATCAGAAGTGAAAACTAAATAGTGCTAAAAAGAGAATGAAACAATAAAATGAAAATGTTTGAACTCCCATCGTATATTGTGTTTAGGAGGCAAAAGTCAGACATAACTGAGTATTCATCCTCCTGCTTCAATTTTGATCTCAACTCTCCTCTGAGTTTTCCTCCATTCTCCTGGTTAACCCAGTTTGGTTTTTTTGCTGTTTTTTACCTTTCCGACTTCAGATACGATCTCCTCGTTTTTCTTTCTTCACTCTGCTTAATTCACCAAAGCAGTTGTGCCTGCTTGATCTGATTGACTTTAACAGGCATTCTCAGAAGCTGTAAGTAAAGTCTGTGGTCTCTGTCCCCTTGTTCCTCTTTCAGCCGAGTACTTTCTTATTAACTTTTAAACACTCCAAATCTCCAGGGCAGTGAACCCCCCTAACTCCTTCTGACACATGTGGGAGCAGAAGACAACTGACATTTCATAGGAGCTGCTCAGCATTTCACCGTATTGATACATAAACGCCTGATGGGTCAGATCCAAAGTCTCCTGAAGTCAATGGAAAAATCTCTCATTGACTCAAGCAGGCTTTGGATCAAATCCTATTTGTTTATCTGCCCTTCTGTGTTAACCTTTTATGTTTCTCATCTTTCCCTATCAATACCCCTTGCTGGAGGCAATCTTGGCAGGACTAAAAACACGGTGAAAATTAATAAGGTAACCACATTATTCAACACATCAAAAAAAAAAAAAAAGGAAAGAAAAAGAAAAAGTTTGCTTGACTTTACTTCAAATGAGCAAAAGTTTGAGAGTAGAGCAGCATTTAGATTATTAGATTTGGTGCACTGGACTTTTGGCTTCTTCAGCCTCTTACTGAGAAATTAATTTGTGAAATTTCATGTAACTGCAGAGATTCAAAATAATCCAAAAAAGAATGGGAAAAGGTTCAGGGGCAAGGAAGAAGCAGGAAATGGGGGAAAAACCCAAGCAGCACTCCTCCTTGTTTGATTACATTATTTTAATTTTAGATTCTTTCTTTCCTTTTATAAAACACATAACTCAGCGTGCAGATTCTCTGCAGTTTATAAAGAAAACATGAGATATGCTGATGCATAAAATATTGGGCCCAGCATCACAGTATGTGCAAAATTCCATACAAAATTCAGATGTGCAGTGAAATAGGAATTCCTTATTTCTCGTCTAGATTAAAATGGGTGCATAATTTATCTGGTGCAAAACATATGCAATGCTGTTTCTTAATAATTTATATAAAAAAAGGATGTTTTGGCATTTGGTGTCAAGGACAACTCTCACAAAAGGCTGACAGGAAAACGCATGCTAAAGCCAGCATTTCCTTTAAATAAAAGACATCTTTTTTATTATCCCCTTTCTTCATTTTAATTTAGCAGATGCAACATAAACATTATCAACATTATAAAAATTAAATGGCTAAATTAACTTATCTAATAATTCATAAATTTCAAGATAGTTCCGTGGCATGGCATGGAAATGCATAAGCCGTAATATTTGAGCTGTGTTATATGTGGATCAGTAATGCGGACAGAATCTAGAAATCTGAGATTTCTCATGATTCAAGTATTTATTTAAATACATAAATAAAACAAATAGACAATGAGGAGAATAGCAATCCACCCAAAGGTCACACATGGGCTTAGATAACACAGTGCTAAGCAAACATTTCATAACATTGTGAAGGATGATAAGATTACTCTTTTATTCAGCTTGAGCATAGGGAAGACTAACTGAGTGAGTTGAGGTCTCTCAGGGACTTCATGCCCTAAAACTCTTTACCTCTTAAAATATCCTGCATACACCTCATGATCCTATCAGTCACTGCAGGGTCCGTAAATAGTGGGTGGAGGGTAGAGGGGACACTTTGGAATGGGATCTGATGTTTACAAAACCTGCAGGCAGAAAAACAAATTATTTTTCTATAGGGGGACCAGGGGAGCATAGATAGAGCTGAGATGGTTTGAGAAATCAAACTGTTTACAACTACAGCAGAAATAACAGTCAGGATTGGACACAGGCACAATCTGATGGAAGGACAAAGCAGGTGTACAGCATCATCCTTGTAATGTATCACAGGATCTAAGCCTCTACAAGCTCCTGCTGATGGGGACCTATAGAGTTCTTGACCCTCTGTGGAAAATATATCCTTATTAATTAGTAAATTTTGTGGTGGGTTGACCTTGGCCAACCACCATGTGCCCACCAAACTCAAAGCCTCTCTATCACTTCTACTTCCCAGCTGGACAAGGGAGAGAAAATAAGATGGAGAGCAACTTGAGTTTGAGATAAGGCAGCCTACTAAGGCAAAAGCGGAAGACTGTACACGAAAAAACAAAGAGAAAAGAATAGGTTTGTTCTCTACTTTTTCATCAGTAAATGATGTCTGGCCACTTCCCAGGAAGCAGAGCTCCAGAACTTCATGAAGATATACTTCACAAAATTTCTGTTTGGAGCAGGTAGACTGAAACCACCACACAGAGAAAACACACTAGAGACACCAAAACCCAACATGCTTTATTCCTGTGTGGAAGTATGTATATAGGTACAGAAAACTTTAGTGCAATATGAACAGGCTGTGACTGGGCATCGTGCAACTCTGGCTGATATGTCCTCTAAAGGTCTTGTTTTGGTGAAATCCTACAAATAGCAAGCTCCAGTCCTGAGTAACAGAACTTCTGATTAGATGGTGACAAAAGCAAAGACTTCATTGACTTTGCAGGTGCTTTCCAGATCTTAGTGGAGTTTGTGGAAGGTAAAGCTTTTCACATTACAAAACCTTTTTCTGTGGATTCACAGCACTTGGTGGGAGGTGGTGGGCAGGACACAGAAAAGTGTGACTAAAATCTCATTTCTTATTTTCTACCTGATACAACACAGAGGGAGTAGAATTTCACTGCCTATATTTAAACTGTTTCCAATTTTATATATGGACCTCAAACTTCTATCTACTCAGCTGTTTACCCAATAAATAAAAATACGTTTCCTTGCTGGAGGTTTGAGAGTTTCCATGCTTGCACGTGATCTTTGTGCATATCCTTTTTTAAATCTGTACAACTTTAGCACATAACATACAGATATATATGTGACAGGATAGAAGGGAATAAATGTTATTTCTGCTTTCGGATGTATTTTTCCCTTTACATTTTTATGCTTTATGAGATTATTATAAGTCAATATTGTCTATCAAAAATGGCAACAACAAAAAAATGGAACATATACGAAAAAGGAAGGAAGGAAGGAAGGAAGGAAGGAAGGAAGGAAGGAAGGAAGGAAGGAAGGAAGGACAATAAAAATTGAATAAATATTGAAACCATGTGATTGTAATAAAAAACATAAGGTAAAATTTATTGCTAGGTAATATAGACCCAGAAATTTGATTGCAAAGAATAAAGCCTTACACCTGGATTTCTTAAATACAGGTGATCATTTATCACCACTTGCCTAACAACCTTACTTATGGACCACACTCAGAGAGCCTTCATGAAAGTTTTTTCAAACTTCATGACAGCACTTTTCCAGATCAGTGAGTTTCATAAGTGACAGAACATCTTATCCTTCCGATGAAAATAATATCTCATGAGAATTTTTTTCCAAAAATTGTTTGTTCACCTTTTTGATATAAGGCTTAAAATTTCAGATGAAAAGTTATCTCTCTCCATGGCCTGGAAGATTTGCTTCACCATCTCAAGTAATCGGTTGTTCTGGACAATATTCTGGCTTGTGGTGTCTTATATTCACAGCAGAATAATTTATCAGCTTTGAAGTGAAGTCCATCAGTATAACAAACTGTTCTGCTGAAGATCAGTATTCAGCACACCATTTCTAAACCATCACCCAGTATGCCTTCTGCTCTGAATCGTCAGAATAGTTAAAACTAAAATTGCCTTCCCTCTCCCACTCTTCAAATCAGAGTAAGAGGTTTGGTGATCAGTGATTATGGGCAGTTTCCTGCCATAGAGATACTATCAACATCCCTGCACACTGAAAATGATAGCTTGGAGCCTTGTGCATAATTTAGCTCAGCTGGCGCTTAGGATCTTGGTGCATAAATAGTGAGCTTGCTTCTATGCTAATGTATAGGAAAAGAGTTATTAACAGTTCAAGCAGATATACATACTGTGTCCCGAAGCTCTGCAGGTCTTTTCAAACCTTCACTATTCTTTTATTCCTTTTTTTTTCTTTTGTTCCTCGTTAGTTTCCTTTTGAATATTTCACTCATGCGTAGTGTGATAACCTCATTTGAAGAGCTGCTGCTTTTGAGTAGAAGGTGGATCTCTGTATCATCTTCCCTGACCCAGGAGGGTGAGCACACTTAGGGTTACACCAGTAGATGTGGTCATTGGTTGATTGTAGACATTTTCTGGAAACAGGCTGAACAAGACTGATTTTGGGACTTCTGTCACAACATTTCTAGGGTGGCTGGCAGAACCAGCAAACAACATGAGGCAGGACTTAAATGATGATATCTTTGCACATTAACAGTGTTGATTTATTATTACTGATTTTCTTAACTTTGCTTGATATCCTCTTTAAAACTAGATTTCTTCCTTTTTCTCTTTCTTTAGAAAAAGCCTCTTTTTTTTTTTTTTCAGAAATAGAGCATTGCTTTAAGGAACAAGCATTACCTTCTTGTGTGTAGCCTTTTATTTTTCCTCTCGGTAACATGTAAGTATAACGAAATAAGAATGTAGTAAGCTATTTTCCAACAGAATTTAGTGTGTAGTGGACACGTAAACTCTGCTTTTACTATTATAATGTTGTTCCTCTGCTTAATGCATTCTACTGATCAATCCAAACTGCATTGAGTCCATACCGGCAGCTAAGAGATCCTCATACACTCATTTGGCAAAGTCATAGATTTTTTTATCATTGAATTTTACTGGTAGAGAGTGGCAAAAAATGTACTATTGCATGTATATTTTTTATTATTATATTATATATAATTTATATATATATATTATTTATGTAGTATTACTATGATATGAATTACAACAGTATAACAAAATCAAAGTTACATTTTTGATAAATCTGGTCTCAGAGTGTAGGACTGGAGTCCAGACAAGCAATTTTTTAATAGTTTGGGGTAATATGTAAAGAACACATTCTTTCACAGATTTTCAGAAGCTCTACACCATATACATATAACAAAAAAGATTTAAAATTTTCACACTTCCCTAAGACATACAAACAGTTTAGTGTGGAAATAAAGTGAATCGACAACAAAAAAAAGTTATATAAAATCTTATGTATAATCTAAAGTACTAATCTTTATCTCTCATGTTGTAAAAATTATCCCTAGATTTCAAAGGAAACAGAGATGGCAGTGCCAGTATTCCCTCTTTAAAAATAAGAAAAATGAGGCACAGTTAAATGAAGTAATTTGCTCCAGCACAACTAACATAGTACTGCTGGAGGCAGGGAAAAAAATTATAAAAGTAAGACTACACTGATTTTTCCATTATTTAACAGAGATGTTTAGACACGAAATTGAAACAAAAGAAGAAAGATGAAACGGCAAACACCATACCGAGATATATAAACATAAATGTAGCCTGTGAGATACCTGAATTAATGCTCTGGTTTTCACGATAAGGGCTTAGCTAGAGCATGGTATCCAATTCCAAGTGCTGTACTTCAGAGATAGAAGTGGAAAGAGCACACAGGAAAGCAAACAGTGACCAGAAGTCCAGAAAGATCAAAACGGAGAAAGATCAAAATAACTGGGGTCATTCTGTGAAAGTAGAGAAGACTAACAAAGAAATTGATAATATCCTCAGGTTTGATTCAAGGAAGATTTTTCCAGAATTTCCATAGGTTGAAGAAACACAGAATAGTTTGGCTGGAAAAGTTCTAAAGCAGCCAGAGCCAGAGGACCTCAACAACATATTTTTAGGAATAACATTGGTAGATTGGGAGCCAAGACAGAGTAGCTGACTTGCTTACATTCTTGAGCCTTACTTCTGTACACATTTTAACTCTTTCTGCAAAATTTTCTGTCATATTGAAGTATTTCTGCATAATACCTCTTTCACTTTTTTTCTTTTTTTGTGAAAGTCATAAGACCACACCAAGTGGCTTGAGACTGTGAAAAACTAGCACCTTCCTTTTGTTTTGTTTGTTTGTGGGGGTTTTTTTGCATAACAGTGCTGTATTTTACTTAGTAAGGTTTCATTTGCTGGTATTTTACTGGGTGTCCCTGAAACTCAGTGTGTGAAATTAATGAAGACTTTGGCCCACAGATTTCACCTACAGATGTTGTCTTTCATGAGGATATTTTGTAGACGGAAAGGATGGTATATTTTGATTTTTGACAGAAATTGTTGTCTGGTAGCTTTTCATCCATCATTGGCTATTTTCAGAATGACATGCAAACAACTGAAAAAACCACTGTTTTTCCTCACCAACATTTCCAGCATTTAGTTCTGAAAACTTCTCTATATTTTTCACATACTCCTAATAGATTTGTTCTTCCATGTAGTCATCTATTTTTCCACACACAATACTTTCATGAATAAAAATTATAAAACCAAGTATCACACTGATTTTTGCCTCTTTAAAATCACAGTAGACTCAGCCTGTCCCACTGTTGTTTCTTTACCAGGAAACAAAAATCTATCCCTGATTTGAGCCATGGTTGCAAAAAACAATTTCTGTTTTATTTTTATTTAAGGTTTCCATCCTCCTATTTTCTTGCTTGCTCATGACTATAAATTAATCAAAGTTGAAACTTTGTAATTGCAACATAAACTACATGTTCCCTTTACTTCAGATGTTTTTCTCAGAACCAATTGTTTACTTATTTAACTAGATTAGCCTTAAAATGTCAAAAAAGGCTATTAAATGGAAAAAAGAAAAAGAAGGAAAAAGTCAGTTCTATCAAACACACATATAAATAAACACATAAATCATTAAATTTACATTTTCTTGGCATTTTTTCAGTCTTCAACTTTTTTAATTTAGCCCAAATTCAAGAAAAAGAAACTGTGTTTTTAAAGGTTTATATGTGTTTTTGGATATATAAATTCAGAACTGAAAAAAAAAAAGAGGAAAGACCTCTTAGAAGCCATTTTCATTTTAAATTTTTTCCTTACAGTAGATAAATAAATATACAGATAAACAGTATAAAAAAATTACCTTCAAAGTTATGTTACAGAATCTACAATCTCACAGGTATTTTAAAATTCATTGTATAAATATTTCTTTTCTTGGTGAACAAAAGGTTTTTTACCTCAGATTTAATGCTCTGCCTCTCTCATCCATAAAGATTTTCTGTCTTAAAATCACATTATTACGTAAGTTTATGTAATATTATATATTACACAAAATTTAATTATGTGATGTAATATTGTATGTATGTATAATTATAATAATTATTACATCCATATTGTTACATCAATAATAATCCAATCTAACCCTCTCTTGGTCCAGCTCCCTGAAGTTTCCTTGGGTCCTGTCACTGCTCACAGAGAAGAGATCAGTGCCTGCCTCCTCCTCTTCCTCTCAAGCGGATGTTGGACATCCCAGTGAGGTCCCTCCTCAGTCTCTTCTCCAGGCTGAACAGACCACGTGCCCTCAACCACTCCTCACACGGCCTCCCCTTCAGACCCTTCAGTATCCTCACTGCCCTCCTTTAGACACTCGCTAATGGCTTGATGTCTTTTTTATATTGTGGTGACCAAAACTGCTCAGAGGACTCGAGGTGAGGGACAATCCCCTTCCATGACCAGCTGGCAACACTCTTCAGGCATGTAATTCCACCACTTCCCTGCACAGGCTATTCCAATGCTTGGCCACCCTTTCACGGAAGAACTTCTTTCTAATATTCCTCCTGAAACCTGACATGAACCTTCCTTGGCACAATTTGAGGCTGTTTTCTCTTGTTGCTGTTGCTTGTTACCTGGGAAAGGACACCGACTCCATCTTGGCTACAACCTCCTGTCAGGCATTTGTAGAGTTCGAAGGTCCCATCCGAGCCTCCTTTTCTCTGACACCTGAGAAACTTTCAATGGCACTTCAGGAAGAATGCTACATCCAGTGAAACTGATACGAGAACTTTTCATTTGACCACTTATCAATTTAGAATCTGCATAATTTATAAAGCAAAAAGCCAAAAGGCCTCACCATCAAATACTTTTTTAGTAAATGGGGAACAGTTTACATTCTACACTGTCTATATATTTCACAATACTGAGTGACTGTTACCTGCTTATGATCCCTCTGCCCAATTTCAGTTCAAGTCTCTCAAAAATTGTCTCCAAGTTCTAAGCGTTGTAGTTATATCAGTGAATCATCTCAATCTTTTTTTTAAAATAGTGTTCCATAAAAGACAAAAGGCAAAATACTACCTAATTTCACTTTTACATGGTAACAATGGATTTTCTTTTTCCTTTGATAGTGCTCTCAAGGTTGGATTAATCTCATCTAATATTAACCACACAAAATTAGATATCTAATCTGTGTTTGAAGTCTAGACTGCCTTAGTTCTCTGTGGAACGCAAGATCACCTCTAAAGAGTGATTTAGCTAGATGTAGACAGATATCTGAGATGATTATTGAGATGAATTTCCCCTTCCTGTAGATGGCTAAAGTTGAGTAAGATTAATATGAATCTCAGTCTTGCTATAACTTTGCATAGCTTCAGTTTTCCACAAGGAAATGGTCAGCCTCTCATCCACCTGAATGAAACTCCTTAAATTCAATAATCTTGATTCTCCTCTGACTCTCATAATTTTCACTGAAGTATTTTCATGGATTTGACTGATATTTACTACAGATATACACAAATTTTAAAAAGAGGGAAATAGAGTACAAGGTGAAAAAAAATGAAGAGGGGTAAGATTTTCTGGTAATGAAAATGAAAGGTGCTCAATTGAAGGCAATGGATCTGTGTTGATTTACATCCCTGTAGCAGGTTTCTCCACCTAAGTGGAGGTAAAACAGCTCAAACTTTACCCTACTTGCAAGTTTTCAGTGATGGATGGAGAAGGGAAGGTCACGTTGCTTTTGGTGTTGGAGAAGGCTTAGGACAGCTTGACTCACCAATCCCAAATTTAAACATTCTGAGGATGTGAAGAACAATGTTTCCTGACAGAAACTTTCACTGGTGAGGATGTGTCAGACAAAGTTTCTTATAAAGGAACCCACAAGTGATTGTACTGATAACTTATCTTTAGCTGAGCTAAAGGCTGCTGAGCTGACACAGCCAGCCTAGAAACATATGATTGACAGTCAATCACTATATAATACAGGAGCCTTGTCCTACTTTTTAACATCAGGCACTTCTAACATACTCTAGGACTGTGTATGGAGATTCCTCACCCGAGTGAGCACGCCCCTCAAGGTTACTCCTTGAGGCTAAGCAAAGAGATCTGCCCACAGTTGTTACTGTGAGTAACATCAATTTCTACTTAATAATTATTTTTCCTAGCTTTGATATTGTTGCTTCGATATTTCTTCAAAAAACAGTGCACTGGACTAGTAGTTATAACTATACATACTGCACAGTAAATGATTCTGATTAAAGTCATCTATTCTAATGATTATCATTATCATTGTTAATAAAATTAATCATTTATTTTGCTAGTATAAATATATTTGGGTTGCCATCTTTAATCCCACTAGACAAAGTGGCACAAAGATCGAATTACAAGTAAATAATTCTTTAAAACTAAATTGTTTACTATGTCTGGGGATAAGATTGGATCCAGCCACAACTAGGCATCTCTGAGAAGGATTTTAGAAAGGAAGGGTGTCCTTTCTGCAGCTCGTGACTCAACAGGAGGGCTTCCCTGATAAACACTGCCTGAAGCTTCCATTCTGCCTGCAAATATTACCTGACATTCATCCAGTGCCTGCACATGGATGTGGATGGAAAGGATAACAACTAGTCTCTTCTCTTAGTATATTTTTTTCCAAGAAAAGCAGGTTTGTTAAAAAAGATTTCTCTGGGATTTCATCAATCAATTTTTACAAGATTCCCATGAAATAGATAAGGCCTGAAACAATATGTTCAGGGCCTTGTTGAACAAGTCTAATGTGTCTGTAATTCACACTAGGAGGAATGTTCTGGGTATTAAATTATCTACAGACTGTAGTTGAACAATTCAATACTCAATCTGCTAAGAGCGGAAAGAAACAAAAAATCACATAAGGAATTCTTTGTTGAAAAAATATTTTCTTTCTAATTTCTGATGTGTGGTGACAGTTCATCTTACATCATGTCACATATACGCAGAGCAACAAACCTGTTTTACAAATGGAAAGGGCAATGTAGAGGAAAAAGAAAAAAAAAAAGATGAGGTCAGAGGAATTCTTCTTCTCAAACAGATCCTTATGCTATCTGTTTGGCCCACGAGCAGTCAATCCAAATTTAGCAGGCAGATGGAGACAGAGCAGATGAGTAACTGGATCCTCTTTATTTGAGGACCTGGCAGGCGCTGTGGTTCACCAGCCACCTGAGTTATGTTTTAAGTAGGTTAGCATGTCTATAATTTACAAAGAGAAAATGTGGCTAGCAGAACGAACGAGCTGAGCATCTGGTTTACATCGCTAACTGGAGGTGTGTTTCTCCAGGTAGTCTGAAAAGAGGAAGCTGACAGAAAGAAAAAAAACCAAAACCTACCATGGTTAAATAGGGATCTTCTTGAGAACATTTATTGACAGAACATCCCTGACAATGGGGGGCTTGAAGTGTACAGCTCAGCCTGCAGTTCATGACTACTTTCATTTACAACCCAAATTATTTTATTTCGGAATTGTAAGTCAACTTCAGGGAAATTCCTAATTAAAATTTTAGTTACACTTAGCTCTGGAGATGTTAAAATCATGGAGCACACCTTGATGATTGAAATTTTCTGCAAATGAAGGCATAAATACTTTCAGCTGAATATCTAACATTCACGAAAAGTCCTAGCAAAGACATTATACTTATTTCAAAAAGACTAGCCCAGGACTTTTGGGGAAAATCAAGACTATATGCTAACAGAAGTTGGTAACTTATTTTATATGAAGCACGCTTTAAAATATTTTTCAGGCTATATCTCAACAATTTATTAGAACAGTGTTCTGCTGTGGGATGTAGTAATTTTCAGACGAGATATCAAGCTAGACACTTGATTGCCTGTTCTGCATAAAGATCAGGGAAATTGCCCAGGTCATTTAAAATTAAGGTGCTGTGCAGCTGCAACTCTTTGTGCTTGCCAGCCTCTTGTTCAGCGTTGGGTGGAGTATTGTGTAAGAATATCTAACAACGAAAATTGCTATTTGCATGAAAATATTTCATGCTACAGTACATAATGGACCGGAAAGCTATCTCTAGAATAAGCAAGTTTTCAAAATGGAAGAGCTATAAATGGAGAAGAACGACTGGATGTAGGTGAGTGAGGCTGAGAAGAGGACTATGAGATATGTCAAGGAGACAAAGATTTCATAAAAAATAAAGTATTATTGGACAAAGATGGTGCTGAATTCAGCTTTTTAAAATACTAACTGTTCGATTTAATGGTTTGGGGAAGATTTAGATTTTTTGTTAGTTTGTTTTCATTACATAAACACTCAAAAAAATTGCCTATAAAAAAAATTTTATCTATTTTTCAAAGGTATTCAGAAAGGTAACGCAGTCAAAATGTAGGTGTCAGTGTGTGTCCTGTGTTTCACTCACACATCTTTCTTCTCAGGTCTTTCCCCATATGAATATTAATTTTTAGCGTGAGTGCTTTTATATTATTACTTTAGAATCAGAGATTCATGCAGTTTTATGGAGTAGTCTATTCTGGAGGGAACCTCTGCAAGTCACCTGCTCCAATATCAACCTCAGAGCCTTATTCAAAGCTAGATGAAGTAGCTTAGGGCTTGGTCTTGTCAGATGTTTAACGTTTCAAAGGATGGATAGTCCACAGATTCTCTGGGCTTTTGTTTCATTGTTTGAAAATAGTGGAAAACAAAACAAAACAGGATAAAAAAAAACAGAATAAAGTTTTTTTCTGTTGCAGCTTGATCTTCTGACCATACTGCTGCAAATAGAGGCCCACATGCAGTGAAATTTCTCTGCAAGGACACACGGCTGACCTGTTCAACTTATCCATCAGGATACCAACTCCTTCTTTTTGAAAAGCTGTTTCCTACTGAACTGGGAGCCAGATTGTACTAATACATACTTAATGCTCTATTGTTCCAGTGGGCATTGAAATATTACTGTCATAAAGTTAAATAATAATTTCTACATCAAGTTGATTAATCCAAATTTACTACAACACAGAGCTGTTTCACTTCATAAGGTTTGTTTTCTGTTTTCATTGTGCTTATTTGTTTGATTTTTTTTTCCATTTTCTAATCTCTGTAAATAGTAGAAAAACATGGATGATGCTTTACCAGCAGGAAAGATGAAGACATGTCTCCGGACAAAGGAGTTGTGTTACTTTAATCATGTCAAGTTAGGTGTTCGCTTTAAACCAATCACCAAGATAGTTTTTCTCATTGAAAACAGACATCTGAAAGCAAATGAAATAAAGCCAATACACGGGAAGACACTGAATTGTTAGAGTATCTGCCCTGCTCAAGGAATGGATCCATTAAGAATAAAAGCAATTAACTAGAGGAGATAAATTAAAGTATAATTTTAAAAAAAATATATATTTAAAGAAAAACAGATATAAAAGAAAGTAAGCAAATCAAAACAAAGGAAAACTCTTTACCAAGCCAAAAGTTTGTGAGTTTTCTTAGTGTCATTGAACAGAACACTGAATGTGCAGACTAAAACCATTGTAGAATAACCATATCATCCACAAGATCTTCCTCTTCTTGCTGTTTGTTGTTGCTGTTGTTTTTGTTGTGTGGTTAAGTAATTAAGCTAACATTTCATGGCTTTTGTATTCCGAGAAAGCCAGGACGTGAAATTCTCTCCATTTGTGCATTCTGTGACCTCCACATTCTGAACAACGCCTGAAGTGAGTTTTGCGTGGTAACTGCTGCAGTTTTCCTTTCTCAATGGCCTCTTTCCAGCACCTAAATCCCAGATGAATAGCCAGCTTGATCAGTTCTTTCCTACCTTCTCTTGATAAATGTTTCCCCTTTTCCACTTGGCTGGCAGAAAGATGACCATTAAACGTTCATTTGTTTAAGCTAACAGACTATGGTCATCTGCTCCCCGGGGAAGGCAGGAATCCAAACAGGTCTAAAATGGCATCGTTTAAGAACACAATCAATTCATTATCTTTTTCATAAAGTTCGCATGTGCACACATTAATCATAACGGAGTGGCACCGGGCAGAAAGTTCTTACCTAAGCAAGTTCAGTGCTGCAGCATCTCTTTATCATTTAACTGCCTCTTGCATTTAAGCCTTTATTGTCTGCTCATTCAGCTGTTGTTTTATGAGTGCTGGTGTATCCTTTGTATGCACCAGCTGAACAACCTCCAGCGAACCTTCGTGCAGTGGGGCCCACATGGGTCTCTTTGCTCTGGGTGCAGTGCACAGCTGTGCACAGGAACGATGTATCACTCCAATCTTTTATGAAAATGAAATAGGTTATGTAGCGTGTCTTTACGCATCCTTTTGGACCTCAGGTCTGAGGAGCAGGCACCAATCTCTTTTCCCTGTGATAAGCAGCAGTACCCTAGGGAAAGGCATGGAGCTGTGTCAAGGTAGGTTTAGGTCAGATATCAGGAAAACGTTTTTCACTCACGAAGTAGTTGGGCACCGGAAAAGGCTCCGCACTGAAGTGGGCATGGCACCAAGTCTGCCAGACTTCAGGAGCCATTTGGGCATTGCTCCAAGGCACAGAGTGTGATTCTTCGGGTTGTCCTGTGTAGGGCTAGTAGCTGGATTTTGATGACATGCTGATGAGGAGAGAATGGTAGATGTCATCTGCTTTTATGTCAGAAAGGCTTTTCACTGTCTCCCATAACATGCTCACAGGTAAACTCAGGAAATCTAGATTAGATAAATGGACAGTGAGGTGGATCCAAAACTGGCTGAGTGGCAAAGCCCAGAGGGTCATGATCAGTGGAGCAGAATTCAGTTGGAGTCCTGTAGTCAATGGCATTCCCCAGGGATTAATACTGGGCCCAGTCTTATTCAACTTATTTATCAACAGCCTAGATGAAGGGATAGAATCTACCCTCAGCAAGTTTGCTGATGATTTTTTGCTTTAAAATAATACTAGAAGTATTTTATCCACAAAGCTTTGTTCAATGTTTGGGTTTTGGAGGTTTTTAAAAAAGAAAAAAAAAAGGCTACTTAGTCTTTTTCAAGTACCTGAGATTTCATTACTGAATCACTAAATCTCTCAAGTTTCACTTGTGGCTTTATCATTTTTAAATTTATGAGGATAGAGGTTTCTTAAGTAAAGAACACAGAAGGAAAATTAATTCACTGTTGTCCCATCTATTTACTCCAAAGTTAATTAATAAAGGTAGGATTCATATCACCTAATCTTAAATATCTAAAGATGTCTGTGAGATATCTTGCTTTAGGCTGGGATAAAAATTCCCCCAGAGAGAAACCAATTTCTGTCCTCTGTCTGTAGACATAATACAGATGGCTTCCTTGGCAGACAGAACTTTTACATGAAATTTCTCAAAAGTAGGTCTTCAATAAAAAAAGATTACCTTTTAACAGTAAGTAGCTATCTCAGCATGGATGCCACACTGTGCGAAGCTTGGACATTGCTGTTCTAACCTTGATATAGGTATTCAAAGTCAACCCTAGGAAGGGAGTTTAACATTGACCTCACTTGGTCAAAGCAATGTGAGAAACATCTATATCTTGCTCCAATGTGTTTTGAAACACCTCTTTCAAAATGCTACAAAACTCTTCGGAAGCAGTAAAGATTTATTCTCACTATTTTTTTTTTTTTCCTGTAGAAGCTGCTTAAAAAAATATATTTGTCTGTATCTGCTCGGTAAAATCAAAATAAGTCAAATATATACAAGATAAATAACTGTTAGTGTCATGAGAGAGATGATTTTTTTTATTATTCTCTTATGAGACATGTATACATATAGGCAGTAATTATTATCTTGAAAATATAAAGTGAAGATAATTTTAGATTACAATGTATCAGTGGATCAGAATATCTGAAGAAAAGTTAATTAACTATTAAATCTAATACTTTGGATGTAAAGCAGTAATTAACAGCCTGTGTCTTTTGCTATCCTCCTTTCTTTATTCATTGACATTTTGTGACTCTTTTAATCATGTTTTTAAAGAAACCTGTTCTGTCAGTGCTCTTGAGGATAATACATTCTGGCAGACGGCTGGGATTAGAAAAAAAACCAAACAAACCACCAAAACCAACAGAAACTGTTAAAGTGGCTTTTTCTGTCTGTGTTTTCAGTGTGTGTCATGCAACATCATGGAAAATGACATGAGTGATAGGAACCTGATGTGATTCAGATGATTTTCAAGAGGAAAATGGAACACACTCTCTGAAGATTTCTTCTACTCTCAAGCAGCCCACAATGTCTTTGAAAATAGCACAATGTCTTTGAAAATAGCACATATTGTCACAAAGTGACAAGAAAGATGCCAGAAGTGGAGGGGTTAAAATCTATGACTTCTATAGCTGTTCATAAAAAATATAGCAAAAGAAAACAAATCCCATTAAAAGTTCCCCATCAGAATGTTGTCATTTCAAAAAGAAAGTTTCTAGAAAAACTTTTTTAATTTGAAGTTTTGTCTGTTGGCCTGGTTTTGGCTGGGGTAGAGTTAATTTTCTTCCCAGTGGCTGGTAGGGGGCTGTGTTTCGGGTCTGTGCTGAGCACAGGGTTGATAACACAGAGATGTTTTTGTCACTGCTGAGCAGGGCTTGCACAGAGCCAAGGCCTTCGCCACTTTCTGCACTTCCAAGCTGGGTAGGGCTGGGGCTGCTTGGGAGGTTGGGAGGAGACACAGCCAGGACAGGTGACCCCAACTGACCAATGGGACATTCCAGACCGTGAGACATCACGATCAGGATACAAAGTGGGCAGAGGAAAGGAGGAAGTGGGTAAGTTTGGGGTGATGGTATTTGTCTGCTGAAGTACGCACTGCGTAATGGGGCCCTGCTCTCCTGGAGATGTCTGAACACCTGCCCAGCCACGAAAGCAGTGCAGTAATTCCGTGTTTTGCTTTGCTTGTGTGCACAGCTTTTGCTTTCCCTATTTAACTGCCTTTATCTCCACCCATGAATTTTCTCACTTTTACCCTTGCAGTTCTCTCCCTGATCCTACTGGTGAGGGAGTGAGTGAGCGGCTGCGAGCAGCTTGGGGTTAAACCATGACATCTGTTTTGATAAAATTTTATTTAGAACAGATTTTTGCTTTTCAGCAGTAGAGAACTGAATTGTGTATTTCCAGCACGCCTTTGAGAGGGTATTTTTGAAATATGGTTTGGTTTATAGGTTTATGTTTTAATGAAGAACAACTTTTTGAACCTTCTTTAAACACTTTTCCAAAACTTTTACTTTCATAGTATTTCTGTGGTTTTCAGATAAATTTTTGGGAAAAAAAAAAAGAAAAAGCAAGCAAATCTACTTCTATGTGTATTCTAGTACAGAAAGTGTGGATTTTTTTCATATAATAATTTTCTTTTAGGTCACAAAGTCTCTTCTAATAAAAATATGAATGTGTATATATATACACCTATGTGCATTCACTCTGTTCTAGCACATCATACTCCTGGCTGACATATCAGCTATAATTACTGAGCCAAAAAGCATGATTTTTAACAACTTTCAACGTGCTTGAACAGGACAATATGGTGTTTATGCACTGATTGTATTTTTGTTCTTAGCGAAACTGGAGTCAAGCTTTAATTGGCAAAGAAGAACAAAACCTTAATTACAAACACACAGTCAGGAAACATCCTGACTTCCCACTTACAGTCTAAGTTCCTGAATCGTTATGATTTGTTCTTTCAAGCGCATTTTGTTGTATATATAGATGTACAATATGTATATATTGTTTCATTAAAAAAACCCATAAATTTTTGATATTACTTTTTATTTGTTTTTTATGGGTACTAAATATACTGAATAATATTCCCTTTCCAAAAATATGTTTAGGAACACATAAGATAGCTACTTTTACTGTTTTGGGAGTGAAAGAGAGCATTTCAACAATTTCCATGAAAGTTACTGTCAAACTCCCTTATTGACCTAGCTGAGCAAAGTATGATGTGAAAAACAGAGACAGAGGGACAGAAGGTGACATGAATGAAGAATTTTGTGAAAGAAAAGCCACCCTGGAACAGGTTAAAAAGTGCTAGTAGGAAATTGCTTTGAAGGAAGAATTATAGCCAAGAAGCTCTTCAAAACAATGTATGAACACTGACAGTAGTGAGTCATGTTCAGTGCGTGTTGCCTTCCAGCTTATTTTTAACGTCTGTGTAGAAAAACTTGAGCACGAGTACTTCCAGGATTGTATCTTGTGGGAAGTTTGAGAATATCAGCTCTGTTCCTTCATAGATGTGACAGTTATGAATAGTGCTAGCAAGTGTGTAGAAGACTTGTGATTAGTCAGCCACATCCCAATTATGATGTTTTTGCCATCAGCACAGAAATGAGCTTTGGCAAAACAAGAATCCCAGACCTCTCTCTCGAATTTAACCCTCCTCAAAGGCTCATAGTTTGTATTAATGGTATCCATTACACCTGTGAAACAATAATGTTGCTGCTAAGCAGAAACGAGATTTGTTTAATTCCAGTATTTGCTTATCTAGTGCTTTAGCTACTTTCTAAATTTCTAATTTCTAAATGGTCATTCATATTTTTTTAGCTCTTACAGCTGAGAATAAATACTGCTGTCCTACAGGGAAGAAAAGAACAGTCTGTGAAAAAAAAAAATTAACAAAAAAATGAAGTCAAATATCAAGAACTTCAGAGACACCATCAGTCACAACTTTTTCTGTTGTTGTTTGTTTTCTTGTCATGGTTTCACTGCTTTGTGTTGGGTCTAATCTGTCTGCAAATAATTCTGTTGAAATAAAGGGAATCTTTTCTGGAAAGAGAAGAGTGGGATGAGAATGTGTGAGAGGAACAGCCCCTGCAGACAACCAGGGCAGTGCACAAGGAGGGGCAGGAGCTGCTCCAGGCTCTGGAGCTCAGATTCCCCTGCAGCCCCTGGAGCAGCCCATGGTGAGGCAGCTGTGCCCCTGCAGCCCAGGGAGGGCACGGGGGAGCAGAGATCCACCTGCAGCCCCTGGAGGAGCCCAGGCTGGAGCAGGGGAATGCCCAGAGGAGGCTGTGACCCCATGGAAAGCCTTTGCTGGAGCAGGATTCTGGCAGGGACCTGCAGACATGTGGAGAGCCCACGGTGAGCAGCATTGCTGGCAGGAGTTGTGACCCCATGGGGGACCCACACTGGAGCAGCCTGTTCCTGAGGGACTGACCCTGTGGAAAGGGATCTATGTTGGATGAGTTGGTGAAAAGCTGCAGCCCAAGTAAAGGGCTCTTGCTGGAGAAGTTCAAGGAGAGCTGACTCCATCACTGAGGGGAAGGAGGTAGAGCCCAGGAAAAAAGGAGGGAGTGGTGGGGGAAAGTTTATAAAATTTGTTTTAATTCTCATTATTATGCTCTGATTTTCTTAGCAATGAATTCAATTAATATCCTCGAGCTGAGTCTGTTTTGCCTGTGACGGTATTTGGTGCCTGATCTCTCTCCGTCTTAATCTCAAGTCATAAACCTTTGGTAATATTTTCTCTCTCCTGTGTGCTTGTGGAGGGGAATGATAGAATGGCCTTGGTGGGTGCCTGGCAGGGTCAAAGCCCAGCAATATGGATACCTAAATTTTAGTTGGTTAATATAAAGTGAGATGAATTAAGCTTTATGAGGACACCACAGTGGAACTAGGTGGTACACGATGGCATGAATCAGATCTAAAATCGAAGGAATATTTTAGATGCTAAAAGAATTATTTGAAAAGACTTTCAATAAATAGAGATAAGAAGAAACTAGTAACATGGTAAAAATGTACCTTTCTTCAGAGATATGTTTTTGGAACTAAGGTTCACAATTGATCATTCTGGTCATACTAACTATTTCTGGTCTAGCATGGAAAGAATGACACTACTATACTTACCAAAAGAAAGTTCTTTCTGGCAACAACCTTCAGGGCTCCTACATGTGTTAAACTGTCCTGCTCCTACACTCAAAGAAGAAAAAAAATCAATAAATTTGCTAGACTTGTTGTTATGCAATCTGGTATGTGGACATCATACACCGATCATGCTGAGAACTCATCGCTCAGCTGACAAACTCTCCGGACTGTCAGTCCCATCCATCCCCCTGATGAGCTCATATCAACCACGCATTTTCCTGACAAATGCAGTTTCCCAGTGAGGCCTACTGAAGTCCTCAGCAAAATGGGTGCACAAAGGGATTTTTATTTGTCAGAACAGATGAATGAAACGCCATTTCAAAGTATTCCCTCTTGCTTCTGGGTAGCTTCCTTTAAAAAAAAAAATCCCTGTAGATCTAACCAAGTATATTCATGAAAAATCTAATTTTTGCTTTTTTTTTTTTTTAATGAAGAGGAACCGCATCACATTTGAAAGAAATATGTAAGAAGTAGATAATCAAAACTTTCATGCACGTGAAATCTCTGTGAAATACATCACAAGTCTAAAACTCAGTGTTAAATGTGCTTAGTATGTGATCGACACTATTCGTGATGTATCAGTGATAACTGAGGTATTTTTCTAAGGTATCTCATATAGGCACTAACACAAATCTATGGATGATTCTACAGAAGAAAATACAAAGGTTACTGAAAAAAAGAAATAAAAAAAGAACAAAAAAACTGTCTGCACAGGTAACTTGAAAAATCCTCCCCCAGCAGAAACTACCCAGTAACATTTACCTACATGTAGTTTCTCAAGGTAAAATCTGCAATTCTCACACTGCGTTCCTCATTGCCTTTAGATTGTCAGATTAGAAAGGTCTGAGGTTTGGAGGGCTGAGTTGTTTTTATTTGTTTTGTTGTTGCTGCTGTTGTTATTTTCTGCCTCCCCTTTGTTTTCTTTCTGTTATTATGTAGCATCTAAGTACCTTCATATTATTAAACAGGGAATACCAGATGTGGTAGCAATAGAAGGTGTCACTCATCACTGATTTCATCACTTACATAAATATATTTACATAATGACTAGTACTGATATAACTATATTGATAAAAACAATCATATAGGATTTAACAAAATATTTTGTACAAAGTCCCAAAACTCCCCAAGGGAAAGGCCCGAAAGGACCTTTGAATTAGCTTTGCTAAAATAATGATTCTAAACACTTTATTTTATTTTTATTAGAAAGAAGATAAGAGCCATTCAACCCATTTCCACATATTCTAGGCTTTGATCATCTGTATAAGACAAGGAATGACTTTACTGTTAATGTTTTTTCTTTGCTAAGTACTCTTTGAGAAACTATATATACCTGACCTTGTTTCTAAATTCTAGCTGGGGGAAAATAGTATTTTGGCTTCTTTATTGTTTGGCTCAAACACTTAAAGATCTGTATTTTAAAACTAAATACGTGCAAAGCCTCATTATTACCTCCAGTTTCCCTAAGAAATTAGAAATGAACTTTTAAAATAAATTTTCTTCTTTTACGCACAGTAATTCCTCGTGTGTTAAGATCAGCTCTTCCCTACAGCTATAACCTAATCGGCATGCAGAGTTCTGATTATGAAATACAAGCAATTTGAGAGAAATCTTAATGTAATTTGCATTAGCAATTCTAGTTACTGGCTAAAGACTCTAAGATGGTTCTTTAAAAAAAAATAAAATAGTATTTTTCTCTGCTGTGCAGTTGAGTTGTACTTTTATTCTGCTTGTAGATCATGCAGAAACACTGCAAATTTCAGAGGGTATTAAAACTCAGAGGAAGAGAGTGAAATAGAAAACTGTGGAAGGGTGGAGGTCTTGTGTGTAAAAATGTACTGATTTAGGCAGAGCCAACATCAAGTGAACACCTACTTGGGATACAATTAGGGACGGTTTAACTGTACCAGTAATAAAGGCCTTGGTAAACTGCAAGCTTCAAATGATATTTTCAGGCTAGATGATGATTCCAAGATCTCTGCTAAAATTTAAAACTGTTAGCTTTGGTATGGTAACTACTCAGTGTATAACAAAAAAAAAAAACCAACAAAAACACACAAAAAACCTGCCAAACAAATAAAAACACAAAAAAACCCCACCCTACAAAGGAGGCCTCTTTTCAACATCCCCCTTTATACCCCTTTATGCATTCCCTCTCCCAGATTTCACACTCTGTGAATCTTTTGCTGCAATGGCAAATCTGCTTCAAGTAAGACTGATTAAAATGAAATTACTCAGACTCCTGACCCATGGCAAATTTCACGAGCTGCAATTTGTCTAGTGGTTCAGCTGTGAGTACAATCTGATTGGCTGTAATTTAGCTTTATAGTGCCTTCCTCCCTCCTGTTCCCCCTAAAATTAGTAAAGTCCAGTGATACTGAAATGAAAACTGAAAAATATAAGGTGGAAAAAAAAGAAGGAGGGGAAGGGAGGGGAAGGGAGGGGAGGGGAGGGGAG
>VZTD01001882.1:387905-405908 GCA_013397725.1 Rhagologus leucostigma
AAGAAAAGAAAAGAAAAGAAAAGAAAAGAAAAGAAAAGAAAAGAAAAGAAAAGAAAAGAAAAGAAAAGAAAAGAAAAGAAAAGAAAAGAAAAGAACAACAATATTTTGAGGCAAAGGAACTGCAAGGTAGACCAGATTTCTTAAGCAGGATATTCTGCACACTACAAAGTTTATCTCAGGATTGTGCCTTCAAGAAAATGAAATGCCTTTCTAAATCTGATAATTTCAATTTATGTTTCTCATCTCTAAATTGTGTTTGCTTTAATAACACAATGAAATAATATCAAGTTGCTTTTGTTGTTGTGGTTGCTGTCTTGTTTTTTTTTCTTAGTGAAAACTTTCTAATTCTGAAAATAGATAACAAAATTTCCTGCGTGACACAATTTATTTACTGCGTTGAAGTTTTCATCCCTAGGATGTGAGCACATTCAGAGCAGTGTTTAAGGCAGCTTTTTTCTCCAAAGACTTAGTGGTTTTGTTTTGTTTTATTTTGTTTTGTTTTGTTTTGCTTTGTTTTGTTTTTCCTGGAAAAATATCTCTTAGTGCTCCTGTGGGTAGGTTTTGGCTTCTGGAACCTTTGTCCACAGAGGTTTTTGACTTAATAACTTCCATCACTAAGTTCTTATGGACAATAAAAAGTGTAAATGATTAATTCTTTCGGCATAATTTAGACTTGCAATACACTGTTTCTCAGGAAAAAAAAAGTTGACAAATACTTGACTAACACATTTCTGTTCCTAGAAGCTCTATTTTTTGAAAAAGAAACATAGAGATGACATAGACCCCATGCCTGTGGGGCATCTGTTTGCCACAATATCTATCAAACTGTTTTCATTCATACCATATGTTTGATCTGATCTGATCACTCTTTGTCTACCCTAATCTCAAGAGATTCTGCTGCCTCTAAAGTTTAATTACCAAATCCCTTTGCAGAGAGTGCCTGGACTCAGGAGAATTCCAAGTGTTACCTGTCCTGCACAAAACTCTCTTAGTGATGTATGAAACTCCATACAACTGTTATGAGAGGAGCACTTTATGTCCTTCTCATGTCAGCCTCCTGACAGTGCATGTCCTAAGAAGTTGATCATCTTTTCATTTTCATCTGGAGTATGGAGACACAGTGAGAACAATATGTCCAATTTTACATATCCATAGTGCATAGATATTTACAATCATGATAGTATTTACAGAAGGCATAAATCATTGTTTGTGTTTTAGATATATTCTCACATGCTTGAATATTCATATTGACTGCAGAAGTGTGTCCTAGAGTGACCAACTTAGATGCAGAATTCAGTCGGATTAACTCCATGCTACTTCCTCCAGACTGCGACAATCTTGATTTGCTAATGCTCTCTGTCCAGTTATTTTCAGTCATATTTTAACCAAACCAAAGCAGAATAAACCAAATCGAAACCGAAATGAAAGAAAACCAGAGTAATATAATAATCTTCTGATGGTGTGTACTTCTTTGATGGAAAAAGAAAAGGGATATGTCTATTCTCCACGAACGTTCTGCTTCAGACACACTCCAACCAGCCCATACTGCATTTAAAGTTATCATTGTTTCCTAAATTCCGATGCTTTGCAGGCATATTCATACCTTATAGGATGAGATCAACAGTGGTATCTCTGGAATGCCCTGTGGTCTACCAGTAGATGAAATATAAGTAGTGGGAGTTTTTCTAACTGTCTAAATTGGAAAGGGATAAAAGTTATTAGTTTGAAGTTCCCCACAGAAAATGCCCTGAACAGTTAGTTCATTTTAGTGTCTAAATGCCATTTTGAACGATTAATATGTATTAAAACAACAATTAAAGAGATGATGAAAAAATGCCAAATAATAGAACGATTTCTGGAAATTTAAATATCCGTGAGCTGCACCTCATAAACGTGCACAAAAAAATTGTATTTAGGTGCTTTCAATATTTACACTTTTCAGTTTCTACGGACTTACTCATATTTCAAAATTAGATAACTATAGGAACTGAATAGGAGAACCATCATACAATGTTTCCACAAGTCCACAGTATTTAAATACACAAAATATGACTTATTTGTAGAGGCAGGCTTGAAAACCTGCATATTAAGTGAGAAAAAGAACATAAGTTCAGGTTTTTATCAAATACCATTGCCACACTACCAGGGACAGAAGAGCTGGGTTTTTTTAAGAATTTAAAAATGAGCTGCTGATATGTGTTTATATCATCTTTCGATCAGTCATCTGTGTACCTTCTTATACGTGTCTAAATACACTTTACAGGAGAAAATGTTCGTAGTAAGGAGCTCCAAGTTTTTAAATTAATTTTTGTAAATCTACTCTAAGCTGCAATGGGAAAAAGGAAAGCTCATATTTTGACATGTGAACGTTATTATAATAATTGGTGATATGTTGAAGGGATAGGAAACCACATAGGATCATGCAGAAAATGTCTTTGAAGGCAGTCTCTGATAAGACTTTCTCCCAGCCTAACAAAATGTTCTGTGCCTGTCTAGATAATTATCACTATCATTATCTAAACACAGATCACAGATTGTAACTCCTCTCTCAAATTCTCTATATTTGGAGACTTGGGAAAAAAGAATTTTTCAATGGACAAGTTTAAGTAGCAAAATGGATGGGCACTCCTTCTTCCAGGATGCACAAAGTTATAGACCAGGATAAAGCAGTTTACATACTTGAAAATAAGATGTCAGAGCAATGCACTGGTTTGTGAAAATAATAAAAAAATACTGCTACATGTTATGTAGTAATTCCTTCCATAAAGGATGGAATTTTTCCAGATCTACTGCATAAATATGACATGGAGGTTGATTTATTGCAAAGACATCCATTTCTTGAACTGAAAATTTCTTATCAATGAATTCTGTAGAATAACTGTGGGTTTTCTTCTTTTTCTTTTTCTTTCGTTCTTTCTTTCTTTCTTTCTTTCTTTCTTTCTTTCTTTCTTTCTTTCTTTCTTTCTTTCTTTCTTTCTTTCTTTCTTTCTTTCTTTCTTTCTTTCTTTCTTTCTTTCTTTCTTTCTTTCTTTCTTTCTTTCTTTCTTTCTTTCTTTCTTTCTTTCTTTCTTTCTTTCTTTCTTTCTTTCTTTCTTTCTTTCTTTCTTTCTTTCTTTTTCTTTTTCTTTTTCTTTTCCTTCCTTCCTTCCTTCCTTTCCTCTCCTCTTTAAATTACCATGAAGTTCTACTGTCTCCAAAATACAAACAAAAAAGCAATCTAAAAAGATAACTCTGGCTGTTTCTTTTTCTGCGAAAGAGATAGTATGAAGTAAAATAATTTTTAAATGTTGTTGTCATGTTGAATATTGTTTAGGATAACAACAGCAGGGAACAAAATAAATCACTACTATGAAGCTAAGATAGTCTTATGTTTCAAGGTAAAAAAATCACTTGTATAGAAATACTGCTGTTCATTTAGGGATTTTAAATTTTATTTTAAATGGATATGTAAATCTGGAATGGGCATTTCAGTGATTTAAACTGAATTTGCCTCTCCCATATATTGAGACACTATTGTACATTGAAACATAAATGCATACATATGAAAGGATTATAAACTCCTCTCCCTGACATCTGAGACCTACTCATGTTTTGACCCCTGAAGAGGTGGTTCTCACAAGTGCTCCTGCCGCAGCTCAGCCTGAGCATAATAGGAACATACTGAATTCTTTGGAGTGTTTCTTTGAGAATGCCAAAGTTGTTAAAATTGTTCTTACTAAATGTCTTGCAAGAGTTCCCAGTGGAAGACATCATCTCAATACCAAGGTAATATCCCTACAAAGAGGTTTTCAGGCTTCAGTGTGGAAAACCCAGCATTCTGTGAACTAGCTGTATGGACACTGTGGAAGTTTCTACCTAAGTCTCCACATGTAAACTCTCTTCAGGCTTTGGGGAGGTCATAAATTCCAATGGAAAGTGCTGTCGAGAACAAAGGACCTGAAATTAATTTTCCTACTCTGAAGGTATTACAGATGTCCACTTTCAAAATATTCTGGTATGGAAGATCAAGGAACCATAAATTTCTTCTCTTTAATACTTGCACTTCAGAGACAATCAAATGCCCCATTAAAACCATGTCTTTCTGACATCAGACATTATGGGGACGATATCTCAACTTTAACCGATTTTCTTACAGTTTTTTTCTTTCCTAAATCTTATAATTTAACACAGTGGTATTAGAAATGTAATATATGGCAAAGTGAAGCAATAAACCACACCATCTGCTTGCTTTTTATGCTGTGTTCTCCAGTGTATTAATAAAAATCTAGTAGATTTGATGTTAAGGATAGGTACACAAGCAGCAGGACGTGTCCAGTCTCAAAAAGACCAACAGAGACAAGCTGCAAGAATACGAATTCACATGGAATTCTTCTCAGGAAGAGCTTTGAAAGTAAAGACAAGTTAGGAATTCCAGAAACACATAAGGAATATTAATGACTCCCTACGGTCTGTGTCCCTGTTTGAGATTAGTAAATTAGCATGCTCCAGAAGTGTGAGGTTCTGTCTCCCAGGCATTTCCCCAAACTCCACACATGGCAGTAGAGACAGGCAGCCTCTTATGTCAATCTGCTTCCTCACTCTCCTTGTTAGGTGATGTACTGACCCAGACAAGTTCTGGGACCAGACTGAGTGTGATTTCAAAGACCTAGGACAAAAGAATCACAGAATTATTGATGTCTCTGATCCACACAAACATCATCTTTCTCAGACAGTCAAAGGTCAGTGAAAATCTCTCAGACCTCATAAAAGAAGTTCTACAGGCTAATTTACCCCCTTCCTGAGTAAGTAAGTTTCCCTTCTCTCCCAGCCTGTGTATCAGCAGGGAAGAAAAAAGTTTTGAAGATAAAAGCCTTTGTGCAGCAAGTGGAGAGGAAAGACGAGAAATGTCTGGTGGAAAGCAATATGTATCAAATATACATGAAAAAAAATCCCACTCCAGATCATTTTCTATAATTCACTAGAATAATTACAAATAAAGTTACTCCAAATAAAAATATTTACAGTAATTTGCAGTTCTTTAAATCTGCTATTTAATGACAGAAAATAAAAACTATTTTACCAATTCTTACATTTTTGTAAGTAAGTGTTTTCTTTTTATTAGGCTATTTTTCAAATTCCAGTCAAGCACTGTGCTTTATTGGAAGATAAAAAACAAACAGCAACCATTTTTTCTAGAATTAATTTTGTCAATACCGTCTGTTCTTTTATTATGCAATATAAGAACAATTAAACCATTTTTTGAAAGAAAGCAACTTTGAAGAAAACGATTCTCAGTTGTTGTTTCTTTCTTTAAAAAAGACCTAATAAGGAAATGCAGTTTTATTACATTTGTTATTGATGCTATAAAACTGTACTTCAATGTCTGCAAAATACAATTTAATTGATCATGTCATGAAAATGCATTAATATGAGTTATTGAATTTTTCATGTGTATTTGAAATTATGTAAAGATGTCACACTTTCCTATGACACAGTGTAAATCTGTGAATTTGAGTTTAATTGTGTTAATTTAAACATGTTTATGAAATAGGGCCACAAAGAAGATTTTGGCCCAAATTCCTTAAACATCAGGAAAAGCTTGGCTATGAACTAAACTTGACCAGGAACACAATACTGATGATATCATCTCAGACTTCACTCATGTGAGTACTGGATTAGTGTTATTAATCTTTATTCTTCTAATCATCAGTGGGAGAAAAGAAGAAAGAAAAATAAGAAAGAAAAGGGAAATGGAAAAAAAAGGAAAGGGAAAAGAAAGGAAAGAAAAGAAAAAAAATTAAAGACAAGAAAAAGAAAAGAAAAAAGAAAGAAGAAAAGAAAAGAAAAGAAAAGAAAAGAAAAGAAAAGAAAAGAAAAGAAAAGAAAAGAAAAGAAAAGAAAAGAAAAGAAAAGAAAAGAAAAGAAAAGAAAAGAAAAGAAAAGAAAAGAAAAGAAAAGAAAAGAAAAGAAAAGAAAAGAAAAGAAAAGAAAAGAAAAGAAAAGAAAAGAAAAGAAAAGAAAAGNAAAGAAAAAGAAAAAGAAAAAGAAAAAGAAAAAGAAAAAGAAAAAGAAAAAGAAAAAAAGAAAAAGAAAAGAAAAAAAATATTTTATAGAAAACTAACAAGGGAAAGATTCAAACTGAGTGAAATAATTATGAGTTCCTAAAGGACCAGATGGTGATATAGATGAACTAAGAAAAAAGAACTATATTTTAAGTCAAATTTTAAAAATAAAATATTTTTACAGAACATACATACTTTAATAAAAGTAAAAATAGTTCAAAAACATCGAATAGTTTTTATATTTTTATTTTTGTTACTGTTTGTTAAGTTTTCCATTTTCTTGATAACTCTTATATATTAAACAACTCCAGGGGTTTTTTATTCACTTCCCTACCCCCACTGCCTTTATTCTCTTTTTGTTTCTTCACAATAACTTTTTAGTAATAAAATGAATTAGGAAAATAAAGACCAGGCTTAAGTCTATCATCTTAATCTTCCACCCCCCTCCTTTTTTTTCCTCTCTTCTTTTATGTGCCAAATTCTACACAAGATATTTTTGGACAGCCAGTATAGTTCTTTAAGAACCCAGAGAAATCAAAATGAATTTGAGTCTTTTGCTATAAACCTTTCTTTATATTTTTTTAAATTAATTGATTCATTGCCTCATGGAATGCTTCCAGTCATCAGCTTGCAATTAACATTTTCAGTCTTGACTCTTACTTTATAGTAGGTCTTTCAAATCATCATTAACACCAGTGAGTTAAAGCACATATGACATACTCTGATAGTTTACATGGTCTCTCTCTGATTAAGGTGAATATTTTTCTAATATTTTTTTACTGAAGTAAAAGTTACTTTTTAGTAGGAGTTTGACATTTTCAAGAAATTTTTAATAAAAATATATACTAACAAAGAAAGAAAAAATCAGCTATCTAAAAAGGGGCTGAAATAAATAGTGCTCAGTAAAAAATCTGATTAAAATATTTGTTGCAGAGTAAAGAGGAAGGATACTTCCAGTTGCTTATAAAGATTTGTTGTTCAGATGTGTCAAAGGCCCTATATGAATTTTATTTTTTATTTAATGATAAATTCTCCAATTACTTGTGCTTTTTTTCTTTTCCCCATGATTTCCGTTTTTCACAATTCTTAAAATTCAAGGCAAGCTTAGTCTTAGGAGTCTCTCTTAGGAGCTGAGAGAGAGGAAAAAGGGAAAGATATTGTGCGTAGTGCTGTACTGACTTCGGTCTCAGCCTCAGTGTCTTTCAGTCCATTACCGCTATCGCTGGCATAAGGCAGATGGTTTGGGCAGCTCCATCCTCAGAGCCATCCTCTCAGGACACACAAATCCAACCACCCTGTGCCAGTCTATCACAAAATTTTACGGCCATGGGGATGTTCCTTTTCCCACGTCATCTTTTATGCACCTTTTGTATATAACAGGTGTTACATCCAGCCTGGCCTTGATGAATTCCAGGGATGATAGGGCATCCATAGCTTCTCTGGGCATCCTGTTCCAGAGCGTCACCACTGCCATGGCCAAGAATCTCTTCCTAATAGCCCATCTAAATCTGCCTTCTTTCAGGTTAAAGCCGTTCCCACTTGTCTTATACCTGCATGTCTCTGCAAAAGTACTTTTCCTTGTGTTGAAAAGCCACATTAAGGTCACCCCAGAGCCTTCTCTTCCAGGCTCAACAATGGCAGTTCTCTGTCTTCTCTTATCTACCTGTTCCTGTCCTGATGTGCAGCACAGTTTCGTTTTAGTGTCTCTCAACTTCCCCTTTTTGAATGCCGTGAGATATTAGTAACTTTTTCAGATTAAAAATAGCAACCACATAGGGACATATTAAGTACAAAATTAACCCAATCCAAACAAAAGCCTTAAGGTATAGAGCCGGGGCATTACTGCTGCTTTGCAAAGTAATTTTTTAGATCTTGCTTCTTATCTGTGTTCACTGCAGCTTGGACCAGGCATCACAGCTGCTTTCCTCCTACCTTCTTTTCTCTCCTGTGGCAGACGGCATGACCCTGGGGTTCAAAGCATTGTTTGGGATATGTGTTCTCATCCTTTCCCAGGCTGACACAATTAACTCCCTGAGCTAAAAGTGCTGCTTGGACAAGTGAATAAATCTTGAAGTTAGATTCTGAATGGACCCTGGTGTTTTGAGTTGCCTCCATGAAACCAAATGATCAATACTTTCTTCCTTGCAGAGCCTTTTTTATCAGAGTTTGCGGCCTCCCACCAAGGTTCATAACCTTGGCAGTCATCTTTCATCCTGAACTGTCTTTGATTATAATTTTACATCACACAAATCTCATTCTATCATCTCCAAAACATAGCAAGGCTGTGACCAAAGCTGTCTCAGGATGATGCCAAGTCAATAATTCATACCTTTATTACATCTCTGCTGGGTAGCTGTAATTCAACCTAGTTGTTGTAATTGTAGTACGCTAGCACCTGTAGATTGGTGTGCCTGAAGCAGTTCTGTGTCCAATGATTGTTCCATGCCTTTTACAATCTTATCTACTCGTCTAATGTGTCTGTAATATATAGCAAATGCCTACCACACCTTACAGAGACAAAGAATTTATGCCACTTAAGATTTTAAATCCTTCCTTATGAAATACCACAGCTGAAAGGTAATTCTTTTAGTCTATCAATTATGCTCAGGTTTATATTCCCTTCTCCTCCCTTCCTTATTTCCTCCCCTCCTCTCTCCCGTTCTTTCTTTCTTTCTTTCCCTTTTGCCTTCCCTTTTTCCTTTCACTTCCCCTTCCCATTTTCCTTCTGCTAAGAACTACGCAGAGTATTTTTGATTGCATCTATTGTATTTCAAATTTTGAGTTACTGTACATGGGACACTGAACAATTTTCTTAAAGGCCATTAGAATCAGAGGCCTGGGCTCAAAAACTCTAATGTGAGTGATGTTTGAATGATAAAAAACTATGTGGAAATATGAAGGGATAGTGTCCATTTTGGCATTTGTTCTCAACTATTTCTTCTTGTTTTTTTGAGGCAGTTGCCCATGGCAAAATCACTGATGGAACAGACACAAAAAACCCAGTTCCATCCATTTTCTTACCCTTCAGACTATGTATAGAATTACATAGGAAGAAAGAAAAAAAAAAAAGTTATATTTGGAAAGCACAAAGAAGTTTTTTTCTTTCTAGGTGGTTCCCAGTCTGTATTGTTGAGTGGCATTATTCCATTCTGGGTACAAAATTTCATATTTGCCTTTTTAGAACTTCATGAGGCTTATCAAGAATCCTTTCTCAACCTGTGGAGATCCCTGTGAATCACAGTGCTAGCCTTCTCTAATTTTATGTCATCCAGAAACTTGTTGAGAGAAAATTCTTAGCTGTCATCCTATAGTACACAGGGACAGGATGCTCCTCATAATTTCTGCCACTATGAATGCATAATAATGTGCCATAAATTCTTTATCTACTTAATGCTATGGATTTGTTACATCTCACAAAAATAGATTTAATTTCTTAAATCTGAACTTAAATTCTTAAATTCCTAAACTGTGTGGCATTCTTAAGGTAAAACATTGCCTTTTTGTAAAAGTTTTTACTTGTTATCATTACAGGAAGAGGCTGGAGAAGCATGCACTGAAAGTACCCACACAAAACTAGCAGGCAAAACAGAAAGCTACATTTTTATTATTAAAATGATCTTAATTTTGAATAATTCTATGTGTTTTACTGTGCATATCTGGAGTTGTTAAATGCTCTTATTTAGAAAATTACATGATAGTCCTTATTATACCTAAGTATAAAATCAGTGCTTCCACTTTAACATAGTGAAAGAGAATAATTTGCCAAAGAAAACCCATGGTATTGTACAGACCTAAAAGAGTTTGTGTTTGCTTCGGAAGCAGGTTAAATGCTGACCTTTCTGTAGTAGCCATAATGATATATCAAAGGAACCCAGACACCCACAGTATATCAGCATCACACAGTTTACATTTTGAAGCATATTTATCATAAATGAGTCAAACAGGGCAAAATTCTCAAACCAATCTATAATTTACAATCCAACATTTGGGACCCTGGCAACTCAGTAATTATTTGGCTTCTGCTTGTGTGAGTATGCATGTGTGTTTATTATTTTATTTATTTATGTGAGATGTGTGTACACGAGTTTTATTTTGGAGGCTTATGTTATAAAAGCTCTGCATGTGATTTATTAAAAACAAACGATGTAGCAAAAAGAAGATTATATTCCCTCATAATGGGATGGGGTGCTTGCCAGAGCCTGAAAGTGGAATACTAACTAGTAGCTTTTTGAGAGCTGCTAGTTGAAGAGCTGTTGAATATAAGCTGACTTTTCTCTCCTTTTAGCTTGGGAGACTATTTCCCTTTATTTTTAATTGTGTTTTGTACCTTTTGGACGTTGTTTACTTTCCTCATCTCCTTAGGCTCCATTCTCTGGACCTTTTCCAGTACAGGAAAAGCAGATGACAGGAACAGATCTAATGGGACAAGCATGTTGTGGCCAAGGCTTCAGATTTCTTTGTCCTAATGGACAGATGCTGATTTTTACAGATTTGTGTCCCCAAGGTGGTCTGTCCTGCAGCTGGAAAGGGTGGAAAGGGTGCCCAGGAAGGAGACATCTGGAACTGGGTTGCAACAGAACAGCTTGGCATCACTCAGGGATTCAAACAGGTTCAACCACTTCAATTCTGCATTCACAGGAGGAGCAGATTGTGTTGAAAAACCTCTGACGGGGATGAGGTGACAAGATGTCACCAGAATACTACTCAAGTGAATGTCTTTCAGGAATAACTTAACTTCTAGCCTTGCACCTGTTCTTAACACATGAAGGCTGAGGGGAAGTTTTCCTGCTATATTCAGGTTTCTCAGTCTTTCTTTTGACTCAGTCAAAAACAAGGCCACATCATGCAATATTGAGCATTATAAAGCAGTGAATCTCACTGGTGGCAATGGTATCTTTCTCAGAGGAGATTTCTCATACTCCCATTGTCAGAACCTACATGTACAAGCATCTTTAGGGCAAGAGTGATGGATATCAGAAGCCGTGGTGATTCTCAGTAGTGTCTAGAAGTGAGGCCCTAGGATCCAGATGCAGACTGTCCATGCTGAGATAGATATCTGTGTACTCTGGAGTGACTGTCCACAATGTTTTGTTCACAAGTATCAGGAATTTTTAGAGTGGTGACACCTAGGGCAAATGGGAATACCAGCTACAGAAGAGAAGTCTGTCACTGAATATATTCTCTTCTTTGAGAAATGGTGTTTTTGTTAAGTTTGGCACTAATTTCAGGACAGAGATGAACTTTAACCCACTTTAACCTGCAGAGTCATTTTATATGTATATGTTACATTAATGCTGTGTATGTAGCTGAGGATAGTTTTGGGGTGGTTTTTTATGGCAGAAGATAATATCGTATCACTTTTTCCATTTCTTCTTTGTTCTGCATATAAGAATTCATACTCCCTCTTCTGCTCTTTAGAATTATCTTTGAATACAGGGCTAGAGACTTCTAGATATCAAGAAAATAAAGACCAGCGTGATGGGGATCTGAGTAACCTGGTTTAGTGGAGGGTGCCCCTGCTCATAGCAGAGGGGTTGAAACAAGATGATCTTTAAGGTCTCTTCCCATCCAAGCCATTCTATGATTCTACGAAAAGAAGAAAAGTTAAATTCAAAATAAGCTCACGGTGTGTACAAGCACGCTACTGTAACAGAGAGAAAAAAGTAGAAAAGTATGAGAATAAGAAAAGTGAGATTGATATGTCTTGTCAACTAAGAGATGGAAACTCAAACGAAGGCAGTAAATACTGTGAAATAACCTTTATCTTGTACATACACACTTGACCAACCTAATGAGAAACTACCATATGACTGAAATGCCTCATTTTGTATGATAATTTACAATTTTATTTTGAATAAAATTCATCCCTGCAACAAAGAACAAAATTAAAAGTAAAAAAGAAAAATGCAAATATAAACCAGTGTAACTTTCTCACTTTATGTATCTGTAAAAAAGAATGAAAGACATTTGTACTTTCTTTTCACAGGACATGCAGAGTCTCAATTTAACTGAGATCTTTCCGTGGAAGCAGCAGGAAAAAATCTTATTACTATGATTGCTATTATTATCATTATAGCTATCATAATAGTTGCCATCAGTATTGAATACATGACGAAAAATGCCAGCCAATCATTTTGATAGCCATGTTTAAGAGGATGAGGAGTAAACAGGAAAAATAAATATCACCATCTGTTTAATGCTATGCTTTTGCTTAGAATTCCTGTGATAACACTGAATTACTGTGCTTCCAGAATGTTCCTTGTAAAGGATTCACTAGCAAACCATATATATTAATTAGATGTGCACAATAACATTACACTGACAACACTCAAGACTTGTTTAAAAATTTCCATTAGAATATCTTTAGTAAGGTAATCTCTCATTTTTCTTTATTTATTCTACTCTGGAAAAAAAGAGCATGTTGTCATCTTCAGAGAGATGAGTAAAAGAATCCAACAGAATTTAAATTGGAAGTCCAAGCAGTATAGAACTATATTTCTGAGTTTATGGACATTCATCTCATCAACGGTGTATCTTCTCACAATAATATGTGATAAATAACAATAACATAACAATACAATACCGTTTTCAAAATACAGTAAGATAAATTTCTCTGATTTATTTATTTAAAATATAACTACATTTAGATCCCTTATCAACTTTACAAAGTCACCTTAAGGTGTTAAATTGTTCAGGGGTTTTGTTGGCCTAATGCTTTCTGTCGTGCTTAATCAAACAATCAATTTTAACAGAAACTGATTGTCCAAATAAGTTTAGCTTAAATTCCAGCTATTGGATGACATCTCCAGGTTATCAGAAATAACAAATTGCCAAGGCTGGTTTTAACTAGATGATAGCAGATGACCTGACAGGCGTGTACTCTGAAGTGTTACACACCCTGGGGGCATTGGGTGCGGAGCAGGATCTGTGGAAGATTATAAAAGATACTTAAAAAATATTCTGTGAAATGGATAATGACATCTACCTTCAGTTCCACCAGTATAAATTAGGACCTTTGATATAGCCAATTGAAGTGCACAGGTGTAAAATGTAAACAGATGAGAACAGAATCAACCTCCTAGAGACTGAAATTTTAAACATTTACCATGGAGGAACTGCGAGAATGTTGAGGTTTTTCTTACATTTTTACAGCCTAAGCATCCAAAGTCTTAATCTGTAGAGAATAGTATTAAACTTTGCTTGGATTAGTATCAGTAAATCTGAGTTACCATCCCATTTAGAATTATATGTATTTATGCTGTTTCAATAGAAAATATATAGGTACACTGTCTCTTCTATGTGACTGTGTTTGATCAGGATTTCACATAAATATATGGACATTGTCACCAACATCAAAACTTTGAAAAATCACTAACTTTCAGTCTGGTTGTTTCCTGGTAGCCAGAAGATCTTAGCAACCACTGCATAAAAAGCGGACCAGTACCATAAATTGTAATTTTGAGCTGGGAAGCCTGTCCTCTGGCAATGTCAGATCCCAGCAGAGAATTACAACCCACCACAAGCGGATATAGGCTGAATCAAGAGAAAGCATTGCTTGCCAGCAATTGCAGTTTCCTTTTAAGACCACTTTTGTACGGCAATTTAGTACTGGTAACAGGATTGGACCAGAGGTAGAACTCGAGGTCTTCACTGAGATCAAGGTCTAATTTTGCTGAGCATATGATTTCACTTTGTCTGGAGCCCAAGTCCTTGATATACTGTAATCCACGGGAGTGTCTTGCTTTTCTGCAGAAAGTCAGTTTTATGTGTGTTGGATCTTTGCATTGCTTTTGGCTCTTGTCCCTCCTGCAAAGTTTTAGAATAATGGCACTGTATCTTAGAAAACCTAAAACTTGATCTGATTTCAGAAAAAAAAAATGCACTTAAATCCTCTCTGTGCAATTCAAAGTGGAAATGCAGTTTTCCTGTAAATAAAATATTTTTGTGCTACGAAACATAACCTTATCATTATGGATTCTAGGATAATTATTTCTTCTATTCTCTCTTTGAATTCCATTGTGTCTCTCATTTAAATTCATAATTTATTAACTTTTCCTTTCTTCTTTTACTTTTGTTTTGGTTTTGGTTTTGGTTTTCAAAAAGCGAGCAAACTAATGAACAAACAAAAACCCAAAGAAAGTACAATAAAAAGAATATAAATCAGGCAAATGAAAGTTTGTTGAGTACAGCAGGGGACATTTAACTAATTTTGAAATACCTCAGCTCTTGTTAATAGATTCCTCTTCATGTTCCTGTGGGAAAAATTACCTTCAGCTATTTTATTAATAAATAAAGTGGAATTAAATGAAACAAAATAAACATAATTTTAAGGCAAATAAAACCCAATTTATAGATTAAATAAATATATACATCCAAGGAAGTCTCTGCTTTTAATGTGGGATCGGGAATCATATATCAGAAATGCTCTCCGACACAAATAAGCTTCTCAATACTCTTCAAACTTCATCTAAATTTAAATCAAAGGGAATCATAGAAAATCATAGAAAATAAACAACTAGGAATAGCTTTATGAAAACTACTTTCTGACTTAGTTGCAAGAAAAATAAGCAAAAGACAAATAAACAAGTAAAATGTTCCATACAAAACTAAATTCGAAGGTTTTCCTTTTTTTTTCTCCTTCTTTTTTTAGCGTGAAATGTTACATTTGATTCTAAAGTACAAGTTAGTTGTCATATACTTGCAAGAAGAGTTCAGGCCATGGACAGCAATTTCCTTGGAGTTGCTTTTCTTTCAACCCAAAAACTCTGTGACTAGAACAGCTTCGCTTCATTCATTCTTTTGACAGCATTTGAGCAATACAGCATTTGAGCAATACAGCTCATCTCTTAAAAGAATGCTTCAATATTTTTATCTGCTGGACAGTTGAAGGAAGGTGCCTCTAACTCTTCTGTTCTCATTTTTTTATTTTGTACAAGCAGCTAAACTTCAGGTGTCCCACAGAACCACAAATTTTTAAAATTCCTCTCTCTCACCTGTGGTTAAAAAGTGCCAAATCTGGCCAGTTCCAAGACGAAGGATTGAGGAAAATTTTCTTCTAAAAACCCTGCTATCAGCATGGTTAACAACAGGAATCATAGTATCAAAAATGTTTACACTGGAAAAAAACTCTAAGATGATCAAGTCCAACTGTTAACTCAGCACTGCCAACCCCTGCCCTAGTGCCATGTCTACAAGTCTTAAATACTTTCAGGGATGGTGACTCCATCATTTCCCTGGGCAGCTTGTTCTAATGTCTGTCAACATTTTCTGGAAAAGTTTTTTCTAATACCCAAATAAACCTTACCTGGCACAACTTGAGGCTGTGTCCTCTCATTCTATCACTTACTATATGGGAGCAGAGCCCAACTCACACCTGCCTGCACTCTCCTTTCTGGGAGTTGTAGAGTGAGAAGGTCACCCCTGAGCCTCCTTTTCTCCAGCCTGAGCACTCCCAGGTCCCTCCGCTGCTCCTCATCAGACCTGTGCTCCAGACACTTCCCCAGCTCCATTCCTTTCCCTGGACACACTCTAGCACCTCAGTGTCTTTCTTGTCATGCGGGGCCGAAACCAAACCGAGAACGCAAGTGCTTTGCCAGTGCCGACTGGTTCTGCTGGCCACGCCATTGCTGACACCAGCTGGGTGCCACCTGTGCACACATGGCTCAGGTTCAGCCATTGTGGACCAGCACCTGCAGGTCCTTTCCCACTCAGCAGCTTTCCAGCTACTCTGCCCCAGCCTGGAGCTGCAGGGAGTTGTTGTGACCCAAGGGCAGGATCCAGCATTTGGTCTGGTTTAACCTCACACACTTGGCCTTGGCCCGTGGATCCAGCCTGTCCTGATCCCTCTGCAGAGCCTTCCTGCCCTCCAGCAGATCCACACTCCCACATAACTTGGTGTCTTCCTCAATCTGACTGAGGGTGCACTCAGTCCTCTCATCCAGATATTTGATAAAAGTATTAAGCAAGGCTGGGGCCAATACTGATCCCTGGGGAATACCTCTGGTGACTGGACACCAGCTGGATGTAGCTCCATTCACCACTGGTGAATCCATTCATCCACTCTGCTGAATTAAGACTTTAGTCCATAACAATTGTTTGCTGCTTTCCAGGGCAACAACTTATTTACCCCTAAATTATATCAACATATATAAAAGAAGGTGTCCTTCATCCGTAGTATTATTAAGTGGTACACAGAGTCATAGAGTGAATATAGAAATAACTTCTATTCCACTTGGACCTCTGTTTCAGAATTTACTGATTTTTATTTAATTATCAATATGAAACAGTTTTGATAAAAAATTTATTTACCTGATCATTTAAGAAGAGTTCCAAAAGACTCAAAGTTGAAGTTAAATTCCCTTTGAACTTAAAACATTAATATCCTGAGTCAGCAGGCCTATCATTATTATGTAGTACTTGTAAATTTTGGATTGTTGAGTTTTTCTTTTAGTTGACAAAAAGGAATTTTGACCAAAAAGGAATTAAGTTTGAGGCCAGGCTAAAAAAAAATTGGTGGATTATAATAATTAAAATAAATTTGAAAAATATAATTTACTTTGTGGAGGAGGCATGTTGAATTGTATCAGTATCACAAAGATAGAAAAAAGAAAGGAAATACACTGGCATAATATGCCATCTCAGTTTTTCTCTTGCCTTTGGACGTTTCTTCTGTCTTTCATTGCATTGTCTTTCCATTTCTTTTCTTTTTTTTTAATTAATGTCCTTAAACATTTCTTCAGCTAGTCTCCCTAAATTCGATAGATTTTTTCTTTTTGTTTCAAACTTTGACCAGGAATTCTTACCAACAATCATGACCGGCATTCCTCACCTCTAACATAACATCTCTTTGTTACCTTTCCATTAGAAACCATGCATCCAAACCATTCATCCTTCTTCCTATTTTAAAAAACCCAACAAAACTTTTGCTTGCTCTTAGATTAGGTGTAATTACCCTACTGACTTTCTCACACGAGCACTGACATTCTTCAGCTACTCATTGAGTCTGGATATTTCAGTTTGTGATAACTAGGCAAGAAGTGACAGTTCACATCTTCTGATTACAATCCTTAAAACTCCTATTTCATTCCTCCACTTCTCTCTGTTTTTTCTCCAGTCCTTCCTTCCCCTTTTTCTCTCTTCCCTTCACTTCTCTTCCTCAGAGACAAAACCTTTTACATTATTCAGGTCTCCATTACATGCTACATTTTTGGGGTTTTTTTGTACGTGGGACTTTGAAGATCTATAGTTCTTTTCAACATTCAAGGTCTTTGGACCCCTTACTCGTATGCAGTGCTATGCTACTTGAATTAGTATTATCCTTCAAAGAACAATATTTCACAGCGACAGCAGTGACTGTGTAATGAGCTTTGTTAAAGCTGTTAATGCCAAAATGCCTTTTTGTCTTCACATGCTTTCTGTCTTTGGAACCAAAAGAAATGTTTGATTGGAAAATTGCCATGTCGTCAGCAATGAATTTTGCATTTCTTCATGAAAACAAGATTTAAATACAGTTTTGGAGATCTTTTGTTGCTAAAGTTGTTGTGATTTCTCCTCCTAATGAGCAGAAGAGTGAGTCTGATGTGATAGCTGCCACATTGTGGGGTAAATGGAGGAAAATATGAATATCTAAAATTTTAAGCTCAAAAATATGTTAAATGTTCAGAATACTTAAAAGGAAGAGAACCTACATTAATGAAATGTTTAAGGTGGTCTTCCAAACAATGTAATACCTTTCTTTCCACATAAACCTAAACAAAGACTTGCTAGTAGTATTTCTGTATGCAACCGTAATGCAATATCAACTTACACACTGGAAATAGATGGAATTATGATTGAATTATTATTCCAATTTTTGAAAAAGATATACTTACAAGCAATGAATCCCCCGAACCTTCCCGAACCTTCCCGAACCTTCCTGAACCTTCCCGAACCTTCCCGAACCTTCCCAAACCTTCCCAAACCT
>VZTD01001882.1:407010-524099 GCA_013397725.1 Rhagologus leucostigma
CTTCTCCCTTCCCCCTTCCCCTCTTTCCCCTTCCTTCTTCCCCCTTTCCCCTTTCCTTCTCCGTCGTCCTTCCTCCCCATTTCCTCCTCCCTACTCCCCTCTTCCCCTTTCCTCCTTCCCCCTTCCCTCTTCCTCTTCCTCCTTCTTCCTTCCCTCTTCCCTCCTCCTTCTTTCCTGTTCCCCCTTCCCCCTTCATCCTCCTTCTTCCCTCTTCCCCCTTTACTTACTCCCTTACTTCTTATCCTGAAGCAGCAGGATTTAAAACACAGTTAACTCAGTAATTATATATTTGAATTCCTTTCAGACTCTTAGGTAAATACCATCTGGTCCTGATGATTTGTTACTTTTTATCAATATGTCTAAAATCTCCTCTGATGACACTTCATTTTGAGACTGACATTCAAACACAGAGAAACAACCAAATTTCCCATCTTTGCAGGGAACATGGATATGAAGAATTCATTTTTCTTTTCTGCTATGACATTATCTTCCTTGTATGATTCTTTTACATCTTGGTCATTTGTAAATCCCATAAACTCTCTGGCAACTTTCTTGCTTTTGATGGATATGAAAAACTTTTTTTTATTACTTCTTTTATTTTAAAAACTTCAGCAGCTTGTTTCTCACACTAATCTTTTCATCCCATTTTTATTAAGTTTTAACATTCGACTTGTCCGCAGTGAAGCCTTTTTGCTATTTTCATTGAGTGCACATGCCTTCCACTTTTGAAAGATATTGATTTATTTCTAAACTAAACTGGAGGGGGTTACTTTGCTTTGAAGGATGACACAAATGAAAAAATATGGGGAAAACAGGAAAAAAAAAGAAGGGCTGTTTACTTAAAGGAATGAATTTCATAGGATAAAAAATAAGGAAATAGGAAATAAAGGAGATTAATCATGTAGTTAAATTTACACTATATCTAATGTCAGGTTATGAAACAAATGTGGGTTTTTTTCGTTCCACCTCAATATCTGTAGCAGCTGCTCCTTAGAGAAAGGGCACCATGCATGCTGTTCTCTCAGCCACAACACTATTTACTGTAACATTCCTGATGGCAGCTTGAACAGCCCACCTTTACATGGCAACTCAAAGGTGTGTCTTGGCTACTTTACAGCATTTGTACTTTATAGTCCGGTTGTGTTATTCATAATATTTTTCAATAACTGAGAGGTCCTATAAGGGTACAGCCAGACCATCCAGTTATCCAAACTAAATTTCACAAGAACCTGTAGCCTGCAATTCAAAGCTGTCAGTTTTTAAGTCCGTTTGGAAAGGCCTTTGATTTTTCAAACCTTATTCAGCCATTCCCTGTCAATTGAAAGGAAACAGGTCTGGAAGTGGAAATGAATAAATGATTAGAGGGTATCCCTAGAGACTGAATAGAAACTTGATCATTTTATATGTTGAATTCAATTCGGAAATACAGCTTTCTAATACTGACAGCTGTTGTCTGTTTATTTAGAATTTGGGTGTTGGTTGGTTTGAGGCCTTTTTTTTTGGTGTTAAAGTCTTGTTTTCCACAGCAATATTTAAAACAGTGTCATAAAGCTTGTCAGTACATGCTAGCTTTATTTTAGAACTTATTTATGCTGCAAATCAAACTGGAAGTAAACTCATAAACAACAGTTGCATATAAAAGTAGATCAAGACATTTTCTGACATAAGGTTCTAAAGGCAGGCACGAAAATGGCACAACTAACTAAGTTAAACACCAAATTTCTGAAGGGTCAAGCATCTAGGGCTCTTTGTTGTGCTGACTCAAAATGGGAATGCCTAGTGGTTCCTCAGAAAACCCATTCTCTTTCTGTTAATACTGAGTAAGAGTTTGGGGTTCCGACTGTGGAATTTGTATTTTTGAAACACTAGGAAGAGATGCTAAGACAACCGTTTGGTATTCGAAAATGCATAACCATTTTTACAGCAATTCTACTAAAAAAAAAAATCATCTCTCTACCTCTGCTAAAGAATGTAATTGATTTGATGCCCCTACTTTACCAACCCTTTAACTCCCCACAAGATGTTTTCCTCATGTCGGTGATTGAAATTCAGACTGAATCTGAGTCTGGTTCCGTTTCCTGGATCTCCGATCTGAATCCCCAATCTGGATCCTTTATTCAAAGGAACAAGCTGGTTTTGTACACTTTCCCAAGACCAATGGTAATTTTCACTACACAACCAACCCTGCGTTGCCACATCAGCAATGCATCTTTTTAATGTCCTTCTATGGGGTGTTCATGCCCTGCTCACTCGTCTGTCAGCTTCCAGCAGGCTCCTCTCCTTAGGGGTCTGCCACGTGACACCTCCTTCCCCCAGGGTCTGTGCCACCATGTGCTCCTTTGTGCTGCCACATACTAATCTTTCCCCATAGCCTCATTTTTCTAATGAGAATGTTGCATTGCAAGGTGGTTATATTGCTCCCATAAACCTCGCTGAAATCCATACATTCCTGCTTTTACAGAACTATTTGCTGGACCTAGAATGTTATGTTCTCACTACATAATTGGATGTGCGTCTGTGAGTATGAGCAGGAAACGGGAGACCTTCCTGAGCAGTGGAGGATGCACTGTCCTGGAAAGTACCTGTCATTGATTATAATTATCTCTTTTCAGTAGGGGAAAAAAGTTTGGATTTGGAACTTTTGGGGGAGTTAACGTAACCTGGCAATACAACCTATTTCAATTGTAAACTGCTGGTGGTAAAACCAGACTATTTTCCACACTTATATAAGTGCTATCATAATGGATGCTTTGAGCCTTTTTAGTAATAAAAAGATAAATAATAAGATGAGGAAATTCTATTTTCTGGGGAAATAAAAGATATCTCACTTTTAATATTTTTGTAATGAATCAGAATGGAAAAAGAAGGAATTAGAAAAAAAATCCATGGAATGTAATATTCAAAACATATTTCTTTAGAATGAAACATTTCTTTAAGCACTTTTTGAGTGAGCTTTTTTTTACACTAAATCTGAAATACACAGTTTCATGTTGCTTACCTTTACATACTGAAATCTGACCTTTCCAGGTAACTGACACTGATTCTGTTCAATGCCATGTAAATCCTCTAACAGATTATGTTTCCATATTGCACCAAATGGTATGCAGTTGCTGAAAAATTGTGTCACTTGAAGCCTCAATTCATTATGAACAATATATCTCATCCACTCCTAAGAGAGTCTAGGATAATCAGAGTTATACTTTCCAGGATGCTGTGAAGGACAGAAAGAAAGAATCCTTTAGCAAAAAAAATAACCCAAATCAGTGGGACAAATGTAAAATTTAACCTTCAACTGCCTGGTACTCCATATTCTAGTGATCTCTGAGGTTTGTCAGAACTTCTGTGGAAGCTCTCAGATTCCTGTAACATATTTCTTATGGCAGGTCTTCAAAGAGGTGAGGCAAATTCCTACAAGTTTTCATAGAAAATGTGTTTTGTGTTCAACCATAAACTAAATAAACCACCTGCAGAACCTGAAACTCTAAAAAAATGTTCTGGTAACTGATTAATTCTTGATCTTTATTTACACAGTTGTATTTAAATAAGTCTAAGTGATAACACAGTATGAACAATCTGGACATATCAACAAATGATACTACCAGTAAGAAGATGAAAGCAGTGTCAAGTTTGGGAGATAGATTAGGAAAATATTTTCCCTGTAAATCTCTCCAGTTTACTGGCAAGTCTAAGTGAATTACCCACACAGGTATGGGGCAGAACTGCTGCACATTCCAGGACTTCTTATTCCCAGGTTAGTGCCTGAGTAACACTGCAACTCTTCCTCCCGTTCCTGGCATTGACTGTTGCTCCTGTAATTGCCTTCACTGTTATGAGTCTTCTTTTTTTCCCTTTTCTTATAAAAGAAATTACAGCTTGTCTCTGTAGAAGATAAAACCTGAGTAACTGCTGCACCAAAGAAATGCAGCAGGTTTTGCAATAATGTGAAGAAGGGAAGATATGCGGCTTGTGGGCAATTAAATACATTCGACATACAGGCCCATAGGAGAGCCACTTATTTTTAACTCGTTTTAGTTATTTTTCTCTAAAAAAAGGGCTTTAGCCCCCCAGCTTCTCTCTGAAGAAACTTTGAGACCAGCCATGACAGGACTCACGTTGTTAAGCCTGCTGGGTAGAGCCAGTACAAAACGTGATGACAGAGTCACACGCAGAGAGAGCTGTCTTATTTATCTCCATGCTGGCAAACTGATGCACTCCTAGCAGTAGTAGTTTTCCCTGTAATCATTTGTATTATTATTTTTAACAAATTACATGTCAAGGGCACTATGGCAGATGGGTGTATCCCATTAATTTTTTGTATGAGGGTGCAGGGAATAAAAGGCTATTACTGTTACTAGAAATACATTGACTATTTTACCTGTGAACTGAGAAGTTCTTTGCATTAAAACCTTTATGAGACAGATAGAACAGGAAAGAGACAGACTCAGACTTAAGAGATGGAAGGAGAAAAAAAGGGAAGTGGGAGACTGAGGCTTGGAGAAGAGTCAGATATAGATATGAGTTGAAATGGTACCTTTAATTATAATATATATACTAAGACAAAGTTGTTTACTAGAAAAAACACTATTTAGGGTTTAGGGAACATTTAGGGAAGGAAGTCTACTGATGACAATAGTAGATGACATGCATTTTTTAAGAGGTTCATGTAACATTCTCTACAAGGAGTTTATGTAAGTTGTTGGTCTCAAGCTTTATGCAAGAGTTATTCTGTGAGAGATTCATGGCAGGAATGTATCTTAAACAAGAGAAGGGGAGGCAGAGGCAGTTCAGAACAAGGTTTAAGCATCAAAATGAGTTTAATAAGCAACTGAGTGCAAGAGAAGAAAAATGTGAAAACATTTGTGAAAGAAGTAGGGGTGGGAAGAATGAAAGCTTGAACTCTGTGGCCTGTGTTCACACAAGATGATTGTAATTGTCCTTTTTGGCCTTAAAAATCCATGAATCTATGAATGAATGAATGAATCTATGATTCTGGGACAAAAGCTGAGAGAGGGTTCAAAGATTGCAGGTCCAAAGTCAAACTCATCAGTGAAGACTTATGAAAAGACATGATTGATGACTAACCTTGTCCTTAGATAGTACGTGAGGCTACTGCTTTTTAAAAGTGACACTTGTCACTTTTCCGTCTCAGCAGGACGAGAAGAAAAACATATATATAATCTTTGTCAACATCAATTTTTCTTTCAGGTTTATTGCAATCATAAACTGTACTGCACAATGGAAAAATACAGTGTCACCTTGGGTCCATAAAACTTGACACTAAAAGGTTAAATGGATTTCTTAGCTTAGCTGGATCCAAAGAGGAAGAGTACCCACAGAATACATGCTGCACAAATTAATACTCTCCTTTCTTTTCTTTTTCTTGCAACTGCAGACAAAGTTTACAGACAAACAATGGACATTGTATTCAGCTCAGCAGCAAAAGTTAATTGTATCAATAAGTTCCAAAGATTTGAAGGTTCTTTCAGTAGGTGATTTGCAGTACTAAGCATTATGGCTCCGAAGAGATACACAGAGTGAAAGCTGGTACATATGAGGCGGTAAGCCAGTCAGCTATATTGTTTGCGCCAAATTGGGTGGAGTTGTCCTCACTGAGCCTTCTTTTAACCTGCTAGACTAAGCATTTCCTTTTTCCTCTTCATTTTCAAACCCAGTCTTATTACATCTCTTTCTCTTTTTCTCCTTTATCACTCCCTTGGCTGTGCTGCTACACTTGACTGTTCTTTTAAAATTCTGCAACTGCACAGATTTGAGATAAAAACAGTGAGACAAGAATGGGCTGTTTATGTCTATATTGGAACTGGTGAGAAACTTTACAAATTTCTGTTTGTTTTTCTTCATAAAGTAAAAAATAAATAGTGCCTGACTGTTTCTGGCATTAAGACATAGAATATGTTGCATTCTGTAGTCCCTCCTACTTTCTGGAGGGAAACCATTCAAACTTATACTGGCTTGGAGAAAGCAGATACTGGAAAAATTTCTGCTGAATCGAAAGTCATGAGTTTATAACTAATAATAATATTTTAGAGAGAATAGAGGGAAAACACTACTAAAACCTTGTAAGTATGTAGGTGGTGGGTTTGCATTCATTTAACCTTGTACTGCCTGGAAAGTAAAATGAGGGAAAAAACCACCTCTGCAGTTAGGGGGTTGGTTCCCACGGCATTTGTGAGCTCCGTTCTGAGCTCTGTGCTAGGATCTATATGCACCTTCATTTACTTTCTGAAAGGTCAGGCATGCTACGAAAACTGAACACCTTAAGTGCATATGCCACTCCACTCCTGCAAATGACTCCTTACGAATCTGAAAGGGGGATGGAAAAAGGGTTTGCAGGATTTGCATGTTCACTCAGAGCTCAGCCACATGTGAGGGAGAAGCAGTCAAGAGAAAAAATTACTTCTGCTTCTGCCTCTGTGTACAGTTTATAGGGCACATGAAAATTAAGCACTAGAAACATAGCAAACAAACACCCTGCCTTGACCAGGCCCTAATAGAAAGAATTTTGTGCAATAGTGTCTCCTTTACTTTGTTCTACAGTTAAGGCACTGCTTATTAACTGATGTTAAAGAAAAAGTGAGTAAAAATTCGTATCAGACAAACTCTAAGTAAGGAATTCAGACAATAAGAGATGTTAAAAAACCACAGCCCTAAAATGAAACTTCATGACAAAACCAGCCAGATGTTAATGCTCATTTCAGACTTTGTACTACAGAATTAAAAAACCAGTAAAATCCAAAAACAGCCACTGAGATGCCAGTGCTTGTAGTTATTTCTATTCAGAAGAGGTTTTAAAACTGAGTTTGCATTTTCTGGCATTAAAAGATTGAATTGTGTCCGCTTTTTACTCTAAACGCTATCTATATTACAAAAACTGCAACATTCTTCTATCCTGGCTAGGATGAGAAATCTTTGACACCCATGAAAAACCTAGGAGCAGCTTCATCCAAATATTCCTCTTCCAGATGTCTGAAATCTCACCAAGTACCTTACCTTAGTCTTCCTCTTACTCCTGGGCCTTTAGTTCAAGTCAGAGGAAAATACTGTCTTAAAGAAAACAGTTTGAATAGATTCTGCTAAGTTGGAATAATTCTCACCACAGGGTAAGAATGTGTAATTTTTCTTATAATTGCTTAGTTTTTCTTAACTATTTCGCTTTTGCAAGTGGCTCCCCTTTTTCAACTTTTAAAAACAATGCCTTTAATTCATTTTCTGGAAACCGTCTCCAGAGTCTGTGAAAGATGGGGAGTCTGAAGGACTAATAGCCCAGGATCTGATCTGCAGCAGGCACTGTTTATCAAAGACAGCACTGCAGAAACTTGTCCCACAACTCACCGGGTGGGTGGTGTTGGTTGGCACCAGTAGCAGGGGAGGGGTGGCAAATACACCCAGGCAGCCAGCACATTTATGTGCATTTATGCTAATGTGTGTGTTTGCGTGTGTGGATGGATATATCATGAAGTTCTGGTAGCAGCTGAAGTGTGATTTCACTTTGACTATTTGCAGTGTTGATTTCTGCAGTGTTGGTTCTCTTTACTAAGCAACATGAAAAACTTAAGCTACAGAGGTTTATTTAGCAAGACGGCAAGACTGAAAGTGAACAAGGAGCTTCACGATTTTGACATATAATTCTTCAGATATGATCAAAGAACTCGATTTACTGGAAGTTCTACTAAGTGTCAGGCAAAACAATTTAAAGAATTGGAGCTGTCGACAGGATGACACTTTCATTTTGAGGCAACTTTCAAGGTTTTGAAACTTGTTCTTTTTCCACTTAGGAAAAAGTGTTGGAACATATATTTTCCTAATGAACGAGTTGGAGTTTGGTTTCATGTCAAAAGGAACTTAGGCACCCATCACTCTCTTTCAAAGGAAAAAAAAGAAAAGAGATTAATTGAAAAATAAAATTTAATCTGAAGAAAACTTTATTGCAACCAATGCACTTTCATGTAATTCTCCTGTTTTAACAAAATAGCGTAGTAGGGTACAATTTAACTTAAATACGTATATTCTGACCAGCAACATTTAACAGCTCTGCTCTTAGGAATACTAAAAAAATCTTCATTTGTTTTAGGAACAGCATTACAGGGAATGATTAGACCACCATCTGAGAGAAGAAGTTATACAGCTGAAGTGAATGCAATGTTTTAATGTGTCAGATTAGTTGGCATCCCTTGGGGAGACTGTGTTCTGCAAATACAGAGTCACAATTCTTGTCACAAGTGTGTGCTGAAGCTTGTAATAGGTTTCTTCTGAACCTTTCACACTTCTGCTTTCCACAGAAGGTTCATTTACCTTTTCAAAGCAGAACAGAGCTGTTTTTAGATTGTCTTGATTCCAATAGACGCTGAAGTCCCTTGAGTCTAAATTGGGATGCCTTCGTCTAAGCAAATTTTTATCTGACTGGTTAGCAGAGAAAGGAAGAAAATGGCACCAACTCTAAAAAGCTTCATGCCCTGTGTGTTGTAGTTCATTAACTGTTCCTTTCAGAATTTTTGCACTGCTTGTCTTTCTCATGTCCATTTCCTTAATTAAAATTTTGAGTCTAAGTCTCTAAGTCATTAACTGAAATCCAGGCACTTTTTTAATTTGGTAGTTAGTAACTTCTTCTGCCTGGTTAATGAACAATTGGGTGTTATATTGTTATTTAATTATTTTATTCACAGAAGTAGGAAAGGTTTGCCATAACCACTCCAACTGCCCCTCTATAGTTGTCTCCCTTGAAGTACAACCACATCTGTCCATGGCTTACTTCCCCAGTTTCTAAGGTTACAGCTGCAGTCCTGGCCTGTCCTGTGACATCCCACTCAAGTTTGGGTTCTTCCCTGTGTTTACATCTGATCGCCACACCCTCAAAGGCCATTCAGCACTGCCTCAACCAAATGCTGGGTTCCCAGTGTGACATACCTGGTTTACAATTCCATGTATATGGGAGAACACACATTAAGTTAGTCTACCACAATGTTTCTTCCCTCAGCCAATACATATGGAGCTCATTCGTGATCAAATGGATACTTAAGAGGGCTGCTGACACATTGAAAAAAATTCTAGAATACTGCACTGGAATGCAATTCAAGATAATGATTTCAAATACCACATGTGTTAGGGCTGTAAGGCACATGTGTTTTATGACTTTTTCCAGTCAGACTTGAATTTAGGACATGATAACAGTATGGGATTCCTGGGGATGTGGAGCTGTTCCTAACCCTGGGAGCTGTAGGGAGAACAGCAAGTACCTGCAAAGGTGAGGGTGAATCTATGTAAACATTTTAGGAATGGTCTCTGTGTCCTGTTCAGCCTTGCCTGAAGTTACAATCTTCTTGCTATGGGAACGGACACCTTCCACCGGCCCAGGTTGCTCCAAGCCCTACTAAACTTGGTTTTGAACACTCCCAGGGATGGGGCAGCCACAGCTTCTCTGGGCAAACTGTGCCTGTTCTTCACCACCCTCACAGGAAAGAATCCTTTCTGTGGCTCCAAAACAGGCTGGCAGCATGAGTGGCTGCATTTTAAAAGCTGTGGGGGGATGCAAGATCAAATCATACTTAATTTATTGAGCCTCTGTTGTGTAATAAATGAGCTTCCAGGAGCATGAGATGCACCAAAGTCAGATTTTGTGGTGAAGCAACAGAGCTGCTGTCTCACAGCTCACAGGGTTCAGTCCCACAGCTGGGTCAGGAGGGGCCTGGGAGCCCTGGGCAGACGAGGTGATTCTGGGCCACATGAGATGCAGGGAGCCCTGAAACCAGGGGCTGTCACCTGCACGGTGAGCACCTGAGTTAAAGCCTTCTGCCTCCCTGGTGCAGAGGAGGAGAAACAGGAACCTGCAACACTGAGCTCTAACCACCAGACTATGAGGTACAGCAGCCTGGGCTTCTTGTGTTTGTTCTGTTGAAGCTGTTTCACTTTGTATGAATAATTAAATACTCGTTGGATTGGGGAGAGACAGAGAAGTAATTCTGTACCTCAGCAGTTAACTGCACGAGGCAGCAAGTAAAATCTTGTGGTTTCTACTCGAAAACTGTTACTGAAATAATTTCTCCAGTGTTCGTTTGTTGAGAAACTTGTTACTCTCACTGAAGTTTAAATATCTTTTGTTGGTGTGGGTTCTTAATTTTTTTCTTTTGATTCCCAAATGTTGGCATTTAGAGAGAAAATATCCTTAGAAAGTTTGGATGTTGGTAAACAAAGGGAAGATTATTCCCATTTTATATTTTACAAAAAAAAATAGCAAAGGAAGAAGAAATTCAATACAAAATAAAACCAAACCAGAAATAAACCACAACTTTGGGAATTTCTTCCCCCATCCCGAAATATGCAGTTTAAGAGAGGTAAGCTTATCGTTTATATGCATGAATAGATGGTATAGGGATATTTTTACAACTTTTTTTCCCAAGAAAATTTTGGAAATGAAAATTAAAGAAAAATATACAAGGATTCACCCTCCCCCTCAAAAAAAACCCAAACCCAAAGCCAAAAAAAACCAAGTCAAAACAACAGTAAGTAAATAACAGAGACTTCCATTTGAAAACCATTGCACAGGCAAGTACAATTTGGAACGAAAATATAGTCATATATTCACAGAGACTTTTATAGTTTTATATTTTGCATTTTGCCACTGCCTTGAATCCTCTGAAGTAACTTGAGTAAATATATGTCTCAACTCAGCCAAGCTGTAAAGCTCACACTTAAGTCTCTTCTTCAGCAGTTATATCTGTATGTAACTTAGAGCATTTTCTTAATCACATAGAGTTAAAATGATTGAAATACACAGATAGATTTCAACACTTTCTTAACTGAATGTAGAAAAACAGGATGAAACATTCTGTTGCCACCAGGATCTGACCTTTCCTGGGTTTTGATGCAAACTGAATTAGTAATCTTGATGGCATTCTCCACGAGATAATCTTGTTTGGAGTCCTCCTGTTTCACATTATCTCTGTTTTTCTTAGAGCCAGAATTTATTGCAATAGATTAGACCAATGTAAAATCTGATGTGCATCTTATTGGCAGGAGCAATGTGCAAGAGTCACTATCCATAAACTTCTGTAGAGTTGCCAGCCCTCAATGCTTTAGATAGAAGCAGTGTGATAGAGAACTTTACTCCAAAAGTGTGCAGTATTTCACTATTATAACTCCATCATGGTCAATTAGCCAGACATGTTCCTGACTTTTATCTTCAAAAATGATGCTTCTTGATTATTTATGTTTCCAAAAGCTATTATTGAGTAATTCAGTGTAGTGAAGGACTTCAATATGCTCTACCATTGTGACTGTAAATCCAGGTGTTAATACTCCCAGGTGGCTCATCATCTCACTGCAGATACCTAATAAAGTTGCCATTAGCTGGCAGTATACACTGAAAAAAAAGCTATACAGCCAGCTGATCTTCTCATTAAAGAAAGGGCTACTAAGGAATGCCAGGAAATTATCTGAGTTGTCCGAGTCTCTAAAGAGAGAAAGGGAAAAACTAAAGAATGCTTATTTTCACAGATTGCTTCTAGGAAGAAAGCTGGCAGCCATAACCAACAACAGCTGGAGGACAGAGAGCCGATGGCTTGTAGAATAAGAGCAGACCACAGCTACTGTAGTCAGCCTGGGGTGGAAGTCAGGTATTAGTTTTCCAATCTTGCTTCTGAGAGTATCTTTAAAAATCATCTGATTTTGATAAATTCAATGTAATTTGACTTATCTCATCTCCTGAAAAGATACAGACTTGAAAGACTCACCATCTTTGACTGAGAGAGGAAATTTGGGGAAAATGGATAAAATATTACTAAGGAAATTGTTGATGACTTTTTTGCTTGCTAGTTAAGAAAATATATTAGATTTAATATCGTTATACTGATAACATCTTAGGATGTAATAATCTTGTTCATATGAGGTGCAGGATAGATCTGGTCCAGTTGAGGAAAAAATATCCACAGAAGTTTTTCTCCACTGGAATATGTTCACATGCAGAGAATTTTTCTGGAGAGAAAGCCAATGTTTTAGGGTTTTTCATTCTTTTTCAGAGCAGTCAGCACATAAATTGTCTCAACCTTGTGTTGTGCTGGCTTTCAAGGATAGTGATGTCCAGGGAAACTCAAAATGCTTCCAAATTCTTGGGTTGGAATGTCTGTCCTGTGTACCCCCTGGAAGAGCTCCAGATACTCAGTTTTTTTGCCAAAACACTATATTTTCACAGCAAAAATAACTTGGTCGTGAAACTCGGGTGGCAACTGGGGTGCACACCAAACAGGTGAAAGTCTGGATGAGTACTGAGTTGCAAGTCAAAAGCTACTGGCAAATGTGTGTCTTTTAGAGAATTACTTCCTAAACTGTCACATCTTTATTTGAGTTCACAAGGGCTGTGTGAGCCGTGAGACTGTCAGCATGCACACAACAGAATCACATTTCTGGGTTTGTTTGCTGGTGGGGTTTTTTTTGCCTTTTTTTGGTTTTTTTCTGTACTCTTTTTCCATTACCTGCCATGAGCAGGTATGCAAAGTCAAGCCTTTAAAAGTGATAAAATGACAGAATTACAGTTATTATGCCATCCAAGTGTGCTGTCAGTTGCTATCATATGTATGAAGATAGACTCCAGAACACATTAATTTAACTGAAAACTCTTGTTTCCAGTGTTCATAGCCTCCTTCACTGCATAAAAGAGATGGTGCTCTGGAGGCTATGTCTTAACAGTGGGGATGTCCATGTGCATAAACACACACCTTCAAAAAAAAAAAAAAAAGACAAAAAATTTCTCTGTCTTCTAGGGTCAAGGCATGTGAAACCTGGCACAGAGGAACGCCTTGTTTGTGTGGTTTGTGTAAGGATCAATAGCAGTAAAGGGACAATTCCAGAGCTCATGCATCCAAAAATTTTATCTCCCTACTATTGCCAAAGCAGCACAAAACAAGCAGGCAGATAATCCTCAGTGATCAAATTCAGTGAACTGAAATATTAGTAACAAAGATTTTAATATGCCTCTACCTGCCTGTAGCTTTTGACAGAGTAGTCAACAAGAACAACAGCAGAAATAACTAGAGGTTTTGGAATATTCTTCTTAAAAACACTGGAAGTAAAGGCTGAAATAAAAATGTAAAGAAGTAAGCATCTGAATCAAACTTCTCCCTGTATTAAAAACTCCTGGGCTCCAAACCTGTTTATTCCAGATGCACAGCTGGTAGCCACTGCAACAACTGTAATTCTGTAATATTCTCCCATGTAGGCTGTTGCAGCTTGTCTGTTTTGCGTCCCCTGTTGTGTCTTAGCCTCTTTTTACTGTTTCACTGTTTATCCTAAGGAAAAGTAAACAGAGAAAACACATTATTTTCTGGATATTTTTGCAGGTTACAGAAACAGATATGCACTGTAGACACAGACATTTGGGACTGTTAGGATAGCTAATGTAATATATTAGGACTAGCTTTTATGATGCAATAAATTTTTGCTTTCGTTAATGAGTCCTCCATAAATTATTAAGAGTAATTTATAAATATTGATTTAAAAACTCATGTTTGAATATTATATATGTATAAATAAAGACTTATATACATACAGAGTTGGTGTTTTGAGGGAAGGACAGACCTCATATAACAAGCATATATAAGCTTATAAGAAGCTCATATAAGATTATAAAGGTTGTGTTGTATCTCTGTGCTTAATCATAAAACATAAATCTCTGTGCTTAATCATAAAAACAGAAGGAACAAAATGTGGCTTCCTTGGCAAAACCATTGATGTCGTACTCGAGCCAACATCTATAAAATCTAAGAAACCCTCCAAACATTGTGATAAAAAAGAATACTTAAACATAAAATCTGAAAAATTTTTCATTTTTGTGGAAGTTATTATAGGTCATTTGGGTTTTAAAAATGACAAACTATTACTTTGAAGCATTTTGGCATAAGAGCATATTAGAATTCATCAGAAAAAAAATCTCTTTTTTCTGATGTTCCAATCTTTGACATTTACTTTCATTCCAAAGTAGGACAGAGCTGAAATCACTGAAAACTTAGGGGAAAAAACTGGTTTGGGGTTCTTTTGGGTATGGTTTTAGAAACCAATTTAGAGTGGCATCCCCAGAAAGAAATTTCTATGTTTGCATAAGAAGCAAATCCAGCAAGTAAAACCGTTTTGACATTTCAACATGTCCAACTGTGATGTGCCAAATTGCAGTTTATTTTGAAATAACTGTCCATTTTACATGCAATTTGAAGTCAAGTTAACACTTTCAAATGAAATATTTTATTGTGGCTCTCAACATGTGGTGCTTGTTCGGTTTGTAATGACATTTGGGAAAAACAAAAGAAAAATTGTCAAAATCACGACACATTTGACTAAAATATATTTTCTAGTTGCAAATTATTTCTTTTGAAAGGACATTTTTCACACTTGTATGCTTCTGGGGTCTGCTTTTTTGGGCTGTATTTTCATGCCAGCACACCCACAGAGGGAAGATGTAGTTTTTTATGTAATCCAGGATAAACTTCAGGAAGAAAAGTAACACTCCCTGCACTTCTCACAGCTCTTACCAGGGGATTATGAAAAGGTAGAGAGAGTCCTCTTTGGGCTGACAGATCTATCATCTTTATCATCCTCCCACCTCCCAGCTACAGAATACAAGTTGGAAGTAGAGATCAGTTTGAATTGGGGAATGCTAGGTGGGGTTTGTAGAGAAAAGATCAGAGGATGATGCCATTGTTTTGAGTTAAAAGTAGCTGTGTGTAGCAAAGAGATAAAGAGGCAGTTTCTGGCTCAGGAGCTCCGAGTTTGTGGTCCTGAATGGAATTGGACAGAGTTAAAACTTAAACCCATTTCACATACATGGTCTTCACAGAGCACAAGATGTGTCTTGCTACCTATATCTGTGGAAACTTCAGATTTTGCTAATTCTTTAAAAGTGTCTCAGAAACTTTTATGTGTGACGTATACGTGACAAATAAACTATACCAAATGCCATTTTTAACCACGTTATCTTGTATTTGTAAATACCTTCCCCCGCACAGGTCACAGGTATTTGGAGAACTACTGCTTTGAGGAAAGAAACTTTGCAAGTAGAATACAAAAAAGACTGGGCCAACAGAAGCTGCAGAAGCTTTGACATGTGATAAGTGCAAAATCCTGGTGGGTAGGACAGAAACAGCAGCAGAACAGGCCGGGGTCTGCCTTGCTTAGGTGTATCTTTACTGGAGGGACCTCTGGGCCCTGAGGGAGATTAAATTTATCATAAATCAGCAGAATGCTCTTGTAAGTACAAAGACAAGCTGTTTCCTGAGGTCCATGAGCAACAACATAGCCAGCAGATAAGGTATGTGATTATTCCACTCTAGCCAGCACTTGTTTGGACACACCTGGAACACTGTGTTCAGTTTTAATTTGCTCCATGGTGTAATTTTTGCTTTGAAAAAGTAGAGTCTGGAGTAGGACCACCAAGCAGGAGGCTTATAGGATTGCAGAATCTGATTTATGGAGGGAGGTGGAAAACCTTTTTCTGTGAGAACAGTAGAATGCTGGAATAGGTTTCACAGAGAAGTGGTGGAATCAACCTCACTGGAAATTCAGTTTGACAGCACCTTTGATCAAAGGCTCTTTCTTTAAGAGAAGATGGAATAGATCTCTAGAGACCCATCTTGGATTTTTCCATTATTCTATTCTATGATTCTAAATGTAATTATTTGTTATTTTCTCAATCATTCAGGGAAAGAGAGGCTTCCATTGCTTTTATGAGTACTTCAGCAATGTTAGGTTGCCAAGTCTTAATTTTTTTGCAGTTTTACTTAGAGATTTTTTGCTTTCCATTTTAGTGTATTTGTTTTAGTTTTCTATTTTAGTGTATTTGATCTTGAGTCCTTACATAACTTGTCATGTTTCAACACCCTCTGACTCTGTTTCAACCTGTCTTATCTTTTGCGGCCTTTGCTCATTTTCTTGCTCACTTTCAGTCAAAATTTGTGTAAGAGTGAACTAACATCACACTTGTACCTCAAGCTAGGATTTGGATTTCATATACCTGAGCCCTTGAGCTGAGATTCACCCACTTGATTTATACTGGTCTTGGTTTGTAGTTTAGATACACAGGCATTCACATAGACATGAATGTCGTTTTCTGAGATTTTAAGGTGCATTTTTTTAAATATATATGAATGGAAAATCATATTTCTATAAGTTAGTCACAACACTAGAAAGACACCTGTCGCTCTGTACATGGATCAGTGCAAGTCAAAAAGTGTATATGAACTCTTGTGGCATTCTGGAGGGAATTTCTTGGAAGCTTTTTTACCAGCTACCCTTGGAATGTCACTTTTATTTCAAAGATCATTTTAGTCAGAGGAGCAGGTTCAGGAATATTGGTGGGCCTTAATCAACATTAAAATCCACTTGGCTATTCAGAAAACAGTGAAAAATGGTCTCTGACAGAAAGACCACATCATTATAGATTCTTATACTACACACAGTGGAGTCAGTGGAAAGACTGGAGTGCTTCAAGTCTGTTGGCAAAGCCAGCAAGAGTCCTATAAAAGAGGAAAGAAGGAATGATAGAAAGCATTCACAAAATGATTCTGTTTGGTAGAATAAGGAACTATATGACTGCCTGCTCACACAAAACCACCACAAAACAGAGTAGGTTTCCTGGTCTCTCCTACAGTGTCAAGGATTTTAGAAGTGTAAATGGCAGTAAAATATGCTTTTGTTTATTCATATGAGCTGCTAAAGTCAATAGGACTGTATTAATACATATTACTTCTGGATATAATTCTGAAAAATGTACATTTTTCTCTGAATTGAAGGCATGATTATCTACACAGTGCATTAGCAAGGTTAGTACCCAGAGAATTCACACTGGAGTGATGTGATACTGCTAAGAAAAATTAATCTTGGTCTTCCTATCCTTAACAAATATATAGGTGTAGAAAACTTTCCTGTAATTATTGCTAGGTACCAGGTTTTTGGCATAATTTTTGTCAATTTGATTAATTACAGCACCATGGTTTATATCGCTTAAACATTTTCAATATCATAGTTCCAGATATGAAATTTAAGAAAAAGTTGTATTATACTATACTGCCTTTTAACTTTACTCATTAATTTACTTCAGATTCAAAGAACTAAAAAAAATTTTTAAAAAAAGCAAAAGAGAATAGAAATAAAAAATATTAATTTCTTTTATATAAAAATGGGTATTCATATACAAGACTTTTTAAAAAAAGCCTCAATCCCCTTATCCCTCAACTTGTTCTCACAGCATGATCCATTACCCCTTATGGACAGTGAACTATATGTACCAGTGTATTTATTAATGTATTGTAATAGATCACCAGTCTATATTTCTTTACTGCATCTTTGGTAACATATTCAGAACATTATTTAAAGCTCGTTATTCACTGAAATAACACATGCAATAGCACAAGTTGGTTAGCTGTGATATTTTATTAGAGTGAGCATTTCGGGATTTTATTCTCAGTCCCTCATCAACATAAAACATAGTAAAGAGTTCATAAATCTAATTAAGAACATTAGAATAAGGAAAAAATCACTGAATATTTAGTTAAGATATGCAAGCCTCATGTACAAGCAAGCCATTAGAGGCAGTCATAAATGCCAATTGAAAAGCACTCAATAACAGCTAGTTGGTGGGAGTACAACAAGACAGATGTAAAAGTAGAAGTGTTTTGTTTATCTGGTTGTTTATCTGGCTTTATTTTTTATTTCCCCTCCCCTGCTCCCTTGAAGAAATTTTACCGGGATGCTGTTCTGGTTTGGGCTGTCATTCACTTAGGAACACAATCCTGTTTTAAATGTTATATACAGGGGGACATCAATTTAATCTGGACCAGCACCTGCCCTTGAAAATAGCTAGTAGTAGTACCTTCCTTTTCCTTTTCCTTTTCCTTTTCCTTTTCCTTTTCCTTTTCCTTTTCCTTTTCCTTTTCCTTTTCCTTTTCCTTTTCCTTTTCCTTTTCCTTTTCCTTTTCCTTTTCCTTTTCCTTTTCCTTTTCCTTTTTCCTTTTCCTTTTCCTTTTTCTACTTTAGAGATTTTTGAAAGATATTCAAGTTAAAAGATCTTTTTAAAAAAAACAAATATGACTTATATTCCTTCAAGTTTCTTGGTTGCTCAGAAGCCACTTCAACCCACATTCAACAATCAGGATCCTGCATGTGTGATAAAGCCCCTAAAAGGTAAAGGTTTAGTTCAGGTAGGTCTATGGATAGCTTTGCTTAAGTGAGAAGGGAGGAAAGAGTGGAAAGCACATGTTACTTACGAAGCACAATGCTTTCCTGAAAATGAGGGAAAAAGAAGACAAAATTCACCCCAAATTAATTAGCAACCTATTGATTGTCTGGGGAACTTGCCTTTAGATTTCTTTTGTAAAGGTCTGAATACTCACTCTGCTTTGCATCCACTATGTATTTCTCAAATCAGATTCATGCTCAAAATGATGCCCAAAATAAAGAGGCAAGAAGCAAAGAGAAAGACAGATTATTTGAGAAAGACTTTCTTTTTTTTAAAGTCAGTGGTGAGGGCAGTCAATTGGACAGTAAGAGATTAAGGTCTGTTGTTTCTAGAAATTTCTTTCAGTCATTGTTTCTCATACAGCATGTCAAAATCTTCCAGTGACTTACTCTGATGTAAAGACACAGATGCAGTTCCTGTCTGACACTTTTTCCGAGGACAGAACCCACATCAGTGGGCTCCCTATTTAAGAGAGATAGAAGTTCCTTGTGTGAGGGACATGACTAGGAAGGCAGCACTTTGCAGCTTGTTGAGCACTGAAGAGAGTGGTCTGCTGTGAGGACCTTGCTCAGGACCAGCAGGAGAAATCTAATTATCATGGGAATGCAAGTAGCTTTTGAGTCACCTGAGTAGTAATTATGAGTATATTTGCAGTGTATTTTGAGTGTATATATAAATAGCTGATGAGGCAAATAACAAGCTGGCAAATAACAAATTATAGTTATTCCACTCCTATATGAAGATGGAGGACCATGCAGATTCAGATTTTTCAGTTTTACTCATTTGCTTCCTGTTCTTTGCAAAGCATTTTCAAAGGAATGTAGTTAGGCATACTCCAGTGAAAGTTTTGATGGCAAAACAGATATGGAGTCCCTGTACCTAAGAATAAGGCTGTTCCAAACCTGAGATCTGGAACAAAATCTGTTCTTAAACACATCTGATTCCAGATGACTAATTCACATTCAGAATACCTGTTATCAATCTTCTGCAATATAACACTAAATAAATGCAGTTTCAGTGCAGTCATCAGTCCTGTTTGCACTAAGATTCTTCCTTACTCAAGATCTCAGCTGTTTGATTGAATGTATATATCAAGCCTGGCACCCAAGAGCTAAAGCATTGTAGAACAGGAAACCAGTATTAAGAGAGATTTACTTTTAATCCTTTGGAACCAGTGTGTGTGAATGTGTGGTGTTGGTTTATTTTATATGGATTTGGAGTTTGGGGTTTTGGACATTTACCTTTGATAGCTCATAGTTCTTGAAAAAAGCAAGACTGAAGTATCTTCTGCAACTGACCCAATTACAAATGCAATCATTAATTAATACTGTTATATTAATATTATAATTATTAAAGTTATATTTTGTTAGTGCTATTAGTAATATTCTAATTAATACTTATTATATTATTATTTATTTAATTATTATATATTTAATTATTATAGGACGATTAAAGTGTCCTCTCAGACTGGTTCAGACCAAGTGGTCTCAGGCTCCTCTGCCTTCTATACTCTTATTGAGTTGAAAAATAACAAACAAGTGTAAATGACATTTACAGCTCTTAATTGGTGTCATTAGCAGTTCTTATTATTCAGCAGGACAAGCAGTGGCCTTTTATTGAGAATTCAGTGATGCACATCTGCTTTGAACTCATCAGACTTAGAGACAAGTAATAAAACAGCTGAGTGAATGACTTAGGGCCGTATCCATCACTAAAGAGTGCTTGCCGATTTATTTATTTTTTGCTTAAAAAAATTACTTTTGGGACCATGATCATAGAAGGGTTAATGCTTCTTTAATAGATCTTGAAATAATGTTAATGTATTGACTCATTAAAAATAACCTCATTTTTTATTGTTTTATATTGCCAGCGGTAGTTGCTATACACTAGACCTTGAGGCAACTCAGGGGGGTTTAGATTTGCAATCGTATGTAAGTGCTATAGGGTTGTTGACACCAGTAGGATATAGAACTGAAGAGTTGTTTGATCCTTTGAGTAAGTACTGCAGAGCAATAAAATTGATGTTTGAGATACCCCAAGCCCAAAATTTCAGTATTCAGCACATTTTATATAGACAGGCACACTGTGGTACCAAGACGTGTATAACCAGCCAGCAGTTTAGTGACTTGGTTAGTGAGATCCATTAAGCTCCAACAGAATTCATAAAGCGGGGAAGGTTCAGTCGCCTTTTTTTTTTTTTTTTTTTTCTTTTTTTTAATGGAGGAGTCATGTAGTTTTTCTCCACAGTTTATGACAGATACAGCAGCGGGGCAACTGCTACCATCCAGCTTTGGAAGATTTCTTAGGCTTCTTTAGGTAACCTGGTAGAACTACCGTGGAGAGATTTAGGGAACTAGCACAGTCTTGGTCAGCTGAGGAGTCATTCACAGTCATTCATGCGCCCAGATTTGTGAATTTAAAAATAGCTTAGTCATCCTGTAAAGGCACTCAAGAGACTTTTCCATCTCATGCTAAGCAAAAAAGACAGGTCCGATGAAATGTACTCCCGACTTGCTTTTAAGTGTAAAAGGATAGGTGTCCTTCTCAGATTTGATCATCCTCTAATGTCTATAATTAGATTCTTTTTTAACAGAAAGCTCAAGAATTAGCTGCAGTTATAACAGAGATTTCTTTCAAACCAGATCAAACTATGTTTCCCACAGCTCTGAAATCTGTGTCTCATTTCACCTATGCATTTCCTTCTGTAGCTGCTCAGCTTTATGCACTGTTTTCTCAGTGCCTGATTTTTCCTGTGCACTAGACACATTACCCAAACACCTAATTCTTCATGTTGTTAAGTGAAAACCTCTAAAACTTTTATGGAGCTAATCCATACCCTGGTAGTGGGGTTTGGATAAACAGGGTGTGGATAAAAAACTCAAAACTGGTGCATTCCTTTAAAAACAAGAGAAGTGAGGGAAATTTTGTTCAATCTGAATAACACAATGGTCCAGTGTAACTATAGCCAGATATGAATAAAAATGAACTGACAAAGACCCCCCAAAACCCCTGCCAGAAATCTTAAGAAAAGTTGTCTCATCTCTTTGGAGCTATACAATGTAGCAGATAAATTACTGCCTAATCGTTCATTACTGTGTTAACTGTCAGGGTGCTAACTATTGTTCCATATGAAAAATCCGTGTTGAGAATCCAGCTCAAAAAAATCTCCGAGAGTTCTTTAACGAAAAAGAAACATTTGTTAAGCAGAAATGCTTTGTAACTCACATATTACTTGCCAAGAAACACCCTGCTCTGGTGCAGCTAATTTGTAGTGATGTCAGGCTGGGATTTTCAAAGGTGCCTAAAGAAGTTAAATGACTGGCTCCTATTGACTTTGCAGCTACAAGCCTGATCAGACCTTTTATATTGCTTTCACTTTAATGAAGGGAAGAAGTGAAGGAAAGGGTTGGCTAATAGAGGGAGTAGGAGATTTACTTTTCTTGGAGCTCCACACAAAGATTTTGCTCAGTGGATCAGCAAATGTATTATTATTAATAGCAGTAATAATGATACCTACTTATTCACTCTATAAGAGTACACTCAAAATATCTCGTAGAAAATCGTGGTTATCTTTATTTTGTAGGTGAAAAAATGCAACTGGGTCAACAAAGCTCAGCTACTTCTCTATAGTAGCCCCTCTGTGCGTGTACCAGCAGCACTTACAATGCAAAACTGCAGCACCAGAACTTAGCTATAGGTAACTTCTTCAGGCATTGATGCCCTTGGTCAAGGTTACTCAAAGATATACGACACATTCATAATGAAATGATGGATTTGACTGGGTCCCAAACCAGAATCCAACTAGCTTTTATCTTTGGGGAGCCTGATGATAAAACAAGACCATCCTTGCACTTGGCACCAGGCTACCACATGGCTCATACTCAGTTAAGCACCATATTGATCTATTTTTAACCTCATAAATAAGAGGTGTTAGAATTCACAGCTATTCTTTGAAGGATGATGAATTTTAGACAAAAGTATATGAAAAAAAAAGGAGAAAAAATTGAATTTTATATTGTTTCAAACTTTTATTTGAAGCCATTAGAAAATAAAAAAATGTTCTTGTGATCACTTTATGAAAAAAATTCCATTTCTGAACAAGTACGAACTACTATTTTCGGGAGGAAAAAATCAAAAATACTATTTCTAAGTTATTTGGCTGAAAATAGGTCCTGTTTTGAAGTCAAAGTTTTGAGACCATGACAAAACCAACATTAGTAGATCTTTTTGAAACCAAAATCCTTTTCTCTGAAGACTTGAAAGAGCACAGATTTACTCTGGAGAATGTGTTTTTGTAACATTACTATTCCTCTATTTCTACTAGTTTTAATGAAGGAATCAAACCAAGTTCTGTAGTTTGTTTTTTATTCATCTCTCCTTGGCATTACATCATCAACAAGATGCAGATAAAAGTCTACTTGTCCTTGAGAGTAGTTAGTGAAGAAGAACAGGTATATCTGGAGAGGAGTTCCATTTTTATCTGGGCTACGCATACAGCTTAGAGAATTGATTTTTTTTCCGTCTCTTTATTGGATGTAGAAATTTAAAGCAATGTAATCATCTCAATAAACTGCAAAATGTTTCTCTTTCTCATACAGAAATTATTCATTTAGCAATTGAAATAATTTTTTGTTTGAATACCTTTTTTTGTACTAAAGAATTGGTATGACTCTTAAGAAAATATTGACATTCAGTTTTTCAAAGTTGTTGCTCTTGTATGTACCTAAACATGTTCTTTCTTTTCTGCATTTAAGTTTCTTTATCCTTTTTGAGGATGTAATTATTTTTTCTCTTTAAATGTCCAATTTTTATAAACACACATACATAAACACAAAGCTTACTTACAACAACAGTGATGATCATACACATATGGAAACCATTAAAAAATTAATCTTTTATGATCTTGAGAAGCAGTTTATTTCCCTTGTTGATTCAGGCTCAAGCAGTTTCCATCAAGGTATTTCACCCCCAGATTCTCCTTTCTCAACCACTGCAGACAAAAGCACAGTTCTGCTCATCCCTTCTCTGTAATCCCACTTTCTGCCATCCCAGAAACATCTGGATGGAGGAACCACAACATACAATGTAGAAAATCCTTGTCCCAAGGCAGGCTCAACAAAACATATATTACAAAACATTTAATCCAAGGAAGCATGATTAAACTACATTTCCTTCTTGCTAATATTATGTTTCCACATGGATTTATTGATGTGTGAATAAGGACCATATACCTGCTACTATTCTCCTCAGAGTCACCAGTAGCATATGACACTTTTCTTGACCAGTCTTTTTTGGTTGGTTTTTTTTTTACTCATGAGACTTATAAGAAACAAGTATCTATGGGCTGGCTACCTCCCTGTCAGCCTAAATTCAACCTGGTCCATTGGTTCATGAGTTTCTAGGAGAATTAAAGACAGCTCAATAGAAAGATAGATTAGCAACAATGAAAATGACAGAAAAGCAACGTTAACAGTGTACAGCAGTATTCAAAATGTTTCTTTAGTGACATGTTATTTTAATTATTACCTTTTTCTTTTTTTTCTTCATAGTAAATTATTTTCTTCCCCAACAAAAATCAGGCAGATCTGTATCCATTAGAAAGCCATATTCACCACATTACATTTGGATATATGGAAATGGTTGAGGGAAGCACAGTTTATGTAATGTGAAATGTTTTATGTGATGCCGTTCAAGGCTAATGAAGTTGTCGCAGAGATGAAGACTGGAAGAAAATATAAAAATAAAACACATAGTAGTAAATGCTGAAAAAGCTGGGATCCTTTTCACTGCTTACCATTAAGGCAGATTACTCTGTATTAATTGAAAAAAAATCAAGGCATTTCCTCAACAGAGGCAATTCATTAGAAAATATAGGTAAACACAGGATGAAATAAGAGTTCATTTTTCTGTCCTGTATTTCACATACAACTTTGTTGATTGTTTTAATTTACATGTTTTCATATAGCATCAGCCATGAAGCATAGGACAAAATATATACAACACAAATGAGAATCTGCAATGACTGGTTTGATTTGATTGCTAATTACTGGTTAAACTTGTACACCATTTTAAATATTTACTGTTTAAAACTGAGGTATGTTTCTGGTTTTCAACATGTGTGCAGTCCCTGGGGAGCAAACAATGAATACATGCCCACATATATCAGCTGCCATCTCTTCAGCCAGTTTGAGGTTTATGGTTTCAGATATTGCCCAATAGAACTGTTCTCGTAAAATCAGTGAAATGAAAACACTTTTAAAATTTTCTTTCCCTGGGAAAGTAAGAGGAGGAGAATTCATTAGATATTCCGCATGTATGCAGTATTGCAGACTCCAGAGAAAGACAAAGAAATGATGACGTCGTGTAATTATATTAATATCCTTAGCGGAGTATGGTTTCCTACTCAACTCAGTTACGTTATGCTGCATATATCCAGAGTAAAGAAACTAACCAAAAAAGCAAGAAATGGAAAACTTTCCCCCCCCCAACCCTCTCTAATGAATTTGCGAACTGAATGGAGATAATGAATTTAGAGAAAACATCATTTTCTCCATTTTATTGATGAACATAGGTTAGTTTAGTAAGCAGCAAGATTTCAGATGCTAGTCCATATTGAACCCAGAATTCTGAATGGCTGTCATCTGTTGTCTTACCTAAAAAAAAAGTCTTCTAATTTGCAAATTGCCATCAAAAACACCATGGACTTCCAGTGAAAGACCAGAAGTTGAGGCTTATCCTCGCCACCAAGTGTTCTAGCCAGTTAAGCCTCTAAATATCAGCTGTTTCCAGACTGATGCTGATTACAGAGTTATTGTTTGTTGGCTGGTTAACAAAGGGTGATCTTGCAAACGGTCCCTGGCTGCTCTCCCTGGAAGTTGTGTGCGTGTGTGTTTGTTGTCTGTGTCCTTAGACAGCAACAAAACAATTCGATTGCAGTGGGAACTAGTTCAGAAGCCATTAAGTATCAATATGAGGATCTACTCAGATGGATAAATTTGCTATTAACAGCACAACAGAGATTGAAGCAGCCCCAACAGTAATTCTAGATGGCAAGCAGCACCAGAGGTAGCATAACTACCACAGTTCTAAAAATGATGAGCAAGGGATGGGAGTGACAGTAGGGGATATCATTACAGTGGCTTGATCAGATGTGACTGAAGATGTAATGACATGATCTCTTTGTTACCATGGATGGTACAAAGACACCTCGAGACAGGTTTCTTATCACTCCATTTTTGCCTTTCCTTTCCTTTTCTACAATGTTAAAGGAAACAGCTGGTAGCCCAGCACTGGAAGCAGTTTAGATTCTGCTGGGACAACCTCTTGATCTGATTTTTTGTTAATTATCAAAGAGCTAGGAGCCCTTACTACATCCCTCTTCTCCAGGGAATACTGCAACTCACTTATGTAGCTCACATGAAAGGTAAATTCTTCCAGTGAAGACACCTTGGTGTGTAACTGTTAATACAAAGTCATCTGAACAATTACCATTTCAAAGTGTATAACAATGTGTCATTCAAAATAGCATATATTGCATGTGACAACAGGATGTGACTTGGATGGTAGTGTATAGAAACCCTAGAAATGATCAGTGAGGGGTTCTGACCAGCATTTGTTTGTCACATCATGATGAAACATTTCCCATTTAAATTCTATTGTGTTCACAAAAGAATCCCTTTTTAAATCATTAGAACTCAGTAATTTTGTATTTAAGAATTTCAAAGAGCTGTCTCAGGTGCTACTCAAACCATTAAAGTAGATTTAATCCAGTGTTTAAAACTTTAGGACATGCTTGAAGTGTAATGGAAAAAATGCATAGTAACAAACTTTTTAAAGGAAGAATAAATAGGATAATCCATGCAATTACGAATTTCATTTATATTTGAAGCAAAATGATGGACCATTTGAGACAAGCCTGAATTAACAATGAATTAAAGGAAAGTAGTGTATTAATGGCAGTGAATTTGCACAGGTTGGAAGTAAATCTTTTCAAACCAGCTCATGTCAATGCTTTGATGAGAGGACTGATGCAATTCGATAAAGTAATAATGTAGAATAATAATGTAACTCCTTTAAAGAAGTTGACTTGTATACAAGAAACTAAAAAAAAAAAAAGCCCCATTGTTTTGCCAATCACATTAAATTATTAAAGAAATGGTTGATAACTATGCCCCACAACATAACAGAAAATTGGGAATTAATACTAATAAGGTGTTTTTTGACTGGGGTCTCCCTGGGATTGATTTTTGACTCTATGCTAGTAAACATTTTATCAACAAGGTGGAAGAAAACATAAAATCATTACCAGTAAAGCTTGGAGTTGATACAAAAGCTAAAGGAATGATAAATAATGAAGAATACAAGCCAGTGGTACACAGTGCTCTCTGCCTCCAATAAACTAGGGACAAGGATACTATTAGACTCAGATATATGAACAAGTTATTCTGGCATCACACATAACAAGTCAGCTGATTCATGAGAACTATCCATGGGAGTAGTCTACCTTGCAGAAAATCAAGGCTGTTCAAATTAGTTTAGCTCAGTGAAAAGCGGGCTAAGCAAACTCAGCTTATCTTATGTTTAACCCAGATTTATTGTACACAATGGAACAGACAGTAGAGATCAGCTGACATGCAATAATAGGTTTTGTGTCTAAGCCTGGTGTGTATTTTCAGTGTGGTTAATAACAAGTAATACATTTAGGAGCAAAGCATGTTTGTCACACTTACAAAGTGGGGAAATACCACAGTAAAAATATAAAAAATAAAGATAATAATATTTCAGAGCTAATCTAGTGGACAAGATAAAAAAAAAAAGTGAGTATAAATTTAGAGTAGGCACATTACATTTCTATGGTGAGAGTAATTAACTGTTAGAATGACAAGATTTATATTGGATTCTCCATTTCTAGAATTTTTTTAGCAAGATTGGATTTTGTTTTCTTCAAAACATTATTCTCTTCAAGGCACTGGTATTGACTTGAAAGGGGAATTAAAAATCCTGGGTTCTGTGCTATGAAGAAGGCTGACCTAAACAAACTCGGTGATACCTTCTCACTTCAAAATCTAAGAGTCCTGTAAGGATTCACCAGTGATTTTTCTGCCATGAAGTAGTTGATGAAAATAGGTAGATAATGAGGAAAGACAGCATCTGCATTCTCTGAGAAGTCACAAGTGTTATAGTGGTGACATGGAGCAATGTAAAGCTTTATTTGCCGTTGCAATTAACTGAAGTGAAAGTAAATGGCAGAGAGGACTGCTTTCAAATAACTTGTGATTTGGTGTCTGGAAAAATGCTGGCTTTACTCTAGGATTTTTAATCCCTTATCTGGCCCCATGAAAGATAAAAATCCTTCCTTTGTAGAAATGTATTGATAAAAAGAATATAAATCATAATCCCATCTGAGAAGAAAAAAAAATTGTGGTCTTGCCATGGTATTAAAGTCCAGTTTTATATATATATTTAAAAAAAAAAAAGGAAAAAGAAAAGTGTATCAACATGATTGTGTAATTATTATTGTTATTTCTACATATATTGATTTTATGTTGCACCACTAAGCATTTTGCTTAGACAAAACTAAAGAATTAATCATGTTTACTTTTGGACTTTGAAGTGAAGAAACCTCTGAAAACTCAGTTTGAACAGCATCTCTGAAGTCATACTGATTTACAGATTCCTAAAGTGGTGAATTGTTTTCAGTTTGTGTTTCCATCAAATTAGGAAGTGCTTGTAGAAAAAGAGATCCATTCCACCTCAATATTACTGTTGAATTGTGATGTTTCTTGTCAGTTTTTTTTGCTTCCTCCGTAACTGGTGGAGAAACAAGGACATCTCTTGTGCCTGACTTGTAACCATCGGGTCAGGTGAATCAGCCTTTAAATGTGGTTAGCTTTGTTTTCTGAAGAGGAAGTTTACAAGATTAACAAGAGGAAGATGCTTAGTCTTGAAAAAAACCCCACATAAACCCACGAACGAAACCAAAACCAAACCCACTTAAAAACACTTAGCTGTCTTTGTTCTGACAGACTGTAATTATTCTGTCTCTTTAACAGTTGAGCCCATGAGAAGTTTGCAAGTCAGTGATGCCTTCAGGTCAGTGATAGTTGTCTCATCCAGCTTCCCTTACACAGTTACATCCAAGGGTCTTTGTTAAAGCAGGAGCAGCATAAAAAAAAAAATTCAGTTCTTATATGTGAAAGACAGATGGTGACATGAAAATAGTTCTGCAGATGGACAGATGTACGATCAGCTGGCACTTACTACAGCATTGAAGCAAACTAGCAGAAGAAAAATTTTGAAGAGCTCTCAGAATTTCTTGTCAATTTCCATACGTTTATCTTTCCAGTAGAGTTCAGTTGTGTTTCCTTGCATTCTGTGGAAAAATACTTTTTATTGCAATATATATATTTTCTAATATGTGTCTTAAGAAGAACATTTTTGTGTTTTTATAAAGTATATTTGCACCTAGTTTATTTTTTTTAAATAAATAAACCCCACACTTCTAAATGTTGAGGAATATTTTAAATGGTTCTTGTTACTTATATTATTTTCCCTTTTTTTTTTTTTTAAAGAAAATAAAATAAAATATTTCTTCCCCAGCACTAACAGAATGCCCGACAAGTCTGTGACAGGATGTCACAAATCAACTTCTACAGCTAGGAATGGACTTATGAACCTATTAAACTCACCATCTTTGGCTTTGAAGCAACAGTCATCATCATTAATTGTTATTATTGCACTCCTTGACATTTTCAAGGAAAAAAAAGGCACAAAGGATTTCATGAGAGCCATAACTGGTCACCTTAAGACAGAAGGGCTGCTTTCACTTTATTTAATTAAAACGGTTCTAAAAAATCAGTGAAATACAAGATCTGGAAGCAAATTAGATGCCCACTTTTCATTTGCCTATAAATCCTGGGGTCTATTTTACAAAAATTGTAACATCTCTGAGGCTTTTTTTTCTTTTTTTAATATTTGTACAGACAGAACAAGGAATTTGTCCCTTACTGGGACTCCTAAATTGGATCACATAAGAAGAGTAGATTACAAAAAGAGATTCAAATCAAAGTGTTTCCATAGTATTGAAAGCTTCTTGTTTTGACTTTGAAATGCTGTGATGTTAAAGGGGTTTGGCATTTCCAAGATATTTTCCTTAGAAAATTCTGGGTTTCCTACATAAAATACTATACACAGAACCCAAAAAGCCATTTATGTACTTCAGCCAATGCAAGGATAATATTCAGAAATTGAATTTCCTTTTAAAATTTACCTTTAAATAACTTGTTCCTGGCTAATGGTTTCTGAAAATTATGCATTATTCTTCAACAAAACTAGAAAATTAGCTTTTGATGCAAAATGTTTTCAGCAGGTCTGTTGATCAAATAATTTTTTTAAATGCCCAAGTTAGTGAACAGCTAGATAAATTTTCATGGTTGTGTCCACACATCAGGGAACATCCACAACTCAGACTCAACCCTTTTTGGGTTTTCAAGTGGGTATATATGAAAATTTATCATCTTCAGCTTATTATATTATCAGTGGAAAGAGGAAAAGGCAGCAGAGGAAGAAAGAGACACTTCAGAGACTGAATCTTATCTGTAATGTTTTATTAAAGATATTTTATGAGAATTTGTATTAAATTTCCAGTTAATCATACTTTTAAGATTAAAGCTTTTTATTGTAGCTTTTTACACGTTTCAAAAGCTTATGTAGAGTTTCTCACAATGAGAAAGTCCTGTTTGTTGACTGACTACTTGTTTTGCTAAAAAAAAAACAATTAAGGAGTAACAGGTTTATTCTTTGTTCTTATTGTTCTAATAACTCACAGACTTTTCAAAGTTTAAAACTGCTGGGTATAAACACTGAAAAAACCCCATTTTTAAATCACTGATCTGATTTTGTTCATTGATTGATCTCCTCTTACCATAAGAGACAGAAGAGACTCATTAAACCATACAGTTTGTCTCAATACCAAGCCAAGATTGATTGATCCCTACATTGCATCGCTCAGGCGTTTTCGTGATGAAGCACACCCAGTTGTGAAACTTGCCATGGCCAGCATATCACCATCATTATGATACATTGCATATACTCCTGCAATTGTTTATAACACTACAGTTTTCACACTGCAAAAGCAAAGCAATCCCAGAGTGCTTCTCACCTACATGAACCCAGCTAGAAATTCCATAGCTCGCTTTCTGCTTTTTTGGAAACTGAAGCATTGGGTGAGCAGGAGCAAGGTGAAGTGTTACATGCTGATGTCATCCTTCTCTGGAAAAGAAAGATGTTGTCCTGACATGCTCTCGGCTCTTCCATCTTAACTAGAGTCACAGTTACCTGGGATGTGCTAGAACAATGTGGTCTCAGCCTGGGAATATACCAGACAAAGCTTAAAATATTCAAATTAAAAATGTTGAGTCCCAATAAATGACAGTATGCTATTTTTGCAGCCATTACTTTATACTTCATGAAGCTCAGAAAAGCAACTCATTTATAATTTTGTGGAAAATATCAACATATGAAAGTAAAGATTATTGGTCCCATTTCTATTATGGCTGTGGTTGTTTTCTATGAGACAGTACACGTATAATGATATTGCCTGTTTCTTGCTTTTTTAAAAAAAAAGGAAAATATAACATTTCTCAACATGGATATATCTAAAGATTTTCCCACCTATCCTGAGGAATCAAAAGCCTGTGACAAATTAAATGTGAATTTCTACTCCCTCTTTTATGTTTTTTTTATGTGTATTCAAGCTGTAGTAAAATCAGAAGTCTGCTCCTTGCCAGATCATTTCAGGTCACAAAACAGCAACTTCCTTCTGTCCTTCCCAGTCTGAATATATTTTGCTTCCTTCCTATGTTGGTACATGTGCATACAAAAGTGGTGAGGCACTAAGCAGGATATTATGTGTCTGGGATGACCTGAAGTCTGAACTGGAATGAAACACGAGTTCCTCTCATCGACCACACTGACCTCAGTGGGTTGTATTTTGTAAGTACTTTTTTTCTTTTATAGGAAGATTACATAACTACTATACTATAATAAAACCATTTTATTGAGGGAAAAGCAATCAAGTGATGAAATTCAGACTCACGTGCAACCTTGGGCCCACTGTCAAATCTGCATATATATAAGTGTCCATTTCTCTGTGTGTGTCTCTGTAGGAAACGGAGATTCAGTCTTGCACCATTCCAGTCAAAGTTTCAACCCTGGCAAGTGCAGAGGAAGTTGTGGAAGTACATGCATTCTCTTCCCTTCACCTGCCAGGTCTAAGTTCCGTAACCAGGATGTTAAATTTTGATGTCAGTAATGGAGAGCCCTATTTCCAAAGATTTCTGATGGTGCAGAACTCCTCTTTGTTTGGGGTGACAGTTTCTTAGCAACAGCTATTAGTGAGCAGCTGCAGACCCAATCAAATGGTGAACTTGGACAATCTCTTTTGTACACGTCTTGAAGAAAAATCCCTTGCTCAAGAATATAAAACATATTGACAATTATACACTAGCCCCGAATATAACTTTTCCCTGCGGTTCTACAGGCAGGTAAGCTGCACTGAGCAGTCAGCCTGCACACATGGAAAAATCAATTTCGTAAGAGATATATCTTCATGTGTCATGATCCAGTGTATGATAGTGGCCTTTTATGTCTATTTAGCTTACAGCAAATTTAAAGCTATCACCTATCCTGGTGATATTACCAGTCCAATAACTCAACAATTAAACAAATTTCTCTCTCTGTTTCTCTCTCTCTTTTTCTTCGTTGACTGACTGTAATAATCTTTCAGGAATGACCTTGAGAGATTGGATATTCTTCTTGGTTTAAGTGCCATTAGCAATATTTTTTTCAGAAAGCAAGCTACTTAGGTAGTTGGCAAAAAAAGTGCCGATAAAAATCTACTCTTGGCTACTCAGTAAATTGCATTGCACTATCTGCTTGCCAGCTGAGGGTGAAGAACATTGTATATTAAAAGATTTTCATTGTGTAATAATGTGAACACCAGCAGCAGTAATTATAAAATCAATAATTCGTAATAAATATGTCCTCCTTATATAATTACTAAATGATTGCAAAACCAATATTATGCACTAGTTAGAATGGAAAAGGTTGCTGCTAAAGACTTTCTATATTACACATTATTGTTCAACTCTTAAACACCCTTGGTCAAATGAAGCATAACTTCAGCCTCATCAGAATTAAGCTAAATGCTATTTCAGTTTGATCTCCTTAAAAAGTATTTGATTCATGGAAAAACTAATTACCAGATTAAAGTGCAACAAAAAGTGACTTAAATGCAAAGTGTTAAACATCATTTATCGTGAGCTGGGAAACAAAAGGAAGATAGTTTCTGTCCTGTAAGATGGTAAGTGATTAGATATTTTTTATTATTATTTCTTCTCTTTCTTTACCTTCTAGATGAGTGTTTTGATTCCATAGGAACACAAATAAACCTCAAGATATCATTTGTATCTGTCTTCACACTTTTCACAGGCTTTTATTTTTGCTTCAAGTGATAATTTTTGCAGCTGGGACAAGAAGGAAGCTCAGCCTTTTGTGGGTTTGCCATCTTTCATAGGACTTAAATTCAGGAAAGGGGTCAAATGTTTTATTATTTTAGTTGTATAAATTGCTTCTAGGTCTATCAAGAGAGCCTAAAAAGCATCATAAGCACAAATGCAAAGGAAACAAGCTCAAATGTGAATTCCAAAGAACTTTGTACGATATAGCTGCCCTACTCATCACAATTCCACCTGAAAGAAATATCTTCTATATATACAGAGGAATGAAGTTTAGAGAACACCTGTTACAAGAAAAAATATACATGTAAAAATGTATACACAGAATCTCAGAGGATATAGGCAGGTCACTGAACTCCAGAAACTGCTTTGCTTCCATTTGCTGAAAAAAAGGACACCTATTTTTCTCCTCTTATTTCTGCATTTTTGTGTTCATATTTTTTTGATTCTTGAAGGAAGTTTCATCTCACTAGCTACGGATCTCTACAGTGTAAAGGTCTATGTCTGAGCTAATCACCCCAGTCCTCATATTGTAGCAGTAATTCAGAAGATGCAGTAAGCGACAAAAATAGGTCCTTTTAGTGTGAAGTCTTATCCTGGATATAATATCCAGCAGAGACCAGATGAATTGAGTCCTAAAATTGTTTATTTTTCTTCATAAAGGAGTTTAATGTGGCTAATGCAGATGTAGATGTGTACATTCTAAGTGAATCCCATGCCTTGCATCTATCTGAAGTGTTTTCCACAATACAGTCATAACTACTTGCATAACGGAATCTATTTTCTTTGTCCACCATGTCCCTATATGGGTAAGAGTTGAATTTCCTGGTGCCTTAGTCATGAGCTGTTCTTTTCTGACTCCTCTAAATGGTATCCACCTATCTTCTGCAAAGATCTTTGTTTGCCTTTATGTGGAAACTCATAATAAAAATATCCTTTGGCAAGCAAGCTCCATCTGCAAATATAAAAAGCTCACATTGCTTCTGAACCTAGAATAGACAAATACATACAATGGGCGCTATTAAAAGTGACTAAAAACAGGACAGTATCCAACAATAAAACAAAATTCATTCTTGAAAGCAAACCACTGAAAAATGAGGAAGTCCTGCTGCCAGACGGCTTCTCTCCTCTCCTCTCCTCTCCTCTCCTCTCCCTTTCCCGTTCCTTTTCCCTTTTCTCTTTTTCCCCTTTTCCCCCTTTTTTTCCCCCTTTTTCCCCCTTTTCCCCTTTTCCCCTTTTCACTTTTTCCCTTTCCCTCCTCCCTGTCTCACCTCACCACATCTCAGATCTAGCTAGGCTGGGAATGTCTCATACCAAGAAAATACCAGGGATGTAATATTAAATAATAACCTGTGTTAGTCAACCAAGAAACTGTTTCGATGAGACTGGTTTTGCCATAGCGTTCTGGTTAGGTATTTTAGAAGTTTAGAAAGTCCTAATGATTATTGTAGTTGTCAATCATTCAGCAAGTTTAATACAGCTGGGGTTGTGCTAAGCCTGTCAGTTAGAGAGGATGTTATCATTCCACTTTGCACGTGGGACACGGAGATTTGAAAAGATTAGGAAATGTGTTCAGACTGGTTAAGTAGAGATGCCTAAGTTACGCACTGGGACTCCTCTGAAGTCCGAGTTCAAGCCAACTCTGTGGCTCAAAGTGTGTATGCAAGACCCTGACTTCCTGCATTATCAATAAAGTAGTCAGAATCAAGTTAACCACCTGAACTGTGCCCAGTGTACTTACATGAGGACAGTAAGGCATCTGTAGCAAATGCAGCATTAAATCCCGCTTCTTGGTCCTGGCAGCTTCCATTTTTCAGTGGAATCAAGGTGAAATAAGGGTTAGGATCTCTGCCATGGCTAATTCGTGCCTTGTGGGTTTCAGGTATTAACTGATCACTTATTTCTCTCACGGATTCTTGAAACATTAAATAATATAGAAAGCGATGTTTCTTTTAAGAATTGATCTGACATGAATCCAGCATTCCAGGGAGAAAGTGGGTGCAAGGGATTTAAAATTGAACTTCCCTGGAATCCACAGAAATTATTAATGCCTAAGTCTCAAGGCCATCTATAACATCAATATAAAGACATGTCTGTTAAGACTGTTACCTTGCTTCTCTCTCTGGTGTAGTTAGATGATTTCCACACTAAAGTTACCCGTGATGACTTCTCATCAATAAAATTCAGCATTTCCGTCTAATAACACTTTTTCTAAGTACTGCACAATACAAACACCTTGATGCAGTGGGCCAGAGCTGTAATTTTCTGTAGTCAAAATGGGAAATGCATATGGGCATGTGCAGGTGTCTAGATGAAGAAAAAGCAAGGTGGTGCAAGAATACAGCTTTTACTGAGACAGAAGAAGGATGTTCCTTGTCCTGAATCATGCATTTTTGTGGCCAGTGGTAAATTTTTTGGTAGGATTTAATACTGGAATTACAGTTCCTAAACTGTTAACTTAGATCTGGACTCATAATTTCTGCAGATCTTTCATCAGTTAAGGGGAGTTCAACAAAACATTCAAGACTTGGGTGGAAGACTTTTTCAGTTGCCTTTCAGCATCCAGCAATTTGCACCAAATCTCGTGGAGAGAACATTCAGTGGAATTTGTCAAGAAAAGCCATCTTGGATCCCTTGTCCAGTCATGACGAGGGATAAAGGACTCTACAACATTTCTGTCGCAGGTTACCTTGTAAAACTGCAATATGAAGGTGGAAGAGTTATATCTGAGTGAAAAGCACAGATTGACTAGGTTGGCTTAAGGGAATTTACCTCCCTACTCCATTAGATCCACTCACTGCAGTGTAGTTTGTCAAGGATTTATGAACATACAGAAGCCTCATCACAAAAGACTTATGATCCCTCTGCCACATCCATGCGCCACTGAGCCAACGTGTGCATGTGCAGTGTGTTTGATGTATTCAGAATGTGCCTGATTTATTGTATGTTCTTTCATATTTTTCTCTAGGATTTCTCCATCATTCAGATCAAGTCTCTATTTGCCCTTACTGATGTGCACTTGTGTATTTTGGAACAAGTAGAACATTGACGCCCTAAATAGAAAAGGCTGGTTGAAATTCTGTTTCAGGTGGCACCCAGAAATTAAGATAACATGATCAAAGATGTTCCTCTGGACAAAAATGGTAATATTCTATGTGGGGAAAAAATAATTTCTTCCTTTCTTTCTTTTTTCTTTGTATTGATTATGTTTAAACAGGAAAGAAATGGCATTTTAACAGCAACTGTGTATTGATATTTGCATCAAAGAGAGTAGACACAAAGAAACTATGAAGTTCAGGCTGTAGGATTATAAAATGTGAGGCCATATAATACTACGGAAAAATATACAGAAAATTGCATTTTATAAGCTATATCTATAGAAATATGAACACATAAAAACACATACTGTAGTAATATCAACCCCAGAAAGGAAAGATGTATCAAATTTAAAATATTTTCACTCATCTTCAGTTCCCAGTTGTTAAGGCTAGAAAAGCACTTCTGTGATCCTTTCAGGAAGAAGAGAAAAGAGTTGTAACCTGTGCATATCACTAGGTACAGCTTTTGTGCAGTGATATCTGTCAGCCATCACTTCTGTTAAGGTGGGTTATGCACTGGGTTTACCAGCAGAGTTGGGTCACTATTGCCAGCTAGACCACAGGAACATGCAGATGGATCTGGATGCCAGTGCTTTACAAATCTGGGCACTACAGAAAGAAACTTAGGAAAAAGTATCATTGGAGAAAGAGGAATGTAGGGTCATAGAATCATGGAATCATGGAATAGCTTGAACTGGAGGGACCTTCAAAGACCATCCAGTCCAAATCCCCTGCAATGAGCGGGAACATCCTCCACTAGACCAGGCTGGTCAGAGCCCGGTCCAACTTTTCCATGAAAGTTTGCAGGCACGGGGCAATCTCAGCCCTCTATTGGGCAACTGTTGTTTACAGAGTGGGAGTGGTCAGTAAGGGCCTTTGCAAACCTCTGACGAAGCAACTGGGTTGCCACTGCATGTAGGAGACAGGTACTAACTTCCCATCAGCTTTGAACAAGAGACAAGCATGTATGTTTCATTTGTGTCTTTAAAAATCACTTACCGGCCCTTTTAAAAACGTATGCTTACGCTTTAGATGCTGGGATGTATCAGGTGCTTGCACCACCTGGGAGACCTTTCCGTCGATATTCTGAAAATAGCCCTCTATACCACCTCAACCTCAAAGTAGTAGGGGTTGTCACTGATAAGGATGATGACAGTTAATTATGATGATGATGATGATGAATATAAAAGAACTGTGGTTTTCTCTATTGGCTAGTCTAGAACATACCTGCACACAGCATCTAGTAAAAAGACAAAAAGAGGGCAATAAGGGAGCAAGGACATGTTTTGATAAGCGGGTTAAATGCTGCACTACTTGATCATGTGTGTTTGTGTAACTGTTAATAATGCTGTTATTTGTGTGGTTTAACTGTGAAAGACACACAAGGCAGAAACAGAAGAGACCCCTACCTGTTTTGTCATCACTTAAAAGCCGGCACAGCTTAGCAAGCAGGAAGCTCAGGCTCTGTCTGTGTGAGGTGAATGTGGTTTCTCCTCAGGAGGAATGGGAAGACAGGTCAGGAGTCAAATGGTGCATGACCCTTGATTCCACTTGACATAAAAGAGGAGAGTTGAACTCCCCTGCAGCTCCCTGTACCCTGTACTATATCTGTTCCTTTTTTTTGAATAGTGCTCCTGGAGGGATTCTAGCAGAGATGGAGAATATTTGAATTTTTTTCTGATCTTCCCAGTACACCCAGTAGTTTAAAATCTAATTATGAATTAGACTGACCCAGAGCAATGTTTTCAGAAGCAGCTAGTCAGCTTAAGAGAGAAAAAAAATCTCAAAATGAAATGCAATATAAGTATCTGGGAGCCTAAGTCCCTTAGGATTTCACTTTTAAAAAATCAGGCTTATTTTAACTTTCTCTAACTCAGTGTATCTAATTTCACCTTGAAGTTCTCTCAGTCCCACTACTTGCACTTACTATAGAAAAAAACATATTCTGAAGAGGACGAAAAGACTAATTTTTTTTGTGCTTCTTTTTCTCCAGTTCTTTTTCAATATTTTATAATTTTTAAACATTATTCTTGAAAAAAAAAAACAAACAAACAAAGAAGTTGTATACAGTTCTTGTCTGGTAGATCAATGATGTTTTTTAGTTCTTCACCTATAATTCAATTTAGGCTTAAGCTAATTTTTTTTTCTTTCAGTTAATGCTCATCTCGATAAAATCCTAAGGGCCAGCTCCTTAGAGAGCTTTGTTAAATCTAATTTTATTAAAATTTAGGATATGAAAACCTTGTTTGCATAATAATCTATATTAAATATTCCTACTTTTTTCTTTGGAGACCTCATTTATAATCACTCTATTTTTCCCCATGTTTACTTTTAAAACTGTAATGTGAAACAAATTTTCAGGGCAACAAAGTCTATCTATGTTGCAGAACTAGACTTCACTTATTATGAATTTTGTTGCAACTTAGTAGGAATTTTGATGGATGTTTTATCATTTCACTGTGTGATACTGTGAAACGCAATAAGTTTAGTGATGACAGTAACAAAAATAGGTTTGTCAGAAGAGGATATCCTCATTCATACAGAAAAAAACCTTGAGATGTTGATCCAAAAGGTAGATTTTTCTTTTGAACCAAGACTGAATTATCACTAGCAAAATTATGAAGGAGAAAAGATGTATCAGAGATAAACCTGGGGTTTTTTAACCTTTAAGAGGACTTCCAGTACCTGTTTTACTCTGGTCAGGAGAATTCTTATAGTTGAAATCTGAGGATCATTGGATTCCTGAAGATGAGACAATAATGTGTAATAACAATTCTTGTTCTCCAGGGTTGGAAAAGAGATAAAGGATGCTGTAGAAGTAATTAAACACAACACACTCATAATCCAGAATCAATAACATGTGATTTATTTTCCTATCATACATCATAAATTAGTAATAGGTTACACGAGTGACTGGATCAATCTACCTTCATTTTAATTTTCTAAAACTTTGGTATCTAATCAAAAAACAGTTCTCTAGTCTCCCCCATTAGGCACTGGAAGAATACTCAGCTACAAAGAAGGCACCCATTTTTGCACTTATTTTAGTTTTGAATCTGGTTTGAAACATGGTTTTAACCTGTTCTTTGAGCAGAGTGTAGACGAAGTGATCTTCAGAGGTCTCATCCAGCCTCAGCTGGTCTGTGATTCTTGGGTAATTGAAGCCTGATGCTAAACACAAATGCATCTGGAGAACTTCTGAATCTTGGTGCTTGTGTGAAGCACTGTGGGCCTAAGCTTCTCTTTCAGTCTCTTACAGTCTGGCTAACACAGTTAATGGAAACTGGAGAAGCACTTGCCTGGCCACAGGTAGGCGTCAGGCTGGAGGTGATTTGTGCAAGATTTCTTGCACAAATGGAAGTTCTTGCAGTTATCTGTTCAAATCCACGTGACTATACTTCTGAGCTAGATTCCACAATTAATTTTTTTAAGGGGATTTTAGTTTCCATTTTGCCTCACGTTAAGCACCCAAAAACATAAAGTCATCAGAATGAAATGGAAACTTTTGAAAACCTCTCAATTTCTCCTCAAAATTCAAGACTAGGAAATTTTGGCTTCTTTGTTTTAAGAACTCGTTGTGGTCAAAAAACTTGAAAGGTTTTTTTTTTATACATTTAATCATTAAGGAACAATCATTGTCATATACATGGTATTCTATTTATATCCTTTTAATGCAAGCGAAAAAGAGGGATTTAAAAGTGCTGAATGCAAGAGTTTAAGTTGAGTGATTAAGGAAGATCAGAGATGACCAAACTAACTTATCTTCTCAGCATTTCCATGAGATGCAGAAAAAATTGCTAGGGAAATATTAACCTTGTCACTCTGGTTATTCAAAGGTGGGTGAAAATGTAACACTCCAAGCTGCCATTCACTCCCAGTGTATCCCTCTGACAAGTCTCCTTTCTATTAAATTAATTTTCCTTGGCCACTGAGATTAGGAATATGATTCCCTAGAGTAGTGGTTAGAACTCTTACCTGAGTAAGGTCAGTTTTTCAACATTTCTTCATAGGTGTTTAATATATTTTATCCAATTACTGTTTAATTTAAAGTCAATGGGATTTAGTGTTGTAAGTGATTTCATTACTAGAGAAACTGTCCTTATGAGAAAAGTCCTTTCTCATTTACTTAAAACTAATAGCACTAGTAATCAAGTGCTAAATTTAGCACTTAAGTGTTAAATCAAGGCCCAGAAAAGAAAGAAAGGAAAAGGTTTGGGCCATGATTTGAGTGACTGTCACTTTGGTTATGAAAACGTCTGATGCTGCTTTAATATTAAAAGGTGTAAAATAGGATCAGGCTTCAGCAAATGCAGTGAGGACATGTTTGGTGTGAAACATCTACCAGTAAAATCCAGTTCAAATGTTTATATGGGACCTTACTGTCTCTCAAAGAACAAAAATTATTTCTCTTTTAAATTACAATGCAAAAATATTTTTAAATAATTAAAAATTGTTTCAGTGGCTTTACAACAGAAACTGTATTAATCTGTTGTTGTTATGCACTTTTTGAGTTTTACATGCAAAAATAGAAATGGCAAGCAGGAACATTTCTTTTTAGGTGTGAAGCCTTAAATTGAGTGATAAATTTCCTTTGTTTGCTTCAGCATATTTTTATATCTTACTGTTAACTATGTATAACAAATGTCCAATATTTGTGTTTCTGCTGAATAACCTTGGAGATTTTTCATAAGTAAACAGCCATAAGATATGCATGCAGCCACTGCTTTTAGTTCTTTCATTCTCCTGTGATTTTAAGTTGAGTGTATATGTGTGAGAGAATGGCATTTTATATTGACTGAGACAAGTATAACAACCTCCAGTGGTTCAGCTGCCATCACAGTAATTCTACATCTTGTCCAATTTGTGAAGAAATGTAACTCTGTGCTTTTGAAGTTTTGATATAATGGAAACAGAATGGAAGGACCATCTGAAAGATCTGGTTAAGGTAATACAGTGGGGCATACACCGCAATACAAAGGTTTGCTGCTATCCATCCTTCCCATTGCTTGAGGGAATTCATGGCAAATTCAGGGATGATAATGTGACGGTTGGTGTGACGCAGAGTAATGGTGCAGATCTGAGATAATGATTAGAAAGATGGGGATCTTGTCTATGGATCATAGTGCTCCTGCAAGTTTTCTCCTTTAGTTGACTTTAGAGCTTTGAAAACTTTGCGGTGCTTCTTTAAAACACAAACACACTGCATGAATGTGTTCTGAGAGGTTCCTACTCCCTTAAACAAAACAAAATAAACAAGCAAAATTTTGCAGCCAAAAATCTAATAGGTACCAGTGTCAATCTGAGAAGAATCAAATTACTCCCCAGCAAAACATCTCACCTTACTTTTTCTAAACTGCCATGCCTCATGGAAAAATCCATGAGTCCAATTGTTCTCTGACTTCTATGGTTTGCAGTTTATCTCTTCTCAGGAAGTTACTTGTCTAATGCATCATTTTCATGTATATTGTGCTCATTTTACTCAAATATTGCTATATGGGCAGCGTGAAATGTGTCTTTCATTAAAAATTGGGCAAAATTAAACACATACAGAATTATCAAAATAAACTGGGTAAGATTGATCAATAAAGCAATCAGAGAAATCTTGAAAAATCCTATCTATTTTTTCAGAGATTTCTGTTCTTATGACTTACATTTATTATGATATTCACTAGACATGCTACCTCACAAGCTCTTACTGAATTTATCCTTCTCTGTAAGATGTAAGACAAGTACTAATATCTCAAGGAATTAATGTAGATTATAATTGGGTATTACTGCTGAAAATTTAAGGCTGCAGTTATCAACAGCTTTCCTCCCTGTTTGTGCTCTGACTTACCGGCTTTCCTTAGTGGTGTGATATTTAGATCTGCATTTTGCTGCCACAAAAAGCGATGCAAGGGGCAGATAACAGAGTTTTGACTTTGTAGGCATGTATACGTGTGTCTATACACACACGTGCACAAAACCCTAATGTGCATAGCTATGGTTTTACTGCATGTCTGTGCTAACATCGGGTCAATACCAATAGGACTCTTCTCCACATCTCAGCAACATTCCTTAACAGTAATACAGAAAGGCTGTTTCTAATCGTGGAAATAGCTAATCAGTTTATACCCACTCGTTCCTCTGCTGACACTGCCAGCTCTGGTGTGAGCATACGCCCAGGAGAACGTGGACCCAGGCTATTGATGCACTCAGGTTAAAAAAAAAAGGCTTTCCTCTTAAATGTGTGGAGTCATCTGGCAGACACAAAGAGCTGTAAAGTCAGAAAAACATGTCTGAAGATTTAGATGTCTTTAAGGGTTATGAGTGTGATCATGATGTGTGGCTGAAAATAGGTCTCTATCTTTTAGGGTTTCTAATACGTATTTGCTGGTAGCTAAATAAAGTATATATTTTCAGACAACTTTCCTTCTCTGTTGGGTATGAAAATGACATTTCATCACAGCTGGAGATTCAGGGTTTGGACATAGTGCTGACTTATCAAAGGATGCAAAACCGTTTTCAGCCATCTTATGTATCAAATAAAAAGCCTGATTGTGTAATTCAAGCTTCTGAACAGAACACACAACATTTAGACATTTCTCTTATTGGGTCTGGGATTAAATTCTGGGATCCTTTGGATGACAGCATGCAAAAAAGTACTGCAGGATAAGATAGATTGTGGACAAAGAGCACATACGTTAATTTATAGACACTATTGGAACATAAACTGTGCCTTCACAGTATGTGAAAAGTGGTTTATCTTTGCCTCCACTGAGTAACCTAATTATCAGTTAGGTTACTCAGTGATCCTTTTGTCTCTTTGCTCTATAACTCTATGTTCATACTCCACCACCAAAATTCAGATTATTAAATAACATAGCAGGATGAAAATCATTGTTCTCTACCTTTTGCCTCCTGCTGGGATGGCATACATCATGTTGTTTGGCACATGCTTCATGGAGAAATATTTGAGCCCCATTGTAGTGTGGAACATATCTCCCATGTCTTTGCAAACTGCTCAAACTACTAAGATGTTAATTTAAAGAAAAGATGACAACCATTAATCTGCTTGAAAAGAGAGGTGGAAACCACTGCAGCGCATAGATATCCCTATTACTATAAATGCTTATTAGGCCTTTTTAAGATTGTCTTCTAGAATTAGATCCCCTAGGAGACCTGAGCAGAAGAAAGCCTAGTTGCTGCATTGTAATCAATACTAGGTGTGAGTTAGGCTGCTCATCCCTGCCAAGCCTTCATACAGTTATAGGTACCTGGGGAACTTTAAACTAAAGAAGTCAGGTGGCAAAGGATTTTAAGCTCCTCGGACATTAGGGGTCAGCTAAGGATGACAGTTTAAGTGCTTACTGTACATTTTGTGTAAGTCCCAGATTAGATACTCAAGTCCTTATATCCCACTGGGTCCTAAGACTTTGATGCATTGCTCTAAGCCGAGGCATTTAGCTGACATGCTTAGTCACTTAAGCTCCTGATAGAGGGAGAGTAAGGCCACCTGTAATCTGAATCACTCTTTTGAGTTCTCCATCTTTGTCAATTGACTGCAGGAGAAACACAGGGAAAACAAGTTTTCAGATGTGTGTGTTCTTCAGGTATGACTTTAATACTTAGAGTTGGGTTAAACGTGACAAAACATCATCACTTTGCACTGAAAGTCACAGAGGAACTTTGTGATGAGCAGGAATTCACAGTCAGCTCACAGACTTAAAAACCCACTGCTTTAACTTACCCCTGTGCACACACACTCACTTTGTTAGTATCTCCTTACCTCAAGTCACGTGCCTTCATGGCTGTGCTGATCCAGCAGGAATATTTGGAGCCTTTGTTAAAGCAAAACTGGCACAACTCTTGGATGAAAGTTAAGACAGCACATGAATGAAGAGTGACAAAACATATTCCACACGCATGCAAAATTGTTGCTCAGAGTACAATTTTTATCACTTGATCTGAGTTGTCAGTGCAGCAGAAAAAGATTTTCTTTCATTTAAAAGTTACAAAGTGTTACTATCTATTTGATCTGAAAGTCAGCCTTTGTTGCCAGACCACTGCATTTGCAGCAGCATCTCAGAGCATTCAGTTTACTGAAATCTAGGCTGGCATTTTACATTGTTAAGACTACATAAAAAGCTTTAGCAAATTGCCAAGACCCATTTCCCCTGTCCTCCCACTTAAAGAGTTACCTGGGCTTATATCTCTGCTAATGTGAAACACTTGCTCACAGCAGCAAGTGGCAATTCTGGGTACATCAAACCCCAGGTGAGGAGTAATTATGATTCAATGTCAAGATTAATGTTGTCAAAATTTTAAAATATGGCTGACATGACAAAGCCCCCCTGCTGTCTGAGGATAGCCCAGACACAAATGCATTAGAACAACTCCAGCTTTTCCCCTAGCACTCTTAGTGCTGGGCAAATCTCTAGCTGGTTCTCAAATAATTATGAAAAAAGCACTGGAGAAAAAAAAAAAAAAAGGAAAGAAAATAAGGACAGATGGGATGAAAATAAAATAGAATCGCCTATTCCATGCACAAACTGCTATGTGGGGGCAGAGGGAGAGGAGTGTTGAAAGATAAAACAAATAACTTTAGTTTAGTTTAAAAGTGCCCATAGTTAGAAATGTTTGTGACTTCAATGGGAAATAGATTCCAGAGAGTTCTGCAAGCTCTTTGATGAATGTGTGGAATTGTCTCTTTGTCTCCTCATTACCACTTAAAAAAAAAAAAATGGAAAAAAAAGAAGATCTGACAATTCAAGCGAGCGTCTTTAGCTTCTGTTGTTTTCCATTAGCAACGGGAACATACTCTTTTAGTGAAACACAAAACGTGGTTTCCAGAGCTACTGCTGAGTTTTGCAACATGCCAGGACCTGATTCACTTGTTCCAAGAGCAGCTCAGAAAGGTGGTTAGAGACAGTCTTCAGTACTTTATTTGTCCCAATTATCTGTTCCTGCCTATTAGAGTGAATGAAACATCATGGCATTGTTTATCACAGGCTTTATGTTCACTAATAACACTGTTGTTTATTACTTGGAACATGCTGTATGCAGTCAATGTGGGTTCCTTCCTGCTAATCCCCACAAGCTTTCAGACCCATTTCTTTTTTCTTTCACAATAAAACTGAGCAAATCTGAATCAATGTAGCTTTCTACCACAGTTTTTCATTTGAAACTTGACTGCTATCATACGGATGAAGGTCTCTGGCCTTATTTCAGACCTGTCCTTATTTATAATCCAGACAAATCAAAATCCAGCACCACATCCATCCAGATATTTTGAAAATTGATGTTAATTCAATGAATCATAATTGCTGCTGTCTGAAAAATTACACACAGGTTCACTTGCGTGAACAGTGCCTGTGACTCTCAGTCTATCTTTGGTCTTTCTGTTCTTTTGTAATTCCATCAAGTTCAGGAAAATACATAAGAAACTGGACAAGATCCAGTGCAGATCCAACATAGTAATCCAGTGGGAAACTAGGCAGGTTTTCCTAAATGTAGAAGTAGTGCCAGTGGAGTCAAAGTTTACCAGAATGGGTCCTCACTAAATTAAGATCTAGTATTATGGAGAATTGGGTATAATTCCTGACAGCAACAGGCAGAACCATCTTGCCTCTTGCATCTTACACTATTCAGAGATTTTCACAGATTTCATAGCATGGACATCTGAATATTACTGTTCAGGAAAAGTCACTGGACATAGCACCATCCTGGCAGTGTAGTAGAAACTGCTGGCAGGTGAGGGCTGTGCCACAATGAGCCCTCTCACACAACAGATTAATCAAAATGTGATTGTCTATCTCCTTTTCACATAATCTGATGAGCAGTTACCTTCTCAAGGGGACAGCTACAGTATATCCCAAGAACCTTTTGGGACTTTACTGGGATGAATGAGGGCATTTTCCCCTAAAGTGAAAATTGTAGTGATGCCATGATGATTTTTTGCTTTTTCATATACCCCTCTCATATACCTGTTCATATACCCTTTTATACAGCTTTGCATGTATCCTTAGTGCTTTTAGCCCACATATTTGTAATTCCCCAAGTCTGATAACTATCTTAGACCCAAAGTTCTGTTAAGCCAGGAGACCAAACATCTTCAAAACCCCGAAGCTGGGTCAGTAAGCCCCAGACAGCAAAGTCCTCTCCAGAACACATTCTGTAAACCAAGATAGGCCCATCCAGGGGGAAGGTTCCTCAGGATGTGGGCTTCTCTTGAGCCTCTCATTGGGGAATCTTTGATAGATATGCTGATGTGCAAGGTCTATAACTGTATACACGAATTATCGTGTGTGTGCATCTTGGGGTGGGCATCCTGGTGTGCATCTTTCGGGTGTGCACTTTCGGTGTGCATTTGGGGGTGCTTTCTACCTGGATGTGGTGCACCAGAGGATCCTTAAATAAATACCGAGGTAAAACCCTTTTTCCCCTCTAACCGTGTTTGGCTTTTAATTCTAAGCCCAGGGAAAGGCATCAGTAGGAAACTGTAGGAAAAATGTGTAAAACAATCAAGCAAAAGGTGGGTTTGTGCAGGATCGGGAATGTGGCTGTTTTTCTTGTTGTTTTTGTTTTGTAATGTGGAAACATTTCATTTCCATGGAGTCAAATACTTTTGCTTCAGCTGGATAAATAATTTTATTTCTACTTTCCAGTGTATTTAGCTTTCCCTGCTGAATTATCTTTATGTATATATCCACATAGCAATTATATTTACTCACTTAATGTTACAAAATAAAATCTGTATCATGTGGGATTACCATTAATGTTTTAAAAGAGACAGAAGATCAACCTTAGAAATTCATATTTATTTGTTTCTCTTTATTAAAATATTTTTCCTTTAGAAAAAGATGTTTCAATATTATTGGAATAAAATAGGAAAGTCAAAACAACTTGCTTTAACAAATCGCAATTGTCTCTGAGTAAAAACTTCATCTCTATATAATCAATTACAAAGAAGTTGAAATATTAAAAAAATGGAAATTTTAATGCAAAAATTATTTAGTACAGGGTTCAAAGCTTTCCATAGTTGTGAATATGTTCCTTAAGGTGACACTATTTGGAGAATATTTTTCTTGGAATTATGCATATATCCGTCATATTTTAATGTTTTACTTACAATGACAAATACTTTGTGAGTTTGGATGCAAAACCAGTAAAGTAATGTCCACAAAAATGTCAGACAGATAACATAACTGGGCTCTGATCCATGACTAGGAGTCCCACAAAGTATTGCAATGTGAGTAATAGAGAGCAAAGTGACAAATGCCCCCTTCATGGTCTAGAACTGTGGACTGAGCTCTCTCACAGTGTGTTTTACAGCTGCACGTCAATCTGGGCCATTACAGTAAATGATCACATGCTTCTCTAAGAAGTGACTTGGTTTGCTAGACCAGTTGATAGTTATCACCATTAGTCTCTGAACAGGAAGAAATCTAGAGATAAAAGGCAAAGAATGTGCCTGCATTAAAATAAGATGTAGCAAATACATGCTGCCTTTATTTAAATTAGTGGTTTTGCAGCAGCACAAGTTTCATACAAGACTGTACACGCCAATCAAGTCCCCCTGGCCTTGATATCAGTATTTAGATTGATAGTTCTTGCTAAAGTCTGTCACAACATCTTCATTGACATTCCTACCCATCCTAGAAACACTGAAGGTATCAGGAGTTTCTGGTCTCATGGCTGGAATAAACCTCGTGAGGTCAGCCTGTCAATAGCAGGGCTAATCCTGATGTTAGATGAGGTTGCAGGGGACTCGTACTTCAGAGTCACATCTCCAGATACAGAAGCAAAGCAGAGTAATTATGTATTAAAACAGATACAGTCACTAGCGATCATTTGTTTTGTTGTTCATTTTAATCACACATTTCCCTGCACTCCTTTGGAGAAGTGCTTCTGTCATAATCTGACATTATACATATATCTTGAGAATATGTCTGACCAAAGTGGGGGAAAATAAACATTATTAAGTGAAATGGTTGGATATATCTACAAATTTAGCTATTGCTCTTGCTTTCTCCACTTACTGAATATTTTTTTTTTCATGCTTTCTAAAGGGATCTTGGCGGTCCTTACGCCATGTTTAGTTCTCTGCTGGAGATATTTGGCGCATTTCCTATTGTCTCAAGGCATTTAATTTACTTTTTACTTAAGAATACTTTAAAGAAGATCATGCATGTTACACTAGCAGTACCATTAGAAATGTCTCCCATTCTTCCACAGCCACATTTAATTTTATCACATGGATGACTTGAACACATGTACCTTTCCGTAAAATAAAAAGGCATTTGTACCCATCCTTACAAATCAAAGGATTGACGGGGGAAAAAATTACCCCTCTTCAATCCCCCTTTTTGTTTGTGTATGTATGCGTCACTTCTGTCACTTCCTTCTTTTCCTGTTCCCCCATGTTATCTCTCTTGAGTTGCAAGGAAAAAAACAAAATAAAACAAAACAAAAGAACAACCTTCCCTTCTATTTCTTCAACTTGAACATCACCATTAAAGCAAGGCCTGAACTACCATTTTGTTATCCTTCTGAGTATAGTCAACAATGACAGGTCAAAAGCAAAATTCAGGAAAAGAGAATGTGTTCTTTTTTTATGCCCCCCAAAACGTTCTTGAATTACTTTTGTGCTACCTGGTCAATAATGATAACCAACACAGAACAGACTTTTATCTGAGGAAACACCACAGAATAGGCATTTTCTGATGGATAAAATCTTGTAGGTTTTTATAGTGAGTGTTAGAGACAAAGCTGGGCAGAACATATTGGTTTTGTCTCTGCACTAGAAGTGTGAGCTAATCCAGCTGCCTGCCGGAAGTACTCTGGTCCTGGTGGCTCACACTGTTATGTCCTGAAGACTTGGAATTCTCACTAGCCAAGATGGAGGATCATGGGAATGTGGTAGGTGGAGCTGATCCTTCTGAAGGTTCTCTGTGTTCTTTTGGAATTTGAGTACCTATGAATTCAAGCATTACAGCTCCTCTTTGCCCTACAGACGTGAGTGACTCTTGACAAATTACTTCTCTCTGTGTATTAAACCTTATGTCCAAAAAAAGAGGGACAAATTCCTATCTCCTTTCACCTTTTTGGGACAGAGCCTTTTTTGTTTTACATGTTAAACCTTGGTAAACAAGACCTCGACCTCAGTGGACACCTAGGAACCCCCATTTTGCCTCTGTTAATGATACAATTCTTAACATGTGTAGCTGGACCACTCTGGAAAATATTTGAAAAGAACAGTGTATGGTAGAGACTCAAAGGAAATAAGCAGTGCTAGACAATGTTTTTTCCTATTAAATATGCCGAGGTAGGTAAACAGATTTGAATGGAGGTGTTTGTAGCACGTACACTCACTGCTCTAGGCTGATACTTTTCATGGGCTAAATTCCACTCTCGGTGCAGCCCAGACAACTTTACAGGCTTTGTATCTTAATTAAATCTTTCTAATGATTCAGAGCAATTTTTTAACTCCCACTTTACATTTGTTCGCTTGCTAGCACGTGCTGTATATATGCCTTCAGATCCCAGAATCACATTATGGGTAAAGAATGGTTTGGAACTTTAAAACTCAATTTAACTACGACTCTAAGTATTTATTTATTTATTTCCAAATAAAACATATTGGCTGATACTTTATTGTAAATAACTTAGCCATTCAATTCAGAAGCCCTGCTGAAAATAAAATAATCTTGATAACAAAGCTTATTTACGAAGTTACAATAAAATACTGAGTGGTTTTTAGTTTTACTAATGCAACTTCATCCATCTATCTGCATAGTAATTCTCAACAATGCTAAGTTCTATTGCCCATTTGTAAGTTGATACTGTTACATAGTACAAACAGATGTTAAATTAGTTTATAAAAACACCTAGGAACAACTGCAGCAGCAGATTGCTTGTAAGTAATAGGCAAGATTATAAAATTCAGATTACAACAAAATGCAATAGCTTCATGCGCTAGCACAAATTAAAAAATATATATACCATGGACAAGGTGCAAAATGGATCAAATTAAGATAATGCCAAAATAAATGGACTCAATATTATGCTAATATTAAAGAACTTTACTAGCACTGTGATTTTGCCAAAGGATTTTCATGTGTCTTCTATCTCTACTGGTGATGTTACCAGTTGAAATTCTCACCAATGTTCTTTAAATACAAAAAATATTTGCAGAATATTGAAAAAAAAACCCTATACAACAGAAAGATGGAATATCTGTTGTCACAAGTAGAGCAACAAAACCTGAATCCACATTGTTCATGTAAAAAATTTGCAAATTAGAGACTATTTTATTCAGTAAAGCCAAGGAATTACATTATAATAGAAACACTGAATTAACCCTAACTATAACAGCACAAATGTCACTTCTATAATGAGGCAGAATTCTCTGCAGCTTTTCTAATCTCTAGAGACATGATTCTACAACAAAACAAAATAAAATAAAATTTTAAAAAGTAAACCCTGAAAATATACAAGAAACAGGCTACTGGTAGTATTCTTTTTTTTCCCCCCCTTTCTAAAGGACATGTTGCCAATCCAAATTAGGTTAAATAAAATTTGAAATTAGTTCAGTCTCTATTAACAGCCTAGTAGAAAGAGATATGCATGGAGAGAAAGGTGATTAACTAGCTGAAAGGTATTACAAATTACAAAAGAAGAATGGACCATTGGACAAGCGCTGGGTGTGCTTGACTGAAATCAGTTTGACTATTGTGCAAGGCGAAATTTTGGACGGAAGAAGAGAAGAATGAGGCTTACTTGTGTTGGTTTTAAAGCACAAATAGAGTTGATTTTAAACCAGCTTTTTAATTCAGCCTCAGAGAAGTGTTTATTGCAGCCCCTGTAAAAGGACCAGCCCTGTGGAGTCTATGAGTCTTTTATACATTGTGACTAGCATTACAATGACTGACGCAACACGGTGAGTAAAAAAATAAAGTTCCCTTTCTCCCTCGGTCCCTCACCCCTCTCCAGCAGATCAATATGCTTGAAGAAAATGTCACAGACTCCATTGAAGGTAATAGGTTTAGATCACCATTACATTTTCTATTCAATGAACTGAGTCTGGTCCATTTCTGTTGGAAAATTCACCTGTTTGAAAAGATTCATTTTCTTCAATGCAGTAGAATATAACAGCAGAGCAGTGATGCCTGCAGCAGGTATGTATAAAAATATGTATATGTATGTGTGTGTGTATATACATACGGTTCATGTGCATATATATATGTATATATACACATATATACACACATATGTATATATATCTATAGTTCTTCTCTCCTGTGTATAAGGAGTAGAAAAATAAGGAGCATAAGAAAGAAGGGGTACAAAGAAAGATTTAGATAACTCTAATTAAAATACATTACTGAAAAGTAAAACAAACCAGGCCACTCTGTGCTCCTAGTTCTGTCCTCAGGCTGTGACCTTAAAGGATTGTGTACCACGCTTAGACCTGGTACTCTGAAGTCAGAATAGTGAATAATTTACCTAAAATTTAAATGGTGAGGGATAGACTTTTTTTTTATTTTTCTTACTCTAAGCCTATTTCTCAAATAAATAGGGTAAGACTCTTCAATAGAGATTATCCAACCTGCTGTGTGTGTAGTGCAACAAACAGTTCCAGACCAACTTGATATAGTAGATAAGGAAAAATGTGTGGAAGAAAAAGGCCAAGAAACAGATTATTGGGTTTATTTTCTAAATGTTGAGACCTTGCCCAATCAGACTCCCTAGCCTCCTGCACAACACAACCAGTTGTGTTTTTAACCCTTTTGTGTATGTTTAGCATCTTTTCCAGGGAAGTTTGCATCCCTGACGTGAGATACCTGTGACAGAGAACCTAGAACTCTTTATGAAACTTGTTCAGTCTTTCTCAACTGCTGAAAATCTCAGATTTACTGCTGGAGTTTGTATGACTCCTAGACTTTTTCAGGGCTTTCTCTGCTGGAAGAAAATGTACCTTACTAGCTAATGTTTTCCCTGACAGAATGTGTGTAACTTGAAATGAAATTATCCAAATCATTACTCTCTTTTTGTATTTCCTTTTTTTTTTTTTTTTTTTTTTTCCTGTTTTACTTTTTCACAGGCTACACTTATCTGAATGTTTATAAACTTAGAATTGTTCTTTAATCTGGTCAGGGTACAAACATGCCCTTTAAGTCCAGAGCTTTAGCACACAGACATCTCCACCAAGAGAACTCTTCACAGTATGAGGCATTAGATACCTTCATAGTAATAAAGAGATGTGCTAAAATAAGCAATACAAGGTACACTTAATCTCTTTATGTTGTTCTATAAACCAAAAGAAGCTGAATTCTTCTCAAAATGTCTATTTCTCTCGATGAACTAAAATGAGGCCCAAGCTCAGATGGACACATACAGGCTGCAGAAAAGTCCAAGTCAGTATAGATGGGTCACAGCACATGCCACCAGCTGCTGGGAGAAATGGTCAGAGTGACTCTCCTTTCTTTATACTTTTCTTTTTTTTCTGCAAAGACAAAAATAGGGGGTTTTTTATACTTTTGTCAAAATATTTTTGTCAAGAGCATGGAATTCCACAAATGTAGACTTCATTGTCAAAATACTAGCATTTTTTTAGAGATTTTTGACAAAAATATCCACTCCTTTTATTTACAGGGTGTGATTTCTTCCTCTAGAATGCGTTATATTTTGATTTTTTAAAAACATTTCCATAAGATTTTTTTGATTTTTTTTTAAATTTCATTTTCATGTTTCAGAGAGGGGCAAGCTACCTTTTAGAAGAGACAGTTAGAAGATTGTGTGGCTTTTGTTTTTATACACCTTTCTCAAGTTTTTTTTGTGAGTCGAGATCAAAGGGTCATCCACCATCCTTCCCTGTCCACAGTTATCCTAGATGTTTGCTTCTTAATTTAGCTCATTTCACATTATGTTTTACAGCTTCCATCAGTCTTCCTTCCCCCTTGCCTTATTTCTAACAATTTAATATAATGACTTTTAGCTGTGTGATGACCCAGGAAGAGTCCAGTAGCAGAAATGGAATATGATTCTATCATAAAGTGCATTTTCAGAGTGCATATATGCAAGGAAGTTGAATTAATGTTACAGTAACAATGCTGAGTTTTATAATGTTTCCTAATTTGGAATGCTAATGTTTATATTTTGGTATCTTTTAAAACAGTACTACTTGATATAATAAAATATTGGAATGCATGCAGGAATGTGTGAATGCAGAAACACCAGGAAAAATTGAAACCAACATTAACAATAATTCCATGATATTATAGAAAAAAACTATTACTAGTTCTGAAAAACACAGAGAGTCTTTTTGATTAGGAGTTCTGCGTAAGCCATGAATTTTTTTTTTTTCCTTTCTTTCCTTTTCTTTAAATGTTGGAGGGAAGGGCAAGGCAGAAATTTTTCAAATTTTATGGTTCAGGGAAAATCATGAAAAATTGAAAAAAAATATGCCTAGCAATTAAAACATGAATGAAAGGAACCATTTAAAACTTGCAGTGATTTCTGAGTTGAACTCATCACTGTGCCTTATGGTGCATGACTATAAATTACTAGTACTGGTTAAGTTCTCTCTGTTAACAGAATATCCAGATTATGGCAACTAGGAAACAGAAGTACTTTTGATTACAACTCAACTGTGTGCTCTCTGTGCAGGCTGAGGATCAGTAAAAGTTCAGAAACAGATGCTCTGGGCACACATAAGAAATACCTGCAATCATTCAGCATTGCAAAGAGAATTCTGATGCTAATGAGGGCTAAAAATTGGATTCACAAGTTTACAGAGTACACCAAACTGAACAAAATTGTCAGCATAACATTTAAATTACTTTTTTGATAAGCTTGGCTATTTACAAATCATCAGACAATTACATCTTCCAAAAACTATTTAACATCAATTCACTCTGCCTTTTCAACACTGCACTTGACTAATTCCAAATAAATTGAAAAAAATTACCTTGCAGATTGCAAGAAACTGACCAAAAACAATTGCTACAGTTTTAAATTGCGTATCGTTAAACTAACTCCGCATAATAGTTTTCATTTGCATTATCTTCTCTGCTCCAAACATTAACTATTTCACAGAAGGACAGAAATGTTTGGATTTGATTAGTCAGATACACTGAAAGAACTGTGTTTACCCTCAAATTGTCCAGTAATTATCCATTAATTTCAACAATTAAACAACCCCACTGAATAATAATGAAAGCATTTGAAAACTGTGTTTCATCTTTTCCTTTTTCCAATTGATATTACCCTTGTGCAAACCTACGAGATGACTGTACAAAGAATACGTCTCTCACCCTGGAAATGAATAAAAAATATACAGGGTATGTTTTTACCCTAAAAAGAGGCCCCCATATCTCTCAAACATGAGAATGTCAACTGCAAGAACAGGTTGTTACTGTAGAGGCAGCAAGTAATAAATATCTAGCAATATCTCAAATGCTGGACACTGGTCCAGGTTCTGTGAATATGTTTTGGGGATTTTTTAGCAGACTTTCCACTGGCCAAAAGATGGCCAAGGAAGCCCTGTGGAAATGAGGGGTGAGGTTGAACTTACAAGTCAAAATATTCCAGATCTAGGTTTTTACACCTCATTGTTTTCCGTGACACTGAAGTAGTCACAAGTGAGCTCGGCTCAGTTGCCCACAGGTCAATTCCGGCCTTGCAAGGAGCATCCTAGATAATACAGGCTGACCAAGCAGCTGACAGATGATCTGTAGCTGCTGTGACAACTGCAATACCAGGACTGTGATTTCCAGGACTGCCAGCCAAGGACAGTCAGAACACCCCATCACATCTGAAGTGGTACAAAACATCTGTCTGTGCACAGCTGTATCAGTCCTGGCAGAGTTAATGAAAGTGGGAAAGCTGCTCTGCTTGCTGGATGTATGTGAACTTTAGGATAAACTGAATAGTCCTCATGGGCATGATTTATGAGTTTAGACACCCCGGTGGATCTTGCATTGCTTCTAGTAGGCCTTCTAGAAGGTTATAGATTTCCTGCATCAGGTTTTTCAGGATCATTTGCTTGTCTTCCTTGACATCAGCCCCCATTTTTATGGTCTTGCATGAAGAGGTATCCTAACAATTCAGCATTGCAAATGGGGTTTGGACTCTGGAGTTGCTGCAGTTGAACAACTGTGGTTGCTTCAGTTTAGCTTTACATTGAAGGTATAATTTAGACTAAGTAAAGACATATTAATAGTCTGTACTTAAATAAAAAATTTAAAAAAAGCAAAAAAATATCCACTGCAGACATTTTCAGCTTTAGTGCAAATGTAATTAGTTTGATTTACTATAGCTATGGGCCACCAACTCCACCTAATCTTCCAATGAATTGCTAAAAAGGAGAGGCAGAGAGCCAGAGGCAGTCGGGGGAGTGAAGAAGTGTGTGGTACCAGCTCTGACACCCTTACTCAAACATCGCAGCACCCTCGGGTAGGATTTTCATAGAAAGGACTCAGAGGGGTTTAGTGCTCACTTTTTTTTTTTTTTTCTCCTTATATGAGTGCTTAAAACTCGATAAGATTGTCTGTATCTACATTGGCTGGCCCGGGAAGGGTTTGGTAACAGAGGGAATATAGGGGTGGCTTCTCTGAGAAGCTGCTGGAACCTCCCCATGTCTGCAAGAGCTGGTGCCAGCTGGATACAGGATGGACCCTGCTGCTGGCCAGTGCTGAGCCCAGCAGTGATGGTGGTGGTGCCTCTGGGGTAAGACAGTTAAGAAGGGAGGGAAAAATGCAACAGCAGCTGGAGTAGTGAGAAGGTGTGAGAGGAACAGCCCTGCAGACACCCAGGGCAGTGCACAAGGAGGGGCAGGAGCTGCTCCAGGCTCTGGAGCTCAGATTCCCCTGCAGCCCCTGGAGCAGCCCACGGTGAGGCAGCTGTGCCCCTGCAGTCCAGGGAGGGCACGGGGGAGCAGAGATCCACCTGCAGCCCCTGGAGGAGCCCAGGATGGAGCAGGGGGATGCCCAGAGGAGGCTGTGACCCCACAGGATGACCTGTGGACCTATTGAGAGAGGAGCCCAGGCTGGAGCAGGTTTGCTGGCAGGACTTGTGACCTCACGTGGGCCCCACACTGGAGCAGCCTGTTCCTGAAGGATTGACCCTGTGGAAGAGATCCACACTGGAGCAGGGGAAGGGTGTGAGGAGTCCAAGCCCTAAGGAGGAAAAAGCAGCAGACAGTGTGTGATGAACTGACCCATTCCCCATTCCCCTGTGCCACTGTCAGGGAGGAGGTTAAGAAAATCAGGAGAGAAAATCAGGAAGAAGGGAGAGGTGGAGGTGCTTTAAGGTTTGGTTTTCCATCTCATTACCCTACTCTAATTTTATTGATAATAAATTAAAGTAATTTTCCCCAGTAGCGTTTGTTTTGCATGAGACAGTAACTGGTGAGTGATTTCTCCCTGTCCTTATCCCGACCCACGAAACTTTTGTTTTATTTCCTCTCCCCTGTCCAGCTGAGGAGGGGAGTGACAGAGTGGCTTTGGTGGGTATTTGGAATTAAGGCAGGATCAACTCACCACACTGATCAAAAAACCTGCTTTATTCCAGATATAATCTATAGAGGATACTTCTGGAATAATGCTGAGTGATATTAAAAGCAACACAAATCTTACGTTTTAGGAGGAAGAAGAGGGAATACAAAAGTGCACCACCAGAAATACAGCTACCTGGAAAATGTTAATATAAAAGCATTTAATTATACTCTTTCACATCCTCCTCTTCCTAATAGAAACAGCACTGATCCACTCTACAGTCTTTCGGTCCTTACCGAGAAAAATATCCCTGTTTCACAGACAGAAAGGGCAGAAGGCACTGTTTCAGAAGTCCTTTCAGGTTTTCTTCCTGTTATTTAGTCTTAATTAAATCTTTTCTCCCACTGCAGGACAGCAGTAGTTATCTCATAGTTAACCAGTAATGAATAACTGCTACTGGTTAATGAGTAATCATTACCTCAACTGAGGCCAAGGGAAGCCTGGGGTTTCCTAAAGCAGGCCCCCTTCCTATTTGCATGCTGCAGGGTAACATCCCTCTCAATTTGGCCCAGAGACTTCACTTGCTGACTACCTTATCAGGAGCATAAATGCCTCCGTGGTAGCATGGGGTATTTGATAAGACTGTGTGTCACATAGCACTCAAACTCCATAATCATCTCTGAGCCACAGGAGCTTAAAAACAGAGTGTGAAGTCATCTTTCAAGTTTGAATGCACAAGTAAGCAAAGACAGTAATTAAACTTCAATTGGTATTTTATTTTTAATTCAGCTGCAAAGAGCAGAATCTCGCCTTCAAATTTAATTAACAGCCTTCCCCTCAGCCCCCTCCCACGTACACAGCCAGCCATCTATCAACAGGGAGCTAAAGTCTTCTTTCTTACAACCCCAATGAAATCACAGAGGAGAATTTGGTCCAGCAGTTTACAGAGTGCTGATGAGAGCCCTGTCATGTAAGGAAGCACATAACTTTAAGCTGAGACTCCCTCCTACTGTTAAGAAATAGCAAAAGATTTTTTTTTTTCTTTTTAAGGATCACTGTGCCCTGTCCTGTACCAAATCTTTCTTATCCACTGATTTTGGTCTTCATTCTTCCTCTCTTTATAAAATAGCAAAGAAAAACAATACTAAAAAAAAAAAAGAAAAAAAGCGTTTTAGTTCTTACTATTCAAAGGTGCTGTATCTGCATTTTTCTCCTTGAGACTGTCCTGGCATATAACAGGCTGATTCTCATAGACAAGATTTCCGGGTTCATGTCAGAGATGAACAGCGGGAAGGAATGAAAAACTTCCTTTATTGACACCATGGGATGGGGCTGGGAGGAGGAGTGCAGTAAGACTGAAAGAAAAAATCTACTCTTTAAGTCAGGGGCTATGGATCTTCCTTCAGCTCACCCCTTTCCTGTGTGTTCAGACGTGCTCTTTAGGCTGCTGAAGACCTCAGAAAATATAGGTTTGAGAGTTCTTGTCAAACTCAGGTCAAATACAGGTGTCAGAAGGTAAAGTCAGAAATGGGATGAGAAGAATCACAAGCGGTGTTCTCAGCGTAAATGGTGGTGGAGCCCAGAAAATAATGTGGGAAGGAGATGATAAAACATGCCTTAGCCGTTTACTTTCTGTTCTTTCTGTGATATTGGCACATTGCACTCATGGATTGCCTCTTGTCATGCAAATGGACAACCTGCTCCCCAAATGACCTTTTATCCCCTCTAGTATTCAGAATTAGTGTTCACTGTGCTTCCATCTTGCACCTCACTATTGAGTAGATCCAGGGAAGCTCATGTATCTAAGAAAATAACTGAATGATAGCAGAGAGCATCTCCGTAGGATTTCCCAAGGAGAACCAAGAAAACGCTATCTCAAGTTTAAATCATTCAGTTTAAATTACTTAGGTTTGAAAGATCAGCTGTGTAGCCATGTGCAGCACAGGTGTACACGCAAGCTGTAAAATCTGCAAAAAGGTGCTTATTTGGATTCCGGTGAAGAGCTGGTTGTGTTTGGACTACTGCAAATCCAAGCTCTCTCTCGCTTGCAAAATGTTATGCAAGTAAACGCAAAAAGCTTGAGGACGATATGAGCTTTAAAGGAAATTACATGGCACCTGTCTGTTACAGGGTTTCATGTACCACCTCTCTGAATTCCTGTTAATGTCCTCTGTCAGTAGCAAGCAGCTGAAGCAAACAGGCCAGTGGTCTGGTCCACTCTGCTAATCCTTGCTTTTGGATATACCAATTACAGTGAGCTCAGACTAGCAGCAAAATTAATTAGAGGAAGAAGGCTATTAACTTGCTCTGCAACATTAGGTGTGTTAAGCTCCCTCTCACACACCTCCACACATAGGTACAGCTTTGCTAATTGATTACTGAGGAAGGCACCTGATATTATTACCTATACATGCAGTCTGTGTTTTAAACTCCAGGGAGGGATTGAATAACTATTTTATTTCTGAGGGACTACTAAAATTAATATTAAGAAGGAGATAGGTGGATGCTGCAACAGCATGGCACAGAACTTCTGGACTAAATCCTCTGAAATGTTGAAATGTTGTTCTTACATAACCCTAATGACATTTAAATTGGACCTAGCTGAAATTTATGTTTCCTGCTACTTCTTTTCAAACATGGAGGGCCAAGATGGATTACTCCAGAAAGCTCTTCACTTTTCTCCTGTTGAGAGCTCAGTTATATTCCAGGCTGTCCAAATCTGCTGAGGTCATGAGAGAGCCATTCAAGATTAAAGAAGCATTTTTTGCCCCCCCCTTTTTTTTTTTAAACATGTTATTGCTTGAATTCTTCACTGAGAATGAAAAAAAAAGTTAGCAATAGACCTGCTCACTGTCTAAACCATTAAATAAAGATTAAATGGGAAAGGGCTGTCCCAACTATCTTCTTTTAATGAATGAGGTCCATTAGAAATCAATCTTCAGAAGAAGACTGATCAGATTGGATCCCAGCAGTAATTACTACCTAACATATTGTATTGGTATCCTATGTAATCAATAGATAGAAGCAGGCATTTTTAAAAGCATATGCTAGTGTAGGTTATTTTAAATCTCTCCAGCTCACAGCATCTCAAAAAAACCCACATCCATTAATGCAAGTGCAGCTTTCTGAGTTTATGTATCATTGACTTCTGATGTGTGCAGCTTTCTGAATTTAGAAGTGTTGCTTCAAACAACAAGGAGATGTTAGTGAAATGTGCAATTATAAGAATATTTATTAAAAAGTATTCAATACACAGGGATCTATTAAATGGTCATGGCGTTATGAGATGTTATAAGGAATACCAATAAAAACATGCATGCAATATTCTCATCTGTATACCATTAAATAATCAAAGATCCAATCAATGCCAGACTCTATTTATGTTAAATGTAGTCTTAATCTGCACTTATTATTATAATTTTATATTATTTTGTTCTAAACATGAGCTTGAAAAGTTTATAAACATGCTTATATGACAGTACTAAGATAATTTCTTTCCTATCAAGATGTGTAGCTAACATGGTGACACTCAAGAGAATCTTGTTTAACTGGCAGTAGGTAAATATAAATAGCCTTCTAATAATTATAATATGTTGAATAGCAAGAGAAGCATATTAGAAGTGAAACAATATTGTCAGCCTAATTGAGTAGTGGAAGTAAGTTAACAGCCCAATAATGCAATATAAATTAAAATGCCATGAAATCATGATAATATAATAAGAGTCTAAATAAGATTCAGTGACAGTAATATTTCAGACCAAAAGCTTCTTTAAGATAGTTCTGTCTAAAATTACACACACGAAACTGCATTAAAGGGACATTACTAAGGTTGCAAAGTCAAGCACTCAAAACAAGTTAGGGAATGCTTGAATTAAGTTTGCCTGCGCAACATTAATTTGGCACCCTTGTGTGGGGGCATTATGGCACAGTCTTTAATTACATGATCACATGCTATTTTTTCCACAGGGTGCCTGCCACCTTCAGCTAATTAAGGTTCAGAGGAAAACTTAATTTTCACATTCTCTAATTTCTGCAGGCTTGACTTTGCAACCTTAATGATGTTATTTTAACATAGGATTTTGGGTTTCTATCTATGTGAGAAAGAGACACAGAGGAGGAAGGGTGAAGGGGCAGGTGTGCGTGTATTTCCTTGAGTTAAGAAAACAAACATTTTAAAGATGATAGGCATCCCATGGTCTCATACTGACAGCCAGCTAGATCTTCGGCAAAACAAAAATATAAAATTAAGCTCAGAAGCTAGGCTCATTTTCCTCAAAGCAGTGCTACTGAGGAAAACAAGTGAAAGGGTAGCAAAAATGGGCTGTCATCTGCATTTGTCCAGGAAGTGGAGGATTCATATTTTCATCACGTTCCCCAGAACTGACTGGCTTGCTAGAAATGGTTGAATTTAATATTATTCCATTTTTCTTTAGGTTTTCAAAAAATATATTAACTAGAGTGTTGAGGTCCAATCATCCTGACCCGGTCCAGTTTCTGTTCTCTGAGGGCACTTCAGTTCTTCACGTATTTCTCGTGACGTTATTGATACACTCTAAGAGTATTCTTGATCTCCTTATAAGCAGTTTTACTTTTAACAGTCTGTGTCCTTGGAGTAACAAATATAGGTATAATTTTCTCCGTCTCACATTTCCTACACTTGATTTGTCTATCTTTTCTGATTTAAGCATCTTTGTTAGAAATTTGGTGCCACAGTGGGGTGGAACATTCCAGCCCAGTTTTCACACCTGGAGCTTACAGCACACTCCTGGCTGCATGCTCATGAATCACATAAATATTTCACACCATCATGCCTTTAGCAAGAGTTTCTCTTTGAGATCCTGAGGCTGGATCTTCCTCCTTCATTTATTCTTCACATTTTAAATTGCTGCATATAATTGTTTACTTGTCTTTATGTCAGTATGTGTATACATGTCATATGTATATTTGGCAAGTATGTGGACAAACCTTACTTTTTGACTTTAAAATACATCTCATTTGAATGCACTTGTGGGATGCCAAGTAGGATTTTAGATTTCAGAGATGTCCAGCAGCCTGGCTGGATTAATTTACTGGCCAACAGAAGCAGAATGAAACTACACTAGAGAAGTTTATGATCTCTTCCCACCTCAAGGTGCGGCTGAGGGTGGCCGTGTGCAGTGAGGTGGGTGATGTTAGGCTGTGCTCTGGACCCTGTCAGGCAGCTTACAGTTTTCCTAAAGCTCACTGTGAAGCTTGGAAATGCACTTGATTTTGCACAATCCCAGAGTCACCTTTCCACTCTTTGTTCAGCTGTACTTGGACAAAACAGTTTAGGAATGACCCTGCGGTCATATAGTAATTTAAAGCATAAATTAGCTTTAAATTAGAAAAACTTTGGACTTGACTGTGCTCATAGCTGCTGAAACTGAAGTGTGAGCTGGGCTGTTTTACTATATATACATTCAGACACAAAATGGACTTCAGAGTTTGCACTGCTTTGGCGCTGGCATACTTGCAGAGCTTGCAGGAACTGAACTAAGATCTCTCACAATTCCATAAAAAGCATCAATCATATCATAGATTTCATTAGCTGGTAGAGTCTGACTTGAGCATTTGGGGAAATGGGAACTGGAAAACCAGTGTAAGATAGTCAGGCATTTTCCAGTCACCCGAAGATGGATGGAAATGCTCAAGAAACAACCTCTAGCATCTTGTAGGACTACAGCATGGATCCCATGGTTTTGTACAGTGGTTGTTTATTCAGCTAAAACCAGGGTAAATAAAGCTTTTTCATTCTTCTTCCCCTTTCTTTTTTTCTTTTTTTAATTATTATTTTTCTGCCTCATTACTTTAAGTGAAAACATGAGACTGATCCTTCAGCTTCTTCCTAACCAGTCAGAATATCTGTGGTCAGGTTAAGGTCTTGTTAACTTGTTTCTGTGTGCATTAATGTGCATGCATTTCTCTGAGGAAAAACTCCTGTTTTCCTTGCATGTATGAAAGGAATTAAGGAAAGGAATTACAGTTTTGCATGAGCTGTTGCATTTTCTTTTAATATGTATCAAATTTGTGACACTACCAACATTTTCTAGACTGAATTGTTTAGCTTTTCACATATCTGTTTGGTTTTTCCCCTTGTTTATTTTTTAAGCAGATGATGAATGCCTGTTCCTGCAGTAGCAAGGTTCATGTTGATCTGGACAGCTGGAGAAAGGGACCTGTGACTTTTCTCCAACAACAAATTTCTCTCCTCATTTGGAGAGAGCAATTCCTTTTGGATTGACAAATGCACTTCTATACCACCACATTTTTGTTTTCTTCACCAAATGGAAGATTCTAAACAATGCATTACAGATATCTGCATGATGCTGAGCTGCATGGTGTGGAAACGTGGTGGAAAAAAACTTTTAAGTTTGTCCAGCGGTCTGGTCTAGGGTAACTGGAGTAGATGTTCAGACTGGTCCTCATGAAAAAATTTTCCCTAAACTGAAAAGGACATTGACAAGTTAAGAGCTAGAGTGAGGGAGACTCTTTTTTTTTTTTTTTCTCTCAAAGCTTTATTTATTTATTTATTTATTTATTTATTTATTTATTTATTTATTTATTTATTTATTTAGGATTTTTTTGCAGGTGGGCTTGTCAAGAGGATCTCTAGGAAGAGGTTTTTTTCAAATGGGTAAGAACCAGGGCATTAATCTTTCCCAGCAGTGCCTCCACTTCACTTCTCTTACTCTCTTCTCACAGTTTTCTCTTATTTACTTGCTTTTTTCCTTCTTTCCTCTGGGTGGGAGGATAAGTTTCCAGACATGGGGAATGGAAGCCTTGCAAACCAGTGCATGGGGAGGCTTGCAGACTGAATTTTCTGGTGATCTACAACATGATCCCTGACTTCGGAGCTCCCTTGACTCCCTTTGGCTTCAAAGGGACTCAGTCAGGCCCATGGTGTTAGAGGACTCCAATTATATTTAATTACAGCTGCACGTATTTTTTGAACATGAGTATATACCTGCAAGCCAAAGGACTGTGAACAGGATTTCATAAAGGCCACTCAGAAGACACTATTAGGTTATTCAATTAGTTTCACTAATTTCTAGAAATGTTTTAAAAAAACAATACTACATCTGATAAAGCAAAATAGTGATCACAATTAATATTTGGCCTTTATACGTAGCTTTGATTCCGGTAATGAAGGACAAGAAGCTCTGTTAGCTCTCGTGATACAAAAAAATTTAAAAAAGAAGATACCAGATGAAATGCAGTGTGTTACATGTTTTGGAAAAAATATATGGTGTCCACTGTCACCTCTTTGCCTTGAAACCAACCAAAACTTTTCCCTCTGATGACAGCAAACCCAACTGCATACAGATACAGACCAGCATTAAGAAAATCTGGTTCCCATGTTTGAGGCAGATCCTGGCTTGCAGTATTTGTGATCCTTTGCAGGCAGGATGAAGGTAATTATAGAATCAGGGGATATCCTGAGTTGGAAGGGACTCACAAGGAACACTGAGTCCAACTCCTGATCAATCTAACTCAGCCTTGCCTAAGGCTAATGTTGTAAATACCAGCCATGCCAAAATGACCTATATCTGTCTATTTGCTCAAACCTTAATCCCACTGTAAGTGTACAAAGAACAAGGAATTTGACCATGTTCAAACAACCTCTGTTAGCGCTGTGTCTCATCTTTGACAGACCACCCAAAGAGACTTCTCACCCGGCTTCAGTTTGTGCTGGAAATAGCTGAGGCTCTGCTGTTTACCAATGCAGAGAGGATAGACAGAAAGTGTATTTCTTCTTTCATTTTTTTTTTCCACTGACCTTCTTGCAAGGTTTAAGGTTTGCCTCGTTCCAGAGGATTGGAGTTTTCAGTCTTACAGATACAAGCCCATACTTGTGTAAGAGCAGATTTGATCCAAAGACCTTATATTCTTTCACCAATTTCATGAGCCATTGCATTTCCCCATCTGTAGTGATTTAAAAAAAATACATTATATTACAGGATATGCAAAACATTAGCCGTGAAAATGGTTGAATCTGAGGTTTTATGGTTTATCACAGGAAAAAAAGTCACATCAGCTAACCCAGTATGCAGGGTGTCCATTTAGGGAAATCACTGCTAAACCTCCATGTAGCTATGCCTAATTATTTTTTTAAAATTATTTATAGGTTCTTTTCCCAGCTCTTATACTACCTACTTAACACCTGAGGCTTTTTACACCAACAAAATGAACTACCTTTAGTACCTGAAAGAAATTATGATTGCTAATGTACTCCTGTTCAGTATGTGCTAATACACTCCTTTACAAGAATGATGAGCCAGGTACTGAATGAAGTTCAGAAGCCAAGGGCAGAAATTCCCTGGAAAATTATTTCCTAGGCACCAAATAAAGGAGGAATTGTAGGAAGAATTTCAACATGGTTTATTTCTCTTTACTTTGTCTGTGGGACCGAATGGGACACTTCTAATGACTTGAGGAGTCATCCTCTTGGCAAGTGGAGTTCAAATAGGAAACATGAGCAAAGAAATAAAAGGTGAAAATCTGTACCTAGAAGTGACTCTTGTTTTGCATAACATTGTTAGTGCCAAAGTCCTGGTTCCCATGCTATTGAAGATTGCCATTAGTTAAAGGTGCTAGTGCACAAAAAAAGGAAAGGCTGAAGGTTTTTGGTTTGTTTGGGATTTTTTTATTACATTGGAATCACCTCAATCGTGTTTACGGCCATGAAATCCTACTCTATTTACAAGACCAACTTTCTTCTGAGATCATATGATTTCTTTTGTGATTAAATACATTTTAAGACAATCCTTGAAAAGATCTCCTTGCATAAGGTGGAAAGACTGAATAGTCTTGCTATGAAGAAAGAGGAGGGAGCAGACCTTAACTTTAATAAATTTAAGTATATGTGATCCTTAGACTTATATTTATGGTATATCTAATCATTGGTAACCCATTAATGCAAGCCTGTATTTCAGAGAAATCTCAATGTTTAATCTACTAAAAACAAATGTTGCCTTAGAGATAGCCCACTGTCTGATTTTGTAGATTAACATATTTTAGATACAGGCACTGTGCACTATCACCAGTTAAGATGATGGTCTTCACTACAACGTTTTTTTTTTCAGAAATATCCTACTTTTTAAAGAGGTCTTTGCAAGATGCTTTCCTTTCCCCTTCTAAAACAAGAAAGGACTCTACCTGGGAGATTATCCAGCCACTTACAGAAAGTTCCTGGACTTTGTTCCTTCAGCCAGGGAAAAAAAAAAAAAGGAAAAAAAATCTGCTGAGAAGAGTACATTTTTTAGTTCACTGATAAGATAATGAGGCCAACTATTATGGTTTAGACAAATTTTCATATAAGGAACAATATTTTTGTTGACTTTACAAATATCCTAATTATAAAAATACAAGAAAACTAGGTCCCCTACTTTTTTTCACATTAACACTTCCTCTTAGAAGGAGTTACAATGGATAAGTGAGACCTAGTGGTAAATAAGAAAATGTTAGTATAACCATGTTATTTGGTGGAGTAAGGGCACTCCATGTTTCACAGACATGGAATCTCAGAATCATAGAATGGTTTTGGTTGGAAGGGACCTTAATGATCATCTCATTCCAAACTCCTGCCATGGACACAGACACCTTCTACTAGAACAGAGCTGAAATGAAAATTTGTGGTTCTGTAAAGGACAAACACATCATTTCTGGTGCTGGAATAGCTCTCGGGAAGCTATGGTCTCTGAAGAAGGACTGGGCTGACCTGAGAAAAGAATGCCAATGTATTGTATTATTGGCTGGAGGATCAAAACACAGGGGTCCAGCGAGATCAACAAATGCTTGAGTTAACTCCTATCTAATAGGATGATTCCTATTAATACTGGGGTTATCTAGCCATGAATTTCAAAGAAAGCTTTTCTTGGCCTTGCTAGGTTGCATTGAAAGGGTTGCAGTGATTGGGGCAGTCCTCTCATATAAAGTTATGCACAGCAGATCTTGCCTTTTCTGATGAAGCAGGACTTTTTGATTAAATTCAGAGGGTTTCAGGCAGCTGTTTCTGCAGGACAACACTGCTTCAAAATTAGAGTTCAAAACTCTTACAGCATAAGGGGATCATCTTGTACTCTTTTAATCTGAGTGGAGTGGGGTTCTCACGACAAAGACATCATTCCTGAAACAGTGCAGTATATAAGACTGTGAATCACATTTTTTGTCCATTGTAGTCATAACTGTTCCTGTGTTGAAGCAAGAGTCAAACTACTAAAATACTTCGAAACATATCAAATTCAAAATTTATCAGAACCCACCTGAGTCAGTGTCATTGCTAATGAAATTTTCAGAATGGATGTATCCTGTCACCACGGCTCAGATCTGTATCTGGTGTAAATCTTCTGTGAATGGGACTACAGGATCAGAATAGGATGTAAAATTCAGCAAAAGATGCCAGCTCATCCAAACCAAGATTATAAGAACTTTACAACAACTGCTTCCAGGGCAGCTGAGGTTAATACTTTCTGACTTTTAATTGATACAAAATTAGTCATTTCATCCTTGTTCAGAAAAACAGGAAAATGCTAATCAGTGGGACCAAAGACTTGCCTGTAAACAATTTATTATTATTTTCCTTAAATCATGCATGTATTTTGCAAGAAGAAATCCATCAAGTTTAACTTCAGAAGGACATTTTTTATTTTTAATTATTATTATAATTATTCCTATCTACATTTTTCATTCTCATTTATGCCTAAATATAATAAAATATTACTATTCATACAAAACTTTGACCTTTTTCTCTTCTATATAACCCAAATTTGCATCCCCCTACTTAAATGTTATTGCACATATCCTTAATTAAATTGATGGAGAATGAATAAACAGCACCAAGGACTGAATTTTATTGTAAAGAGACCATACCACGACACCAGGAGTCAAATCCCCCGTAATAATATGTGCAACAGAGATGTTCATCCACTGTCAATCACAGACAGAATCACTCTGTTGCCTTTCCAAGCTCTTCTAAAAAAATTTTGTATTTTTTATATGAGGATGAAGAAAAATATATTCTCTCTTCTAATTCAACTATATTGTAAAGCTGAACATTATGGTGTAAAGGACAAGGAAAAGGATAAGACCAAGAAATATTTTTAAATTTATTGTTTCTTTTCTTGGGTCTTTTCTTTTCCTAAAATTTTCTTTTGCCCAGACTGCAGCAGTTTGCTTGGTTTTTTTTTTCGACACCTATGATGTCAAGCAAAATAAGATTTTAATTGAAGGTGGAGGTAACCTATTTCTCCCCATAATCTTAATCGCATAAATATAAGAGGAATTCATATTGTGCTCCAAATTCCTGCCATAAGTGGGACCTGAGTCTAAATACACAATACCCAATTGCTGAAACTTTGCCAGACACTGCAATACTCAGACATCATGGGTATATGTCTCTGTAGGATGGGCCCTTATAACAGCTCTCTAATCTATATAATAATATCAATAATGAAGCTTTCAGTAGATATCAACCTCCTGCTAAGTGCACTCTCTCTGTTTGAAAATCTTGCTAATTCAAGACCATTAAAATAGATTCTCTTAAAGACTCCATTCTGTCAAACACCAAAACTAGAGATATATAGAAAAAGGGATTTAATTATCACTGTTCTATATCTCGAACTGTGAGTTTTTTCTGAGTAATAATTGCCTAAGTTTGTCTTCAAAAGGCATTTTAATAGTGTTAATACTAGTAAATATTGCTCATTTTGCTACTGATGTGCCGTTTTAATAGTTCCCACGGTTTCTAAAAGTCATTTCTTATTGTTTTACTGTAGAAAGAATCTCACTTTAATTATGTCATAATTGTTTGTAAGCCATAGAATCTTAATTAATGCCAATGGCTTAAAGGCACATACTGAGCACAAACTTTATGGTTCTGTTTGTTTTCCAGGCTCTTCCTTCTGTAACAAAAGCCCCAGCATGAGTTCCTATGAGCTGCCTATTTCCTGTGGTCCTTTGTCTTTGTTGCTGATTTTTATTTTGCTATTTTGTAGTCTTCTCCTTCTTTCTGCTTCCCTGCTTCTGTCATATTTATTTGTATGTTCTTCTTTCTCTTTTTAACCTCATTTCAGTGGATGATTAGCAATAGATTTCTAGACACAGCACAATATATGGGATTCAAAGTTAAGAGTAGGTAGGAAATACAATAAAACCATAGAAATTATGCTACTCTAAATATCTGGTTTTCCATGCTGGGAAGCTTAGCCACTTGCATGATGCTTCTGAAAAAAAAAAAGAAAAGAAAAAAAGAATAAAAGAAAAAAAAAAGTTAAATAACTCCTTTTTACAATATGTCTAGAATTCAAAGACCTCAAGGAGTTATTCTGATTAGTTCAAATATCTTGGTCATGGCTTTGATGTATGAGCAAAAGTATGAAAAGATATTGCATAAAAAATTTTTCCAAAATTTCTGTTGGAAGATAAATAATCCTACTTCTCCAGTTGAATCAAAGGTAAAGAGACAGAAAATGGCTATAGCGGATTCTCTCCTGGATTTACTTACAAATCATTTTCATCACAGTAGTAGCTCAAGTCTTAAATCCAGAGTCTCATGTTCTAACTACTGCTTAAACACAGAAATAATTCTCTTACAATGCAAAGACAAGAGAGACAACATTATCATTTTACAGGATACAAAAAAATGATACATAAAGAGATTAAAGAACTAAATTTTAAAAGACATTCACATGTCCAAGTGAATATAACTTTTTTTTTTTCTTTCTTGAGATGTCTCAGCAAGCTACATACCTGAGTGGTCTGTGTGTCATTATTTTCCACCCCAATCTCCAACCATACCAAAATAAGTATCCACTGGTATAATGTCAAACAAAAATCACATTACAGTTGCTAGATGGTTTTTGGATTTTTTTTTCCCCTGGAGTATATTTCTAAGCTTTTACTTTTTCTTCCCTCGTGAATGTATTTCAGCAAGAAAAGAGATCACAATATATAAAATTGTGTTGCTTTATTTTAATGTAATAACAAATATGAGACAAAATAACAATATTTGTTATTTTTGAAGAGAGCTCCTTTCTTTTCTGTGTTTCTCTGTTTTCAGGTACTTAAAATCACCAAAAGCAAAAACTGCTGGATGAAATTTCACAGTCTGCCTTATTAATAGAAAAGAGGTGGAAATATTCAAATTTGCCATTCTGGAAACTGCCAGTAGAGATTTTGGGAAGTCAGAAGCACTTTTCCTGAAGAGAAACCCCTCCCAGAGGTATCTCTGGGAGGGAAACAGTCTCTGGGAAACAGTCCCCCAGACTGCATGGGGTCTTGCGCCACACTTGGAGTCCCAGGCACCAGCCACTAATGAAGGCAGGACACCGGGCTGGATGAACCAACACAGTTCCAGCATGACAGCTCCCAAACCCGAAGCGGCTGTTCCTGAAATCCTGGCAAGTTCTCCTCCCTTACAGCAAAACCCTTCACAACTGAGAGGTGCTCATCGCCGAGATCCTGCAAGACTGACAATAAATGTAAAGCATCCTAAAAGGGAAAGGAGCAGGATGTCTCCTCCCTGCATGGAGAGCCAAGATTTTGAGACAGGGATGGTCTTATTCAGACAAGCTATGCTCCCTTTAAATCATGCTTTACCATATAACGAAGCAACTCCTTTCTGCCAGGGATTCAATCTGTCTGCAAGTAATAAGAGACAGAATATCTTTTCCAGGACCTCTGACTCTTGCAAGTAAGTGAGATTTTTGACACCTGGTCTTTCGAATAAAATATTGAGACCTTTCATGGCAACTTAAGGTTTTTTAAATACAAATGAACAGTATCTTTGTGAAAACACCTAATTTGCAAAAGCGGGAAAATCTTTGTGACAAACACTTACAGCTCTCTTATTACAAGCCTTTTGATTTTTCCTTTTTCTTTTCTGTTGTACCGGAAAAAAAATAGCAAGATATTAAATAATGCCAGTATGCGTGTTGGTGGAACTGCAATGGGATGAAATTAGATACAGAAAAATATCTAGAATTTAATAAAGAAAAGTGTAACTGTGTACTGGACACCATGTAAGTGACTTGAGTGGGACATAACTGTTGTCATGAATCCTTCTAAATATTTTGGGATCAATCATGGAACTAAAAATAATTATTCCAACTTGAGTGTGAAACAGTTTTATATACCCAGTATCCATCAAATGCCACCTTCAAAAAAATCTCACTCATTCTAATGAAGTTCTAGCATTACTGACCAGTTTTATAGATAAAATTTCATAGATGCCATGAGCTTCCCTGGGGCCAACACCTTGAAAATCTTCTGTAGGGATCAAGAACACGTGGTTGTCAAAACACTGAAAAACATTTTCAGGAATATTTCTTCAGTGTCACACAGTGGCAGGGGAATGGATTATTTTTCCTCTTCTAGCTTTCATTAGCTTTAATGTTCATTGGAGAAAAAAGATACAGTATTTATAGAAATGGGCTTTGGGTCACGTTCTCAAATGGCATAAATTGCTTCATCTCTACTGATCTGTCTGATTACTTGGAATTCTGTTCAGGGAGAAGGAATCTCATGTTTTTCTGGTTTCACCAAATATCCTTCCATTTCACCTTTCATTCTCCAGGGCAATGATTATCAGATGTTGAAGACAACATATAACTTTTTGCCTGAGGCAAATTCACAAATGTTTGCAGCTTTGCTGCAGGGCAGAGGTAGAATATAATCATATGTGCCACAAAAATAGTTCTTTTCACAGTCAAACTAGAGAGCTTTTTAGGCCAAGATTAAATTTGTCAATATTTCTGGAGAAATTAGTCCTTATGTACAGGGAGTTGCAGAGTGAGAATTGTTATATTGTTAATGTAAGGAAATATGTCAGGGCGAGAATGTCTGCCTACATGTAGACATTTCCAACAAAGCTACTCACCCAAACTCCTTCACATAAAGTAGAGAAAAGCTGGGAACTTTTGGGACAATATCCATCTCAGGGCTATATCTAAGATGGGTCAAATGAAATATGCTCTTAAAGGGTCGGGTTTTTCCCCTTTCCGAGGTAATGGTGACTATCTCAGACAGAAAATTTTTTTTTCTAGCACGCACAGTCAGAAATAAGAAAATCCCACCCTGAGTTTCAGATACGGCCATACCAGTATAAATTGTGCAGGTGGGAAGCAGGCACATGAAGCCAGCCTCCCATTTGTTTTGCTCCCAGGGTATTTGAAGTTTTCGGCATCAGCTACAGCTGTCACATTTAAGATCCTATTGTGAGGTGTCTTCCCTGGTGCAGAATGGGCTGAATGCACTCCCTTCCCTGACAGAAATCTCACTCATGCCCCTCCTCTCCCCTGTTCCCCTGGCATGGACCAGCAGTGGGAAGGGCCCTGCACTGCTCAGCGTGACACGAGCTGTCTCCATCACAGGGTAGGTGAGTGCCACACCACAGCACCATCACAGCCTTGTCTGTGCCATGTCCATAACCGGCTTACCCCACTCACTTGAGCACTCTATTTATATAGCATTATCTTCAATTGTGCTACGCATTTTAAAATCCATTTTAGCCACTCTCAGGACCCCACTCAAGAATTGTGGCTATAACCTACCGAAGTTATCTGGTTTAGTGACATGAAGGGAAAAAAAAATAAAATGAGTGCTTGAATTACCACAGGGTTTCTGCTCATAATGGGTGACTAAATACAGTACAGTGCTCTGTTTTAAAACTGTCAGTAACCCACGGTCCCTTTTTTTTATATTTACTTTAATGAGAATAAGTCACAACAACAGCAGCTTGTCATCACTTCCATCTCATTGCTCTTGTTTACACACAAGGCTGTAAAACTTTACCTCTGCAGATTGCTTTAAAAACATAAATAAAAATAAAATCTAATTTACATTTTTGTTCCAACTGGTTTTCTTGACAGACAGCTGCCCACAGCTCAGTGGTTGCTCTGTTCAGTGTACTTTAATTTTCAGCTTTCAAGTTTTTCTGCAGCCCATTCAGAAGTAAATTCTCAGGGAAAATTGAGCTCTGTCATGGATGGATTAGTACTATAATAGTTGGTCACATATCTTGCATGAAACCTTTCAAAAGCAAGGCAAATGAGAAGGAAATGAAATTCATTTCATACTTCTTCAAGCACGCTAAAAGACTTTCTCTCCAAGTAATCTGTGAAGTACCACTAGTTTATTGGAGGTTCACATAACTACCATTACATTATACCTTGTCACAATCTCATATATTGGGTGACTGCTTTTTCTGAACTGATGGTACCTGCAAAGTGTGCTCCATAGGCACTGAGGAGAGAATACCGTTTCTCAGATCAAAATGTATAGGTCCTGGGAATGGCATAAATAAAGGTACTTGAAGCAAATTGGGACATTACAGGTCATAGGTCAATGAAATCTGAAAGAGATATATTGAGGAGAAGTCGTGTTTGCTATGTGATGAACTGATACACTGAGAAAGAAAAGGGAGGGAGAGAGGAGAGGGAAGAGCAAGAGAGAGAAAGCATAATAAAGTTTTTTCTCGACAGTTAAGGTGCAGGAGCTGCAGCCATTTTCCCTGGCGGAGTGGGAAGAAGCTATATTGCTTTTAGCAATTCATTTGGTTTCTTTGTCATTTGCAATGAAGGCAGTGCTTCATCCCTTAAGCACATCTGTGTGTGTCTCCCAGAGTGTATAAATGTGTGTTTTATTTCTTCTTAGGGTAAGATAAACAAATATCTGCATTATTTTGGATAGTTATTTGATTCTGCCTTTTAGATGAAAACTATTTGCAGGTGAGGGGAAAAAGAAATAGCTGCAGAGATCTTGTTCATGTGTTGATGGTGTCACGAAGAATTGTTAATAGAAATACGGTTGATGTTTCACTGCTGATGCAGGTAGGGAAAGAATAGGTGTGAGCCATGATTCAGGCCCTGGTTCAGGCATGAAGTTAAACATAAGTTTTAGGCTTCTGGAAAAAAAAAAAAACTACTTAAAGGCCCTGATAAATCAAGAGTTAGCATTGTAGATTTTATAAACAGAATTGTTTTGTTAGGATTTGAGTAGGAGAGTGTGATCATTTAAAAATATCTTTAGAATAGCTAGTAATTGTGATTTAATTGCTAAGAAATTTGTTTTTCTGGTTGTCAAAGTACTGCAACACTAATTCAAACTCAGTGTGTTAGCATAAAACTGTTGAAAATATAGTTTATTGATGTATTTTAATTGCAAAGCTTTTTATTTGCGAAAAAAATAAAAAGACAATTCTCAAAAACACACAGAAAGTGTTTGAAGCCCCAAAATAAAACCATGGTATGTTTTGCTTTCTCTGATGCTACTTTTCCTCAAAATTCCTATTTTTCTCAACCAAAAAAAATTATAGCCCCCCCCCCAAATAAATATTAAAGAAAAATATACTTTTTATGAATAATTGAAGTCAGTGACTTGCAGTCAGATCTTGCCCTAAAACACCCCCAACAAACCAACCAATTAAAACCAAGAACAAACCCTCCTCCAAAAAAAACCCCAAAAAACAGATCATTTTTGTCTGATTACAGAAATTCCTAATAAGTGCTAAAGTCACTCTAGAAATTTAACATTTAGATATGGGACTTTAAATTCTACTGAAGAAGACATGAAACTAAGTATTTTCCCCAGTGCAAATACTGGAAAAAAGTTTGATTTTTATTGATTTAACCTTATTATACTTGTGTCGAGAATAAGGCTAATTTTCCCAGTCTGTCTAGTATTAAGACAATTCATCTTCTAGAACCACCCAAGCATTTCCACATAAGGTGGATCATAACTTTTCTTATTACTGTTATTGTTCAAGATTAAATTTCTGTCCATTGCAACTTTAAGTTAAAATATTCTGCACTGTCCTCCCCCTTATTCTAGGTTTACTAAACAACTTGAGTACATGTTGGAAAGGATCCTGAGCAAACTGGTCTGGTGGAAGGGGGTTGGAAAGAGATGGTTCCGAAGATCCCTTCCAACCCAAACCATCTGTGATTCTGTGATTCTAAGATACATCTCTTGGCACAGCTAGAGGGGGAGCCTAAGACAATAATTTCTCTGATATAAGTTAATATGGTCAGGTTGCCTTCTCAGATGCAGTTGTGGCAATACATAAGAACAGCTCCTACATACCGGAATTTTCTTGTGCTGTTTGAACAGAGACCAAAAGTTAAGCTCCCACCTAAAGCAAGCACCATGTAAACATAAAGAAAAGGGAAAAAAGAGAAAAAAGTTAAATTCTGACAAAACTGGTACAATAAAAATATCCAAGACAAAATACAGGTGAGCCTATGAGACAAGACCTTTCTATATATCAGAAATAACTCTCTTGAGCAGCCTGTACTGATTTCTGTGAATGGAAATGGTTATTATAGTTAAAGCAATGGCAAGTGCTTAGGGATAAAGACATGACTAGCAGGAAGCAGCAGGATCCTTTGCAGAGCTATGTGCCCCAACAGAAGATGGGCTCTGTAATTAATACCTGGAACGATCCACAGCTATTTTCCTTGAAGATGTTGTATAAGGTAAGCAAATTTAGCTAAATGGGTGGGATACTGTTCCATAATTAACCATTAACATGGTAATATGTCACCCAAAAAATCTCTGCTCAAGAGAAATGTGTCAAATGACACAGACATCTGATTAGTGAAGGCATGCAACAGATTATATGGAGAAACTTCAGCATCTTCCTCAGCTTCGATCACATTCATTGATTATCAGTTAGTGCTCCAGGTTAGCAGTTTCCATCAGCCTCCAGGTGACTTAACAAAGTGGAAGACAAGAAATTAGTGCTAACAAAGGCCTGAGAGGTTAACCTGACAGTTCTCCTAGTAATGCAAAGCGATGTTCTGTACAGTGTGTTTAAAAATGGCCAAGGAAGCAGTCCAAATGAGGGGAGTTTCTGATCACATGATGGAAGAGTAAAGCTCTCTGTGTTAAACTTGTACCCTGTCCCCTGGGAGAAGGGAAGCAAGAAAGGAGCTGCAGTTGGAATAGGTGAACTTTTCCAGAAAAGACTGTGGTTTCTGGCTTGGGAGATGGATTTTCTTTTGTTTTGTTTTTAAATAAAATCAAGAAGGCATGCTGACTTTTTACATATCCATATTCAGTTCTACAAATTCAATAAATGAGAGCAGCTTTTGAAGAGATACAACCCCCAAAAATATCAGATCTAAAAAAATAATAACAAAGAACCACAAGCAGTTCTACAGTTTAAGTTCAAAGACAAAATGGTTTCCATTTGAGTATTTGAGAGCTTTAAAGGTAAGAATCATTTCTTCTAAGTTCATCCCCATAACTTGAACAAATCTAGTAAATGAGAGAGATGCAGGCAGGGAGCACAAATTGTCTCATTCTAAGACAAGCTTGTGAGAAGGGACAAATTACCTTCTGGAGCCCTGATTTACCTCCACAGGCTAAAGTAGGAGCCTATTTTGATAGGTTAGACTGCACAGCTAATTTAGACTTCTGAAATTCGACAAGATGAATATCTCCAAATGTACTTTGATAGACTGTTCCAAAAGACAGCCATTACCTGAAAGAATCTTTTAACTTCTGGTAACAGCATGATCATTCAGTGAACCTAAACTCCAGGTACAAGATTTGTTTGCCATTGGAGACAAAGTCAGAAGTACGTGATAAGGTTTTTTGAAAGGCCAAAAACTTAGTTGATACAACATTTCACTGTCCTAAAATGGATAACAAGCCATCTGCATGACTAAAGCTTAGGCCAAAAATGTTCATATGTCCAATACTTGTGACAACAGAGTCTGAAGAAAGAAAGTTTTTTGTGGAAAAAAAAGAACAGAAAGATTTTTGGTGGCCTTTCAGCAGGGGGCAGTGTGTATTCCGTCATTAAAACAAGTTAGCAATACACCTCAGCAAACCTGAAGCTGCCTGTAATGCAGGGGTATGAGGAGGTCAATAAGATATGCTGGACTTAGGACCATGTAGCAAATTATAAAGTGAGCAATGCTAAAATCAATATGATATTTGACTGTCAGCCAATGCAATTTGTTCAAAATAGGTTAAATTCACTCCTGTCATTTCCTCTTTTATAAGGAACTTGGCAGTCTCATTCTGTTATCAAGTGCAAAGCCCTTTCTGAGATCTGACTGGGATAGAAATGAATGCAATTTTGAAATATTCCATAAATGCAGAGTGATACAGGGGCTAAGATGGGCATGAAATCACACTCAAACTTTTTATCTGCTGCATATCAGGTTAGCAGTGAGATGAGACGACCCTTGCCAGACCTTTTTCCCCCAAAAGCAGAAAACAAATTATGCGAGTATTTTGCACATACACAGCACCCTTCATCTTTCATTTTAAAGAACTGTATAAACACCAGAGTACTTAATTAAGAGTGAATTACCATTGCTGAGGTGACATACAGGCCAGAAATTAGGACTCTGCTTACTGTGTTTTGTACCTACAACTCACAAAAATAACTGTTTCTATCCAGTGCAAAGAATGCCAAGGTGGAACACCAGCTGCTGGGCCAAATGATGACTCAGTTACACAGATGTAAACCTGAGACAGTTCCACTGAAGTCAGTGGTACCAGGACAAGGTAAAATTGGTGCTAGGATGAGAGGTGAGCAATCTAGAATTACAGAAAATGTGTGCTTGAGCAATGTCAAAGTGGCAGCGTTTTGCTTAAGCTTATTCCTTCCTCAAAGAATAATACAAGACATCTGTCAGGGATTTCTATTCTTTCCTTTTATATGGATGTCCAAGTAGAAAAAATAATTAAGGTAATTATAATTGTTACTATTATTACTAGGACTACCTCCTAGCCTTCATGTTTATAGCTGAATATTTATGATTTCTATTTTTTAACAAGGTTTCAATGCATTCAGGCTAGGGGTGGAAATAAAACTGGTAGTTACCCACAGAAAATGAATTATGCACCAAATTGTAAATATTCCATTTCCTTTTCTGATCTGAAAGTCCCCAAAGAAATATGAACACTTTATTTAAAATTCATCTGCAATGACATTTCCTGGCTGCACAGAGCACTCCCACAAATGCAAAAGTATTTGTGAAAAAAGATAGCTTTTTATGAGAATGCTACTGTGTGTTAATTCTGTTTTTTGCAGTCAGTCTGCTCTCTCCTTCTCAAATCAAATGAAATACTTCCAAGTGATGCGCTGTAAAAGAATAGATGTAAATAAATGCATCTCTCAAAAATAGGATTTAACTTATTTATACAGTTGAATTTATTTATACTACAGGATAAAGATTCATTCAGATAAAATACTTATTACAAGATGCACAAAGGCTGAAGGATAGGTTTGATACACTATCAGCTGACAAGTAAACAACAGGACACACCAGTGTAATACTCCAACTACAGAATAGATAATTTCTTCCACAATCTTGACTGTTTATTAAGCTAATAATATTCTCTACATCTCTTTGAGCAATTCACCTGCAGCATGTTATCAACTCAGTCTAATTAGATTAGAATCTTTTAGTTATGATGATGTACTTTCAAAGAAAATGAAATGGAAACAAAATCATCACTCCTGTCATTATCTTAAAGAATTTCTGGTATTCATTAAAACTCAGTTCCTGTCATTTACTTTTTCCTCTACTAAGGGAAGAAAAAAAAGTGGACTAGCTTTTTTCTTGGTTGCTACTGAAAAATCATGCATTTACATGGATATTTTGTTGCTCGATTAAGAAGACAAAACAGAACCAACCAAAAAAAGAAAGACCAAAGAAACAATCTCAAAATCCACACTTCCAAAAACCACCAAAACCCCCAAACCAGCCAACCCATCAACCAACCAACCAATAAAAAAAGACATAAACAAGAACAAAAAACCCAACCAAAAAAAAACCACAGACAGACAGAAAAACCAAAGAAAAACCAAAGGCCCCAAAACCTCAAAACTCAGACTTCTTTTTACTGATTTTTTTTTTTATTTTTGAGAAAGAATAAACAATCTCTTTCGATTTGCTTGGCTCTCTGAATATTAGCATTTTCTGGAGAGAAATGTCTGTTTGATTCTTTTTTTTTTAAGTCGCAATGTAATATTTTGACAAGTTTACAGAGAATCACTCTGAAGTATCCATGGAAGGAGAGCGATAACTGACCTTCAGGTCCAGCTGACTCATCCAATGCACCTCATATTCATGCACCAGTACCACTCACCATTTCAATAAGCTCTGCATCACCCAGTAAGTGTGACTTAGCCACGGCCCTCCTACCTCAGCAACCAGGAAAAGACCCATCCAGAGGGCAAGTCATGGATTCTGTGATGGGTGTCTTGAATTGTTCAGAAAAATGAACCTTTACAGGCAGCCTAACTAAGTTTTGGGAGTCTACTACCCAGCTGCTGAGAATTGTCAGACCAACTAACTAACTCAGAAAATACAAAAGACTGTAAGATAGAGAAGCTGTATTTCCCACATTTTGCCTCTAATATACCTAATTTTGGTGTTCTGGACAATGTCTTCTTCTAAAAAGACAAAAAACAGAAAAGAAAAGAAGAAAAAGAAAAAGAAAAGGTGCTGCTGTTTTCTTTAAAGCAGTGTTGCTTAAATAAAAAAAAAAGATCATTGGCACTGAATTCCCCACATGAAATCCCAGGTGATCTCTATCTTAAACATGCACAGACCATTTTCCTTTTCTCTTACAATTAGATCTGTCTTCTATTACAGCTTCTTCAGTATACCCTGTACATATTCAGTGTTTTTTTCTTGATGCAGAACCTCAAGCTCTTCTTTTCTATAGTGGAGGTTGCTGGATAGAGAAACCTCACTCTCTGAGGTTCACACCAATTTTTCAAAAATCAATTAGTATTAAAAAATGTCTGTCTATATTTTTCTCTGAAAAGTAACTTTAAATACTTAGATAAAATAAATTCAGCAGAATATGTTTTTACACTTTAGCATTTATCCTTTTCCCTGCACAAAATAATATGCAGTTTGATGGCTTGTCTTTGCAAAAAAAACAAAAAAAAAAATCATAGGAAAAATGTAGGAGTTTGATTTTGTAATGCATACTGTCAGTTTCTAATTTTACCTTTTATATCTTCATTATGTTTTTGATGTGTTCGTTCCAAACTTTCTCTGACTCCATAGCCTATCATAATTTAACAACCTATTCCAGTGTCTCAGCACCCCCACAGAGAAGAAATTCTTCGTGATGCTTCATCTAAACCTAACTTCTTTCACTTTTAACCCTTTGTTCCATTACCCCATGACCCTGTCAAAAGTCTCTCTCTTGTAGCCTGTTTAGGCACTGGAAGGTGCTCCGAGATCTCCCCAGACCCTTCTCTTCTCCAGGCTGAACAACCCCTGGTCTCAACCTGTCTCTGTAGCAGAGGAGCTCCAGCCCTTGGATCATCTTTGTGTTCCTCCTCTGGGCCCACTTCAGAATGTCCAGGTCCTTCTCATGTCACGGTCCCTAGAACTGAACATGGTACTCCAGGTGGGTCTCACAAGAACAGAGAAAAGGGGCAGAATCCCCGCTGTCCACCTGCAGCCCACTCTTCTCTGGGATGCAGCCCAGGACTGAGTTGGTTTCTGGGCTGAACACACATAGTGCCAGCGCATGCCCAGCTTTTCATCCACCAGCACCCCCAAGTCCTTCTAGTCGGAGCTGCTCTCAATCCGTTCTCCACCCAGCCTGTATGAGTGCTTGAGATTGCCCCAACCCATGTGCAGCACTTTGCAAAATAGTCATGGTGCTCTTAAAAATAAAATGAGGAATCAATTCTTTCACATAGCAGGACAAATTCCCAAAAGATCCACATTCATCACAACATAACAAGACATTTTTTTCTGTTTTCATTAATTACCATCTCTTTAAGCTGGAATCTTCAGGTTTCTTCTTCTATTGTGTTCACTTGCCAGAGGTGGAAAAAAATCACCCGTATGTCTCTTGTGATTAAAGCCTCACTTAAGGACTAAGGCTTCAGACACTCTTGAGGTTTTCAGGTGGTTTTGCATACTGCAGTCTGTCACCATGGAGTTCCTTGAAAAGTTGCAGCAGTTAGGGGGAAAAAAAATAAATAGAAAAAAAAAAAAAGAAAAAGGCAAGGAGAGAGAAAGAGATAAAAGAAAGCAGTAATAAGATAACTAAGGAAGAACTTATTTTACACAGCTACCTTCTCAGAATACATAATACACTGTATAAGGCTCCTGACCTAAAGAATTTAAGATATACTTTCAAAAACATCTCACAGCAACCTATGTTCCCTGTGGGCCTCAATGTATTTTTCTCCTCCAAATCAACTTCCTAAAGCCCTCAGTCAGGTGAACATTTAAACATTCTGGATCTTTATATTTTGCAAATGGCTCCTTGTTTAGACAGCTTTTTGTCTTTGTTTTGCACTTCCATGAGTATAAGCACTCCTTATCCACGTCCTTTTGCTATGAATTATAAACTAACAGACAGTATGAATTTAGACCTGAATTTAGTGAATAATCGCTGATGTGCGCTATCAGTCAGGCCCTGATGAGCCTATCAAAATCAGAAAAAAGATTCACGTTCAGTGAGTCTCTTCAGTAAAGAATTTGATCAAGACCTTAGCAAAGTTTAAAGCTTTCACTGAGTTTAAGTTCTAGATGCAATATTGTATCTGCAATATTGATGGCAGTAAACCAGACAGGCAGAGCTGAGTTAGGACCAAAATGAGCTATTGGTGCATTCATCTGTTAAGATCATAGAAGTAATAAAAGAATGGAACAAAGTAAGTAGCACAGAGAAAGATTTAGCCATTGTATGTGGTTTCTTACATCAGCCAGTCAACACTGACTGCATGGGGTTTTAGTTTGTTTGTTCAAGGTGGGTTTTTTGTGTGAAGATTTTTCGGATTTGTGGGAGTTTTATATTTAAAATAGAACAAAACAAAACATTTTAACAAAAATACAAGGACCCATTCTTATAAAGGCAATATTTACTTTAAAAAAAAAAAAAGTCAACATTCTTACTACACTTAGGGTAGACGTCATTGTACTTAATGTTATTTTCACAAAGTAATGTTTTTAGTCAAAACTGTTTTTTTCCTGTAGCCTATAGTTAGGAGTAGACACTTCCAGATATCCTTAACTCATTGACCTCTAAAGGTATTTCCTGTTCTCTCTATCTAGGGTAGATAGATGCTAACCTTTCAGATAGCCGAAATTATTTGCACTAATAGAAAATTATCTGGTCAATACTTTTCTTTACTAGATTTTTACTCATCCAAGATACTGATAAAATATATTTCAATATTTGTCTCTCAGTTAAACAGAAGAAGTAAATAGATTACCAGAGGAGATAGACAGAAACTAAAATGAGATATGTTTTTTGCTGAATTTTCAAAACAATTGAAATGAGACAGAAATGCTGATATAGAAGTAGTGTCTAGGAGGAAGAAACTTCTCTTACTGGTGAGAAAAATGAAAAGTGGAAGGGCTAAAAGAAAATTACTGTAAAGAGAGCAGAAAGAAAGTAAAAAAATCCAGCAAGAAGACAGTTCTTCCCTCAGTGGTTTTGAAAAATAAAGGAAGAAATTTCAAATTAGTGCTATGAAGCAAATCATGGTTTTGTGAAAAAATGTGGAGATGTTCGTATTGGTGAAATGTAAGTGACACTGAAATACAGTCCAGTTTGAGTGCAGAATAATAGTATTTGAATAAAGAGATTTTATTCGAAATAGAATGAAAATTTTGAAAAGGTTAAGAAAAAAAAAGAACAGTATTTTCTGAGAACATATGCTTGAAGATAATTTTTCGGACATGGAGGCAAAAGGAAAGAAGAATAGCCATTGCTTTTGCAATTACCCTGGAATCTAGGGCCTCAGAACTATTTTATGTGGGAAATTTTCTGTGATTTACAACAGAGGCTTGAAAGAAGGTTCTTGAAGGTCTTAAAAGCAAAGCCGTTGTCCTATTTTCCCCATTCTGTCCCATCCTCTCAATGTGTCTGTGTTTTGGGAGGGCTTTGCCTGATGAATTGCTTTAACTATTGACAGAATAATATTCAAATGGAAGTGACTCTAAAGGAAGAAACTGGTCATACATCTTGTGGTTTGGGAGAAAGAAATCCAAGTTACTCAGACTATGCAGAGGCACTCCAACATTTATTTAGAATTTAGTCAAGTGCATGCTGGTGTAGCTCTGCATAGTCTCTATCACACATTATAAGCTGCTGTTAAATGAGACATGAAAAAATCACAAGAGCAGAAGAACAACAGCCAAAAGGAAGAACAACACTGGGGTTTCTCCATTGCACTGAAAGCTAGCAAACATTATTTCAGCAATACAGGCAGTATCTATTCAAAAAAAATCCCATAAATCTCAGTTTCAACTGTCAACAAGCTGCAGAATTGCTTTCTTCCCATTCCTACCCGAGTCCTCGATTAAGTAAGCTTCAGTGTCATGATCTAGAATCCACAGACTAAATAGAGTTTTTTGACCACCTATATCAGAAATCAAATTACAGAGGGTATTAAAAGCATCTTTTCCACCTCCTGAATGTTTCACAACAAATAAAGCAAAGAGCAGACCCTGTTTTTAAATTGACTCAGGTGCCTGATATTTAAGGATTTCTTTATTTCCAAAACTCCCTTTTAAAATGGTGACCTAACCACCTCTGATACAAGCTGTTGCGGTTTGTTGTTTCTGCGATGGCATGGCAAGCTGCAAACCTTCCCGGAGAGCGCTGTGGGGCTGCCTCGGGGAGAGCGGCTGTTCCGCTTCCCGTAGCCCTTCCCGGCGGCCCTGCGCTCATGCTCCGGCTAGCTGTCGGCTCCGCAACGCGGTGGCAATAAAGGAGGCGAGAAGGTTCTCTGCATGGGGACCTCAGAGGAACTTTATTCACATGGTGATGTGCTGGTTCCCAAAAGCAGAGAGAACAGGTAGCATTGAGTCTGGGGTTTTATCTGGGGACAAGGGGGGGGCGGGGAGAGAGCACATGGACCAATGGTCTCAGGGCACAGGGGCGGTACATGGGCGGAGTTGGGGTAGTGGAACCAATAGGGAAAACCCAAGGGAGTGTCCAGGACTAGGGGCGGGGAAGGGAGGACAAGGTGGGAAGGGAAGGCATTTGGTAAGAAAAGAAGTGGGGAAATACAGCACTACAAGAAGTGACTGAATTTTAAAAAGAAATAAAGTTTCAAACCTTATCTCTTTTCTAATTATTATTGCCTCATAGAGATTTTTCCATTCTCAGCTGATCTAGATTCTTTACCTCACTTGCTTATACTTTTTTTCTTGGTTATTATGTAGGGGGTATAGGCCAGTTAGTTAACAGTTAAAATAACTTCTAGGAACTGGCCAGCTCATTTCAAGTTATGAGATACTTAATTACTTATTTTTGTATCTAATCTTCAACATCAAATCAGATAGTAAAGTTTTGGTGCCTTACAAGCATACTTGATTTGGTAATCAAACTGGATTATAAAACTTACGTGGCAAATACGTAACTAATACTAATAAAAAATACACAAATCTTTTTCTTACAGCTGCTGAAGATTTGATTAAGCAAATGTAACTCAACAGGATCAACTGATAAATATCAGAAGCCTGTGATATCAGACTAGATTATTTAACAGTTCTAGTAGTGTTAAAAATCCTTAAATCTGTGAAATCTAGATGACATCTGATATATTTAGGTTAGAGTCATAATGAGTTACACATCTTATTCCACGGCCTCCACTGGAAATATTAATGAGGTAAAAATGATAGAGGAAGAAACCATGGTTCTAAGTGTAAGATCTATCAACATGTTTAGGCTCTCAGATTCTACTCAGAACTCTCCTAACCTCAGATTGATTTCCTGAAATCAATTAAATCAATTGGCTGCTTGAAACCGAAATAAGAGTCAGAACTCTAAAATCCATCTTTGGGACTGGGCCTGAATTGCTCCATTATGAACATCTGAATATATTCTATGTTAACATGGCTATAGTACATTCTATTCTCTGGATCATAGGCATATTAAGTCCAATTCTGACTTTCTTTATGGCATTTGATTTCCAACTGTGAGCATTACCTCCTGTTCAACAACCTCCAGTGTAATTTTCTATTTTGTTTCATTGAGTTAAAGGAAGAAAAGAAACTGTCTTGCTAGTCTTTCATTTTATAGACAGCTGGTCATTTCATTAACACTTTTCATATTCTTGTTTGTCATGATGACTGACTATAGTAAAAAGATTTTCTTCCCATTAACATATGATAGAGCAGCACTTTTTTTCCCAGGGATGTATTGATCGGGTGAGGAGTCCATTTATTAAAATGTAACCAGCATCAACTTGCTGGCTCGTGTGAATGGGGCACACTTTAACCAATTAAATAGTCATGAAGAAGAGGAAAATCAATATTTCTTGGATCTTTCTACTCAAAACTTTGCCAGCAAAATGGCCTATAGATTTACAAAATGAATAAACAAATGAACATAAATCTTATTATTTTGATTTTTAATTATGTATTGGGTCAGAAGAGAAACTTCACAGTTATCTGGAGCAAGATTAACATCAGTTAGATAAATCTAATTCCATGATTCATAAATTATTATAGTAAAGAAGCTTAATTTAGATGAATCAAAATCAATTTCTTCCATTCTAAGAAGATCTTAGAATATTTCTTTTTGGTGTTCAAAAATGATTTTTAATATTAGTTGTAAAAGTATTTTGAAGGCCCATTTCAGAATGTAATCAGAAAAAAAAATCCCAATAGGCTGTAATGAGCTGTGATTAGAGTGAAGACAAACCACATCATTGTGTTTAAGGGTGACACTTCAAAAGGTTCTTTTATTTTATATTTTTACTTGCATTCTTAATTCTTAAGCCATAGTTTGTATAGCAAATGCGTTATGCTATAACGCTCTGGGTGCAATTGTTCATAACTATTTTAAAGGATTCCAATGAGGCCCCGTTATAAAAACTCCAGGAAGGTGTCAGTGTACCAGTGTGGGCTACTGACTACTGGTGGCTTGAATAAGATAAATGAAAGATTTCTTTAGGAAGTGAAAAGCCAGTTTAACTCCAAAACCAGCATAACTCACATCCAGGTGCTGCCAACCACACGTTTCAGACGGAGGATATTCCAGTGTAGTTTGTTGTGTCAGAAAGGGAGATTGAAAAGAACAGATAAGGGATGTGAATCAGAGCATGCATGGTGCTGAATGGGTGTGGCAGGACATTCACAAAGCTAAGAACTGTTATGTGGACACAAAACACTTTTAGTAACTCCTAGAAGAGAAGCTGTAGCAGTGACCAGTTGAAAAACTCCACAGCAGTCACCACTGGTCCAGAAAGAATCCAGTAAGTACATAAAAGTTTATTAATTATCTAAGAGCATCTTCTGTCAAATAAATTTTCCAGCACCTGATTTTTTTTATGTTTTAGGTGTGTTTTTTTATTTTAACTTAACACACTTATTCACACCACTCAAAGTACAAGATGTACTAATTACAGAGAAATTTGGTGTGTTGTTGGTTTTGTTAGATAAGTTGCTCAGAATTTTACCTTTCAACATTTACTGGAGTTGCACCTACATTGTGGTTGCATTTCTTATTATTCATATTGTTATGCATATTTTATTAGAGATTCTTTCAACCAAGAGAGTGATTTGAAACTGAACAAATTTCTGGATCAATGTTTCCATCAGCTGTGTTCACATATGCACCTGTTACATCCAAAGGGCATTTTTTATGCTATGAAGTAGCACATCTACTCAGTATGTAAATGCACACATGGTTATAAACGCAGAGGGACACATAAAGAACACATGTTTTGAAAGGCAGCCTCTCCTGTAAATTGACATTAACTTATAAAAAACAATTCAAGGAATACTGTTCCCTTGTATGGGTGTTCGTTACTAACCCTGAAGGTTAACACTCCTATTACCTTAAACTCTTTAACAAATATTTTGTATTAAACATTTGCAAGATAAAGTCCTGCAATTAGACCTTTAGCACACAATCTGTAGCATAAAGAAAAGAAAAAGAAGAGGTATTTATCTTTTTTGTGTTTGAGTCTGCAAAATGACTTTTAATCAAATTACTGGGAAGAGTTTCAGGAGCTTCAACGGGTATTGCATTAAATTCTAAAAGATATCATTGTTTTGGTACCATTGCTACTTCTTCTGTTATCAGTTTTGCTGAAAACATAAAACTTGAAGAATGGTGACCAGAATAAAATGAATTTCAGAATCTGTCTCTGTGAGTCTTAAAATTAATCATCTAGCTTTCTAAGGGGTAAAGAGTCCCAAAGATCCAGTAACTAAGAAAGATACTGAGAATGAAATCAAAGTTGAAAATAAAGTCATTAAAATGAAAGGAAAAATGAGAGGCACAAGGAGTCTTCAGATACAGAGAAATTACATACACAACCAGGATCTTATCTGACTTAAGCAGATGATAAACAGAAATCTGTTGCTTCACTGTGTGCAGATACATTTTGCAGTCTTGCATTAGAGACAAATACACAGTGAAAAAAAGGGAGAGAGTAGAACAGCAGGAAAAATCAGAATGAAGCAGGATTTTCAGTCGTGTTTTTACACTAATAAAGTTAAAACCTGTTGCTGACCATAACTCTGTGCATAGCTATATTAATATATACTGCATTCTCTTATGTGGCATCAAATTACAATAAGATTAATCACATTCAAGACAGTAGACTCACTCTGAGTTAGACACCAGACATAGAAATTTAAATGCTATGTGTAAGAAAGTCAGGCTTTAAGCAGAAATATTTAGGGCTACTGATGAATGGAGCACAGACAGTGGATTAAGTCTCGTGGCTTCTTTCACCCTTAAACAGTGACAGAAGAAGAACACAGGGCTCACTTGATCACTGCACATATCACAGGTGTAAATAATCCCTCTTTTGTTTTTGTTTATTGTTTTTTAGCATACCACTCCAGCATTTTAAAGTAAGCAACACCTGTGTTCGTTACAAAAAACAGTGCTGAACTAGTCACTAGCTTGTATAGAAAGTGTCTAATTTTCTAAGGTCTTATTTTGGAAGTTCTCCATACAGACTTGTGGTGGTTTTAGCAGTTTGGAAAACTTCTGTGACAGGCACAGAACTGTTAGACCAGTTAAACAAGCTGGTAACACCTCCGTGATGTACGTATTTAAGGAAGGAAGAAACGCAAGAAGTTCCTTTTTCCTGCTTCCCCACCAATGGGTGGCGAGGGAGGAGAGGCCCCAGGGCCCTGTCCCGGCGCAGGCCTGGGCCCCTCCTCCATGGTGCAGCGACACGGGGCTGGGCTGTCAGGAGAAAGCCATCCTGGAGCCACAAGCAGCCACATGGCCAGAAAACCCCCTCCAACTGAGCCGGCACCACGCGGCCAAGATTCATCTCGGGTCCTTCCACGCTGCCAGTGCAGCTCGGGCTGAATCGGAGGAAAAAAAATGCCACTGGCTGGCAGTGAGAGACAGGGTAGGTCTTTCCCGATGCAGAGCCCAGACAAGATGAACTTCTCAGCTGCAACTTAACAGATACCAACTTTCTTCCAAGTCAGAGAGAAAAGAAAAGTCACGTGAGGAGGCCAACATGGCAGCACCATGGTCAGTGGGGGAAGGCAAAGAGAGGATGCGCTCCCAGCACCAGAGCTGAAATTCTCCTTGCAAGCCATAGTGAGGACTATAATACAGCAATTTGTTTTTCCCTGAAATTCATGAGATGAGGTACATGGGGGAGATAGAGAAATCCACACGCAGCCTGTGAAAAAGTGCTCATGACAGAGCCATAGGTGTTGTGAGAGGCTTTTAGAGATAGAAGAAGAGAGCCTTTGCTTTCAGGCTGGAATAGCTCATCCTTAAAAGATTAAAACCCCATGACTATTATGACCCAAGATGGCAGTGTGGGAAGACTGCAAGATCTGTGGGAGGTATATTTTTTCACTGCAGCAGATTCGGGCAGACTGTTGTTTGAAGTTTGCAGAAACCACATTATAGAAGTTCGCAGAGAACTATCTTCTGTGGGAAGAATCCCACAGCACAGCAGAAGAAACTCTTTTCCTTAAACATAAAGAAAGACTCTTAAGAAATGAAACGCTGATCAAAACCCCATGTTTGTTTCCCTTGTGCAGGTTGGTGGAAAGAGGGAGGTACTGGACGAGGAAGGTGTTCCGAAAGTTTGCTTTGGTTTCTCATTATTCCTTTTTACTTTTAACTCTGTTAGTAATAAATTTTCTTTATTCTGTTAAGTTTGAGCCTGTTTTGCCTTGAAGTTTTTCTGTTTTTCTCAATAATCCTTATTTCACCTCATAAAAATGAAGTTTCAATTTCTCCTTCTCTGCTTAGCTGTAGCAGATGCAAATAAATAAATAGTTTTCGTGGTGCTTGGTGCCTAACCAGTGTCAAACCACTACAAGATTTCAGAAGATCCTGCAGTTCTGGAAGCATCCTGCATCAAGCCATTATTTTCAAAGTAACTGAGTTTTAGCCTGAATCTGATTTCAAGGTTTGTAAACAGTCAAAACCATGGTTTCACATCCTGAGAAGTGCCTTGGAATTTCACACGCCAAGGCAGATTCAAGAAATGTAGCCTGAGACCAGTTCCAACTGGGGGGAGACACTGTTATCTAAATTTCTCCACATATAAGAAAAAAAAAAAATATTGGAATGCTGTTTTGTAGCAATGTAGTTCTATTTGTTTTTGTTGTATGACCAGTGAAAACCAGGGAGAGAGGTGCATAAATTGGCTGTGCTATACTTGACTCTCTCCATTAAAAAAAGGAATAGTTGGCCAGACATGGGGAATTTGCTAGCTAATATAAAATATGTAAGCTATTCAAAGTACAGATTGTTACAGACCTCTCTAAGCCCTTTATTTTCATCAGAGATTTGTAGGAACTCAATAACTTCAAGTCTAAAGCAGCAGGTAGATTTTCCAGAGAAGAAGCAATTTTCTGTGCTCTGCAAGGCCTTCAAAACAACAGCGAACATTGTTCTTCTTACTGCCTCTATTAGACACTATTTATTCTCTTTCAGAAAGTGCTGTGTAATCTGGAAATAAGAAACACAGCAAACATGTTAAAGATGTTAATTAACTGTTGTTGTGTTATGCATTAATATCACCAAGCATTCATCCTTCCTCATGAAAGGAGTTGGCAAATCTTCCGATTTTCTCTGTTTCTATAAAGTATTAAACCATTAGAGTTATGTTGAGTTTCACAAAGAAAAAAAATACAAGAATGTGATGAAAATTGTAGTTTATATCCATTTAACCTTAATGAGTCACTTGCCATCAATACATAAAGTGATTCTGATATTTTGGGGGTGAGCAGGCTGTTATTAATCCTGCCCATTGCTTTTAATGCGTGATAGAGCACTAATGGGTATTCAGTAAACAGAAACAATTAAGTAAATTTGTTGGAAAATGTTTTGGAAGGTAACACCCTCCTCCACTTGACTATAACAGCCTTTCCACCATGATCAATTAAACACTATTAATAAAACAAGATACTCAGCCAGAAATATATTTTTAACCTTGCTCTCTGAATTAAACAATTCTGGAGTCACCATCCCCCCTCTTTCACATTCAAACATTATCAGATGTAAAGACTGGGATTTGTTTAGCCTGAGTAAACAAAGACCTAGGAATGGGAGAGCAAGATACATTTCCAAGGGCATTTGAAAAGTGGTGCAAAAACAGACAGAAATACTATATGGTGGCTCAAGGGAGAACATGAAAAACAGGAAGAAATTTAACAAGGAAAAAATAAAAGCCCTCTTGCTTGAGAAATTTCAAGTGAGGTTCAACAAAGCATTAAGGATTGGCCAGTAGACAGGAAACCAACCCAGTGTGTCTCTGAAAGATGTTACAGAGCTGGAATAAAGGATTTCTTACTTGTTTGCTTTTCTTGTCCTTCCTTCACTAATGTATTCTCTCTACTTTTCCTCTTTCCTTGTTCACTCCTCATTCCTCTTGTTATTGGCACTGTTCTTTTCTTTCTTAACATCCGCCCCATTCAAAATTCAGATGATATTGGAAAGGATCTTGTTCATTTCACTGGCTTTGGAAATGTGTTCTTCAGCCTATATGTGGTCTTGTGCCGGTTTGGCCAAAATCTAGCAACATAGCCCCTGAGAGAAAACCAGGCCGCAACCACCCTTCCCCCCCACAGGGTTTGGGAAAAAAGGAAATTTTTCCTCGAAGGAAAGTGAAAGAGATAGAAACTATTTATTCTAACAAACACACAGGAAAAGGATAATGATGCCAAACAATGAATTAAAACCCTCGCTATAGAGAGAAACCTGGGAAGATTTCAGAGTCCTCCTGTAGGTGTGGTCTCTCTCCTCCTCGGAGCTGGTCGGTGAGGGTGTGGGCCCACCCCCGGGCCTCGGGGAGAAAATTCTCCTGATGTGTTCTGATGTTGTTGAAACAGTTCAGAAGAGAAGAAGGGAAAAAACCAAAGTCCCAGGAAACAAAACTCAGCTCTCCGTCTCACACCAAGAGGGAAAAAAAAACCAGCTGGCTGAAGGAAAAGCAAGCAGGGTGCTCCCTTCATGCCTTCCGCAGTCAGACAGCACTGAGGAGTGTAATCTCTGTGTCCTTGAGAAGCTTCTTTGGAAAGTTCGTTTGGGTTTTTTTTTCCCTCAAGCTCAGTTTAAAGGCACAGAAAAGGCACAATATTACTTTTTGGGCATAGAGCATGATAGGGGATACACATGATAGAGTCACCCCAAGACAGGTCTAAAGGAAGAAATTTGAAGGGAGAGGAAGCAGATTTGAGCTAATTGTCTCTAATAGAAGGACATGCAAGACCATGGAAATTTTAATGGGAAAAACATTAGGGTTAGAAGAGTATTACTAGGGTTCAGTTCAAGTAATGAAATTAAATTTAAAAAATTGTCTTAATAGCAGAGAACCCTTTATCATGAGAATATGTTCTGCCTTGTTCAATAGTCATCCCAAGGGCAAAGATGGAATCTTTACCTGTTTAAAAATTGTGAGAACAGTACACTGGTGAATATTCATTGTCAGAAGTAAAGTTTGGTACTGAAGTGCTTCCTTCTGTCCATCTGTTAGCCAATATAGAAATTATCACATCCAGAGCCAGTTTCCTCCAAGCTTATTAATGAATGAACGAGAAAGAAACAAGAAAAAGGAAAAAAAGAAAAGAAAATAGACAAAAAAAAAGAGAAAGAAAGAAAGAAAGAAAGAAAGAAAGAAAGAAAGAAAGAAAGAAAGAAAGAAAGAAAGAAAGAAAGAAAGAAAGAAAGAAAAAGAAAGAAAGGAAGGAAGGAAGGAAGGAGGGAAGAAAGGAAGAAAGAAAATAGGAAAGAGTGAGAAAGAGAGAGAAAGAGAGGGGAGAGAGAGGACGAAAAGAAACAGAGGAAGAAAGGAAGACATTAAAAATGAAACAGTAAGAAAGACAGAGAGAGAAGCTTGAAAGACCCAGACCGGACTCAACATTTTGACAGAATCCCTCTTGAAAATAGAAGAGTTCCTGGTGATTTTCATCCTGACTAAAACTGTCAAAGATTCTATAATGTTTTTAAGATAATCAACCCTACCTTTAATTTTTTTTTTATACAGGAACTTTCTGGGGTTCTTTTCTTCCATGCACCAGCTGCCAGAACCAAAATGTCTATGTATAATAGTTTGTACATTGGATCTCAAAAAATTCTTTCAAACTGTATGGTACTATTGTAGTTCAAATTGAGAAATACGCATAAGAGTCTTCATTTTTTCAAGTGCCCAGTGACTCAACCCTAGAATGAGCTATTATATATGTTTAGTCTTTCAAGTATTCCTTATTCCTACATGTAGTTTCTGATGTGGAACTGCTCTCTCCCTCTTCTACTTTCTATCAAACTTCACTGAACTTTCCTACAAACTTTCAATTCCATATTCTGACACAACATTCCCAATTCCTTCTTTATCTTCCTGCATATGTGTTTGAAAATTTGAATATGTTCCATCTGTTGGGACTTTTTAAATAATAAATTTAAGAGGTAATTAATTTTTTACCAAGAAGATTTGAAACAATACTTAAAGGTTTGGTGTTTGATTGTTTTTTTTTGTTTGGGTTTTTTTTTTTTTTTTTTTTTTTTTTTTTTTTTTTTTTTTTTTTTTTTTTTTTTTTTTTTGGTTTGGTTTGGTGGTTTTTCCTGTTAATGTTTTCTTCTAGCTTTAGTCCTAATTTTAACTTCTATACCTCCTGATTGTGAGATAGCCAGATATCCAAGCCTGCAATAGCTGAGATATGAAAGTTTGCACTGTGCTATAATGTATTTTTCATAATGACTAAAGATTCTATTTTCTGCTTACCTGAAGTGCAAGATTTCTAATATTATGTTAGAAACTGCTTTTAAAAATAAAGTGATAAAAGGGAAAAAAAACCAGTTAAGTGAAAACATTTCCCACGTCCTGATGATGTGTTTAACAGTTCTAACATGTCTAACATTAAAATTTTATCAACAAATCACAAAAAAGGACAATTTGTACACAGAAATCAATTTACCATGCACCTCTCCACAACACTCACTTATAATTTATTTTGCTTATAAAAGAATTTACTTTTAAACCTAATTTTATTCCTTCAGGAGACTGCAGAAGAAAACACTGCACATTTTTCTTGCCTTGCAAAGAGTAAGCAGGCAACAGGACAAGCAGCAGTAAAGATAAAGAAACTGGGTAGAAAATTAACATGTGTGTCTTCAATAAACCAAAAATTATCATGGAGCCACATACTTCCCTGATTGGGTGTTTTTTTTTTTCCCATCGGGATACAATTTATTTGAAGGAAATGAGAAATTCTTGCATTGGTTTGTTGCAGGAATGTTAAGGGCCAGAGTTATGGCTTTTAAAGTCCTTCTTTGTCTACAGTTCTTAGTCTAAAAATGTCAAATACCAGATCCCTCAGACAAAGATATCTGAAAAGCTGTAATAAGCCAAAAAGAGTCAGCCTTCCCACATGGAATCTTTCTTCCTACTCACAGTTGAATGCCAGCCAGTTTTAATTTTTTAATATCTTTCATTATCTGTGCATTCATAGATATATACATAATCAAATTACATTTTATCATGTATTGCTTATTGTATATGTTATATATAACATTACACATTATATATTAGATATCATATACTAACACATTTAGTAATTCTTCTCTGTGATATATCATTATATAAATAAATCTCTTATTTAGATAAAAGCTTGAATGTTGCTGAGCGCATGGATGCAAAAGGGAGTGAGCTATGCAGACTAAGGGTTTTGGGAATGAGTTATGCAGACTAAATGTTCACTGCGTACATCCTTTCAATGAATTTCAACGTGTTCCCTTGGATAAGAGTGAAGTTATATACTTGTGATGTATCTGTACAACCTGCAAATGTGGTGTGTGGGTTCTCTGATCTTAAAATGACAGCACCATGTGGATGCAGAGCGTTCTACCTCTGCCATTTCCCTGTCCCCAGTGCTTTTTCATGTAGGGCTGAGATTAGGGGAGGAGGAAGAATAGGCTTGAGATCTGAAGATCATTAAGTGGAGGTGGATCTCTGTTCAAACAAGAGCCTCTAATAGAATAAGCATTCTCAGGATAAAACCCCTAGGTTGTCAGGAAAGTGGTTGCTCTGGCAACAGCATCACCTGCTAGGCATCTCTGGTCACCTGGAAGAAGAAAAATTGGTCGGGTACCTATAGAGGCTATAATAAGGCAGGGGCTTGGACATTCCCTCCTTGCAAGTCATGCTGGAAAGTGAGGGATCTGTGGAAGTGACTTTGCTTATTACAGGGGAAATCTTGGACTTCTAAATTCATGAGAACAACTGTGCTGCCTTGAGAATGGTTGTGGTAATGCTGGTCAGTGCATGGATAAAGCTCTGTCTACGGCAAAGAACAGCTTGGGATATGTGTGAAAAAGCAGCTTTCCTCCCTCCTGCTGAGTTGAGAGCCATAGCAGCACCAGAAGTTGCTTGGTGTCAGTTGTGTTAAAAGAAAACTGCAGTGATACCCTGAAATCAGGGCTGTGGGTGCCTCTGTGGGGATGGAAAGTGAGGTGTTTGGAAGCCCTGAAATCCAGCAAAAAGGGCTTTGATAAATACTGCTCCTAAAGACAACTAAGGAACAAAACAGCAACTTGTTGAGAGACTGTTCAGTCATCTTTAGCTCTCCTTGATTATAATATTTAGTTATGAAGTAAAACAATTTAATTTATTTATGACCATTTTTACCCTTTGAAACCATATATGTTCTCTCTAACTTCATCCATCTGAAATGTGTTTGACTACTCTAAATCAGCTGTAGGATGAGATGTACAGATTTCCAGAAGTATCTAATTTTCTTTGTATCTGTAGAGACAGAATAGTCAACTCTTTATTGGGTGGCAAAAGCTGCATGGTGTGAATCCCAGCCTTCTGAGATTCATTCCTTCAAAATCATCCCTAGATATTACCACTTGAATAATATTAAAGTAAACATTAAGGATATCCTAGATCTAGCTCTTACAGCAACCTCTAATTCTATTGATAAAATCATCTTTCCCATGAAGTGTGAATAGTGAAAGCTCTCCCCTAAGCCTTTTATTTTTCTGAACATTTAGATGCTATTCAATATTTATAGCTACATTTCCAGTTGCACTTGTAAACACCAGAAGGTGAGAAGATTTGAAGCCTAAATACAGGTTGCTGAGCCTGGTCAAATGTTATATTTCAGATGCCAATAAGGACATTTGCATATAAACTGTACTATCAATATCTCATTTCAGTAGGCTAAAAAGCTTGCTGTAATGGGCTCTTTATTGTTTCTTGCCCATTTTATAGACTACATTTGCATTTAAAGATCTCAAGCAGGACAGAATGGGATACTCCCAAATCCTGTGAGAAACAGAGTGTTGAACATTACAACTGCTTCTAAAAATAATAGTAATAAAAAGGGGTGATGTGTTTTTTCCCCCCCGCTTCCTATTCCCACAGGAAATCTTCTTGAGTAAATTGAAAACTATTTTCTTTTCTTTTATTTTGTTAACATCCAGATGTTACCTGAAAATGCTTTAATAAAAGTTTCTGTGGTAACTGTTTTAAATAATCCACTTCTTTCTGGATCAAAATGTTAGATCAGCTGGCATCTTCCAGCACACAAGATGACACCCCATTGTTGTAGCATTATTTGTACTGTGACAATTGTCCTTTGTAGAGGCATGGTGCAGCTCTGAGTTTTGAGTTGTAACACAGACTGAGGCATGAGCTCTCCAAATGTACTGAGATGGGATATGTTAAACAAAACTATTTAATGAAAATTTTGTGCGTTAAAGTCAAAATAGTTTAAAAGTCAAGCTAATGAAAAATAAAGAATCTGCAGGAAGTGCTTGTTTTCCACAGCTTGATGGAGAGGATCCGATGAGACACAAAGGAACAATTTTCTGCCAAAGAAAATGAGTGATTTGCTTTCCTTGGGATAATACCTCTTGGTGAAAGTGCTGACCACAGGAAAACGGAGAGTGAAGAGATTGCCCTTATAAGCATTTCAGCCCCAGGAACCATCATCAAATAAATACCTATCATATTGCATCCTTTCCCTAATGTCATTGGAGGAAACACAACTCCTGAAGTGTCTGAAATCACAGTTCTCTCCATGCTTTGCTGCTCCATCCCTGGTTACATGTCCCCAAAATCCTACAGGGAGCAGGAAACACTTCAGCAATTACACAATTAATAAATACTATGGCACCTCTCCAATGATTTCTTTTGTCTAACTTCAGTGACCTCTGTGATGGTGTTTCTGTCTCCTCCTCTAAGATTAGTTCTATGATCTTATTTTCTTCCCCTGACATGTAGACAGACCCTTATGTCCAAATTTAGTCTGATCCAGAATATTTTCAAATGGTAAGTAAAGCTTCTTTGAACTTCAGTAAATTTTGAATCAGACAACAAGAGTTGGGCTGATTCTTGCTGCAGCTCCTATCCTTATTGAGCATTAAAAAAATGCAATTATATTTCTTTGAACTATGCCTTTTCAAACTATATTTCAAAAACAAGAAGGATCACTGTTTCCCTGAGTCATATGTACTGCAGAAAACATTTAGAAAAAAAAAATTTAGGGATTAAGAATTACTTCTTTTCTTCATCACCCAGACTCCAAGTGTTTTGATGGTCCTTTCACACTGTCTAACACCAAACATGCCAATTTTTGTCTGTTCCATTTAGACGAGAGAAGGGACAAATCCAGTACAGCTTAAAAACTATCTGAGCCCTCCAGCAAGTGTCAGCATTATCCAAGATAAACTCACATCAGAACAGACGCCTTAATTTACAACTAGGTTTTATATTCCACAAATAATTTATTAAGATACAGAACATTCATCCATCGGGATTTAGAAATAAGCTCATATCCTGTACATATTGCACATTTTAGATTCAAATTGGAAACAAAGGAGTCACCAAATATTATTAACACAGCTGCAGTGTTGCAATGGATGCTGAGGGTGGCTTCCAGCTGAGGCAGTACCAGCATGGTGTTTGCTGGCACGGCCAGAAGAAGGGTCCCACACGGCATGCCTTGAAGAGCCCTTTGGAAAGACAGGGATCTGGGCTGGATGTTTTTCTTTAGCAATGAGCAGAAGCCTGGCTGCAGATGCATGCAAGTATTTCTTTGTTTTGGATAAAGCTCCTCTTGCACTGACATTTACTTGTCCCATTGACTGAACTGAACTAGAAAGTTATGGGGCAGAGGGTTCTCCTAATTGAGTGGATTTTGCTTCAGTGTCTAAGTGCCAAGTTGACAGAAAAATATAATACAAAACATTAAGTTAGAACAATCAAATCAAGTTTAACTGTATCTTATGTGCAGCTTTGCTATCATGCATTTGCACATCTTGTTTCCTGTGCAGGAATATAGCCTATTTTAATATGACGGAGTCCATTCTTAGGAAGAATTGCTCCTTTTGGAAAATCAACACCAGTATTTCTCAGGAAACAGCTCTAGAAAAGGTAGTTTACAAAACCTGCAGGTATAGTCTTACCTGCAGATTTCTGGCAGGTGTTTGTAGAATACTTACGCATCCAAAAGGGTCTGAGATGTCTGCTGGGCTCCTCTTGGAGGCAAAACTCATATATATCAATAAATCTGAGCAATTCAGCTAATGGTTGGCTAAAACACTTCCAAGGTGGTAGAATTAGCCTCATTTGATAGAACAGCTGCCTCCAGTTTCATTTATAAAAATATACACTTCTATTCTAAGCACGGACTTTTTTGATTTCAAAGAAGTCTGACAAGCACAAAAGCCAGCACAGTGTACTTGCTCAGCACTAGCTCCACTACCTACTGTGAAAACACCAGAATTGCCCTCTCTTTCCTATATTGTCTTTTACAGGAAACAAGTTTATGGCTTTTAAAGATCTTCTGTATCTATCTCAAAGAGCTCAACCTAATCTGAATGAGCAGCCAAAGAGCTTAAGGATAAAGACTGTGTCAATTGTCTTGTCTCTTAGGATAATCTGCTTGATGGCTGGTCGTGTCAGAGAGGATTTTCAGAGTCTGAACTCAGACAATTAAAAAAAAATAACTGAAAAAAAAAAAAGTATAATGAAAAAAATTAAGAGCATCAACTTGTTTGGCATCCAAATGCAATACAGATTCTAGCATAAACCTGGAAGAGTAAGCACACTTAGGACATACAATGATGGGACTTCCAGCACCAGGTGTGTTTTGCAGTGCTCTTCCTCCAGCTGGAGAGATGTTCCTTTTGGACAGAAGAACAGCCCTAAAATAAAGCATAAATTCCTCCCTATCTCAAAATCAAAACAGAAAACCTTACTGTAATTTAAGAAGAAAATAAAATGAAGTTTTTATTTGCTGAGTTTTTTTGGTTTGTTTGTTTGTTCATTTTGGGGTTGTTTTGTGCACATCTTTCCACAGACCAGACAAAAGCATGAATCATAGACAAAATATGTCAATAATATAGCTTAAAATCATGCAAGGTTTTCAGAGAGTTTGTCACTGAAGTCAATGCATGGATATCTCAACAGGTTAGTAGAGAAATTATGGTTCCTGCCTATACTGGCAGGATTCTGCACAGCAGGTTTTCCCTAGCCACAAGTTTGAGAGTAGGCTTTGCTCTTTATTCTTCATTTGTTTTACAGTAAAAATAACTGTCCAAGGAACACCATAGTCCCAAATTCTTAAGCATCATATAAACATTTATTGAGGCAGTCAGGAGTCTGAAAAATTTCTCAATGTAATGACAGTGAGGGAAATGACAAAATAATGTAATTTATTTTCAAGTAGGAAACTAAAGGTCAGACAGAAAAATGCTTCTTTTGTGAAGTTACACAGGAGGCTTCTCCTTAGGGCAGAGAATCAGGGAAGTTAGGAAGCTTCAAGCTTCACCTTAATACTATCCTTCTTCAGCTCACCATTCTTCACACAAGTTTTACAGCAATCAGTATTTCATATCTACCAGATATTTCATCCAGATTCTTCCCTGAGTAAATGCAGTGCAAAGGTTTGCATGCACTTTTGCACTGTGGACACTTAACATAAAATACATTTTAGTAAGCAAATGGTATGGATACATAACGTTATTTCTTTAATAAGATATATTCTGTGTATAGTTGAACAAAGGCCTCCAGCACTAAGTGTCACTTATTTGCTACTTATTTGCTCATAATTCTTTTAAGATTGTGCAACACAGCCCCCTGGGAAGAAAGAAAAAAAAAAAAAAAAAAAAAAAAAGAAGTCAATTGCAAATTAAAGAAAAGTACACAGATGTGCTCCTGCTTTCTCATCTCTTAACTGAACTTTGAACTATGGTGTTCTTCTAAAGAAAATAAATAAGAGCACAAACTAATTCCATACAAGCCTCATACATTTATTAACAATCAAATCCCACTACAGAAGTGGATTACTCTATCATTCAAAAAGGAAAAACGTAATTCTATATTCAGACAGCTTCTGAACAAAAATCTTACCTTATTCTTGGATTCAAATGGCTTGAAGTATTATGTATCTAATTTTTTTCATATATTTTACCTCCCAAGAAAGCAGTTCTCCACCATTTACAAGAGAAAATAGAGTATCCCATGTATTAAGTGAATTTAATCTCCATGCTGTGCTCCAACTCTGTATACTTTAAAATTAAAAATAAGGTATGCCATCTGAATTTTGAAAAACTTTTTAAAAGGATTTTTTGAAACCTTAAGATCATATCTGGTATACTTAACTATTTAGAGGCAATTGGAACAAAGAGTGAGCTATTTTATCCAGTGTTTCATGATTATCAGAGATAGAAAGAGCAGTGCTCAAACAGGGTCTGTACAAAGGGATAATTGCAGAACCAATATGGCTTTATATGTACCTTGTAAAATAAATAATTTTAAAAGGTTCCAGATAGACCAGTATGCTGGAAAGGTAGTTAACAGTAATTTTGTATTCTTACTCTTCTATTCTTGTGGGGGGAAATTATTGTTTACAAAATAATGGCAATTATAAATAATTAAAAAATTGTGGTGTTGTGCATCATCCTTTTGAAAATATATAAAGAGCTGATATTGTTGTAAAATAATAAGAGGATTTTTTTTACCATAGTGATGAATCTTATGAGTAAGAACGCTGTGCTGAACTTGATGTAGCAGAAACTCAGTTATGTACTGACACTTTAAATAGACACCAGAAAGAGGAAAACATAATTCTTTTCAAATAAGATAAATATTTTTCAAACTGCACACATACTGCATGGGCAGATAATTGGCGCTGTAATAATGGCCTGACTTTCCTGTTAGAGATGGGACATAATTAGTATTTATATTTTGATGAAAGCTAGATCCAAGTTGCCACTGCAGTTTTTGCCAGTGGAGCTCTGCAAGAATTCGCAAAAGATTGAGGAGGAAAGGAGTCCATATTTCACATATTCAGCTGTTCAGTGTCTATTACACATTCCATCTGTGTGTGAGCAAGGAAGCATATGGGTCTCCTACCACTACCACCTGTGGGACTTTCACTCTATTTAAATAAAACTGTAATTCTGTAGACTGGGTGATGTCCAGCCCAAGTTCTTGGAAAGGAGAAATATTCTAATGATGCTGTGAGTTCATATCCTTCCATTAGTCCAAACCTGGACACTTGTTAAGGCTTGTTCTACTTTGCAGTTATTGAGCCTTCTCAGTTGAGAATCCAGAGCAAGTCTCCAGACCCTTATGCACAGGTCTGAGTAATACATAGAACCTTCCAAGAGTAATCTATTTGCTATTAGCAAACCTTTACCACAATTATTGCTGGAAGACAATTCCTTTTACTCTGTAGGAATAGCCTGTTAATTAGTTACTCCTTTTAGCTGTCTCTGTTTTAAATCAGCTGCTGGAATAAGTAGATCCTCCACTAAACTGTGGAGATGAATATTAAAATGTGAATGCCAAGGATTTCCAAACACCTCAAAGGCAAACAAAGTAGGGAAAGACAGTGAAGGGTATGGGGCGGGAAGGAGATTAGGAAGATGCAATGCCACAAGTGTCTATTGATGTTATAAGACTTACTAGGTGCTTTGTTTCTCATGAATGTGAAATGATGTCCTCTGCTACAGGCACAGACATGTCCTTACTAAGGAGATCCATCGGTGAATTGCAAACGATTAAATATGACCTAGAAAATGTAAAGAGCTCAAAACAGAGAACAAATACAGTTAATGACAATATGGGCGTTTCAGATTCAGTTCCCTGTTGTGACCTCAGGCTATGTTTGGAGGGGCTAATGTAGGATCCTGTGTTGTTGTTTGTAATGTCTCAGAAAGCAAGCACCACTCTGTTAGCACACCCAGACCATGCCTTGATGGTTTATTTCAGAAGTCTAATTTAGATTTCTCAGCATCTGAAATGTAGAACCCTGGAACCACAGAGTACTTCTCAGGGTGTAAACTGGATGCACAGGATCTTTGTACCAGAAACAGAGCATGTTTGGTGCCTCTGAAGAGTAATTCATAGTGTACTAGTGAAATGTCTCCTTTCTTATTATCTAGGTAGGAACCTAAGCATTCCTGTTTGTTGACTGAATTTTCCTAAGCTGAGTTACCATAATTATTGCTAGGAGTAGCATAGGCTCAGGGACAGTAAAAGGCATGGGGAATTTTAGTCACTGTAATACTTTCAGGGTTCAGACCATCTGCAGCTGTTCAGGTGAATGACGGAACAGTTATGACTTGCACTGCAACAGCCTAGTGCTTGTGGCTTATCCTAAAATATGAAACACCTCGATTCCTGACAGGGAGGAGAAAGAGTCATGGATGATCCACTCCCATTTCTCAGGAAAATACCTTTACCATAAGCAAATTCTGGGAAGAAGCACTTCCCTTAACTTGTCAAAGAGCTGGATAGGGCTTTGTGTGTCTGAAGCACAGTGCAGCATGATTACACGTAGTGTTGTAAATACACAGAATGAAACAGGAGCTTTTTATGTTTTCCTTGCAATGGGAAGTGTCAGCCACCCCACCCCTTATAAATCCTTTCACACATATTCATATCCCTTTCTAGAAGACTCAAACCCAGGAGGTAAGAAGTAGGTTGGGCAGGAAAATAAGCAATGCTTTCAGAGGCAATTCTACGAAATGGAGAGTCTCCTCTGCCCTTGCTCAGGCTGTAGGGGCTAAGCTATAAGGGGTCTTTTGGGCTATCAATCCAGAGTCAGTTATCACCGGTTATCTCATTTGGTGTGCATGCTCATTTTGTATCTACAATTCCAATAGAATATTAAGTATATTATCACACATATTCAGGACAGAAAATATTTCACTCAGATGTTTCCTTGGGAAACTGTCTGTCAGGAAAACTGTGCTTTCTGATGTCTTGTGGATCTGACTACATTTTTGATTTGCAGGAAAGTATCATATTCTAATTCAACCTGTGAATATCCAGAGTTCAAAACCAGCCTGCTGATTAGGACAGTCCCTGTTCTAACTGCAGAACAAAAATCATGACAGAAAAAAAACGCATGGTGGTTGATGGAAGGGGTCTGTATGAAGGCAAAATATCGCAGTGCAGAGTCTGTTTTTTTAAATATACATTTTTCTGTCTTTTGTCTGTGTTTTTGGGTTTTTTGTGTGTTTTGTTGTTGGCTTTTTGGTTGGTTGGGTGTTTTCTTATGGTTTTTTTTTAAGGGAACTGCCTTCGTCTTTGTGAAATGTGGTTAGCAGCTCTGTTTACTTCAAAAGTAATCACTTCTTGATTCAAACTGCTTCACCAGTAAATAGAATATCTTAGGACATTAATTATATGGGAGAGAAATCTGTGTGAAGGAGCTGTTACAATTCATTACTGTACAAGAACTATTCAGAGAAGAGAGAAAATGTAAGGATAGAGATAATTGTTATTGCCTCAGCTTCTTATGGTATTGGGATAGATGAATTGGAAGTGGGTTATCTTTCTCCCGTGTAATAAAGTGGGTACATACACAGAGCACAAAGAGGAAAGTTAAAGCGTAGCCAAACAGCATTACATCAGCAGAGCTGCAGACTGTCTGCTGGGAGCTCGGGAGAGCAAAGCAATTGCAGGTGTGATACTGTGCTAGGGGATTAACCTGTTAGCAGCTGGCTTTCTCCAAAAGGAAGAAAATAAGTGACAAAATTTCATAGCCGGAGAACACAGCTAAGGGGAGCTGTTCCAAACTTCAGGTGACTATTAAATACTTCTGCTGCTTTTATTTTATTTCTTATTCAATGTGTTGCCAACCTGTTTATTCTTGTGCACAAGTATAAGGAGTGGGATGTGGCTTCCCCCTTCATAGGCAGACTGAATTAAAATGTGCTTGTGACTTTATTTTTTTCACCATTCAACACTGAAAGATCAGTATTCACTACCCTGAATAAAGCCTTTAAACTAGAGGGTCTCAACTATCACCCACACTCTTGTTTTTTAGACCACTTCTAGACAGGTTGAATAACAAAACAAAAGTACGGTTAATATAGAATTTACTCATGTACTCCTTGTGGTTCACATCTGTGTGTGTGTGTGTGTGTGTAAAGTTACAGCAGGGATCATGTTTGATACAGTTTTTAATAGATTTGTATCAATATTTTTGATAGAAAATACTGAGAGTTAAAAGAGAAAGTTCAATTTGTTCCTCCTCCCCTTCCTCAGTCACAAGCAAAACATAATTGAAAACTGCTAGAGGAGAAAGGGATCTGCAGCTTAAAACATGGGGTTTTTAACTCCAAAATGGAAAAAAGTTCACCTTTTCTCTTTCTTTTACAGTTCTGAGGAAAAAAAACAACCAAACAAAAAATTGCCACATAAACTCCCATATATTAAGTGGATTTGTTTTTATCACAAAAAAGATATTATTTACCAAAACATAACAGCTGTGTCAGTATATGCTGTAGCTGTATATTCACATCCATGAATACTGTCTCACCTTTTTTGGACTGTAGAACTTCAGTTTCAGATTGCTAAAGCATTTGTAGGTGTCTCTTTAAATGATAAATGTACTTCCCCATTCAGTGTCTTGTACCTTATTCTGATTAATTTGCAGATCAGGATGAAGTATACTTCAATTACTGTGCTCAGTAGGTTTGTTTGTTTGTTTGTTTGCTTATAATAATAATAATAAAAATAAAATGGTGCTCCACATTGTAGAATTCTCATTTGCAAACCCATTCATATTTAAAGAACAATGTTTCATTCCAAAGCTGATCAATGATTTTCACTTGGGTCCTACTCTCCCATTTAGGCCAATATTTAGAACATGTTTCTACAGTGAAGTATTCCCAGTAGAAAACTTGCAAGTCTAGAAGTGTGCAATTTATTTCAGTTTAACTAGGCCATAACAATGTCCTCAAGTGCATACATATCTGTAATTTCTAGCTGTTCATCAGAGCACTGTGTTTTCAAACTGAGAGCTGAGTTCTCTAAGTTGTGTAGTATTGGAGAGCAGAAACACATCCAAAATTTTGTCCTGTGCCCGTGAAACATTCTGTGAACACCCCGTGGTGTGCTCTAAAGAAGGAAAACAACTCAGAAAGTGGCTGAAATAATTCAGATGGGTTTCAGGACGTCTGGGGAGGAATAGGATAGTGGGCAGAAATCCAGTGTGTCAGGGGCAAGATCAAGACTGGAAAAAGGCATCTCTCATCAAAGAATGATGACAGACACTGGTGTTTCAAACCTGAGTGGCAATGATATGGGGTGATGTTTCACGATTGCAGAAATTTTATTACATGTAAATAGCCAAGAAGAGTATCTCAGAGGTTTTAGAAGCACCAATGCACTTGCACCTGGTGCAATCTTTCCAGAGCTCCAGGCAACACAAACAAAATGCTGAGGAGTTTGCTGTGAGTTTGAATTTATGCTGGGTTTAGAGCCATGATGTTTAGGGAATGATGTCTCAGGAGCAGCCAAGGTGCCAACTAGCTCCTGTCCCATGAATCTCTCTTGACTAAAACTCATTATCTTTTCTTTATGTAGAAATTGACATAGTCTGTTTGACATTTTCAATTTCTCTCTGCCCTTTACAACTGTGCTTTTTGCCCTATGATTTTCACTAAAATACTACCCAGCTTTCCCTGTTATGAACAATACTCATAACTTCTTAGTCTCTGGACTCTTTTTTTCAGATATTGAGTTCATTCTACTGACATTGTCCACTTCTCCCTCTGTATTTTATAATCCTATTTTCTCTTGGCAGTAAAATGGGCTGCCTAAAACTTTTTTCCATTTTCATAGCTCACTTTGACCTAAATTTCCACATTCTTAACCACTTCTTTTTTCCCCATGATTTCTGCAAATTGCCTAGTAGAAAACTTTGGGTATTTTTCTTTTCCCAGTGAGCATCTATCAATCTTATTCTCATCTCTTCAGACATAACTGAAGTTAATGCAAAATTTCTCAGACTTTTCATAGAGGTTTAGTGATTTGCCTAGGTAACCAGTCTTATGACTGGCATGAAAATGCCCCAGTGCATTGCAACATCCTGCAGTGCTGAATGGACCAGGCACACCCCCACGTTTCAGAGATTTCAAAGGAAGTTAATGGTTGGTGGTAACACAGCAGGAGTGGCAAAGGAACTGTGCTCCTTTTCTCTAAATACTGCAGCAAAGACACAGGCAAACAACTGAAGCAGTAACAGCACTGGAAACAAAAAGGTTTTCTAACAGATCCTGAGTCATCCATTATTTCTGCATGTTTTGTATTATGGCCCCATGCACCCTACATATCAACAGCAAGATGACCTCATCACAGAGATGGAAAGGAGAGTTTAAGGGCCACTGAACACTGTGATTTTTCTCACTGTATCACAATTACAGAAAACCTGTGCTAAATAACATGATGTTGTTTTGCTGTGAAAATTCACAGTATTTGAGTGCTAGCCACGTTTCTTGCTGTCATTCCCATTTGGTGCTTAGCACCCTCTTTGGCGTGTGGCACTCATCTGGGTACAGCAAGGGCCAGGCTTACAGACTGAAGGCTCCTGAGATGCACCAATGTGCTTTATTTTCTTTCACATTGCACTAGACATGGGCCCAGAGCACCTCCACAGACACAAGCCTCCTTGAATGCCTGGGAACTTAATATCCAGAACCAAATATGAACTTCATGGTTGACTGACCATGCACTGAATTAAGCTTCTGTATCTAAATGTGATAGATGCTATCTTGACCAAGACACTGACGTCTGAACCAAGAACTTCCAGTTCCCAATAGAAGCAAAAGATGTTGCAGCTTAAGCAAAAAAAATGCTCTTTTTCCTCTATATTGTGTCTTGTAACACACAGATTGGTGGCAGATACCTCCAAAATTAAATGGCAGTAAGCTCAGGTTTATCTCTGTTTTATCTTCATTTCACAAGCATTTTAACTTGTTTATCATCTAAAAATCGTATTAGACTTTACAGCAGAAAATACTGCAGAACTTCTCACTTCAGAAAATTGCTGTTAGAAGTCTTAACTGTGGCTGGAGGTGACAGAACACTCCCCAGTTCTCTCCTTCCAGTGACCAGGCACATGTGCTAAACTTTTAAGGTGGCTGCTATGAAAGTTAGGATTTTAAAATTCTTAAACTTCAGAATATTCTGAAGGAAGAACTTAGGAACCACTGCATCAATGGTGGAGAAACGAAAAGGGAAGCAAAACTCATTTGTGAGATGCGGATAGATTTATAAGAACAGAAAACAGTATTACCATGACGTAGTTTAACCAATGAATTTCGCTCATTAGCTTGTACAGCAAATCCTTGTCTCGTGGATAAATTATAGCATGACCTTCATAGGGTGGGGGGAAATGAAATCTCGTGATGAAATGACATTAGGTAATTGTGAGTCCATCATGACTCTAAGTTATTTTAGCTTGGCTGTTACAAATATGCTTTATACCAGGAAGGTCTTCCAGCCCCTGAAGCTTTTATGCAACAATTTCTAGCTAACAAAAGTCTCTGTGAGAAATTTTACACATGTATGGACTACAATCAAATCACATCTTAGCCTTCTCTTTAATAAGCTAGGTAGTCAGAGCTGCCTATGAGCCATGTTCAGAAGGCATGACTTATCCTTTTAGCCGTTTTTCTGAACCCCTTCCAATTTTCTCTCCATGTATATAGCAGGAACAATAACGCTTTCCATATCGCATAAGATCAGGCCCTATTATTTCCTCCTAATTGCTAATCTCTAGGATTAGGTTCAAATAGAAACATGAATAGTATATTGTTACTGACAAGCATTAAAAAAAAATTTAAAAAGGCAAATGTCCCATTTGTTAGATTTAATTCACTCAGCTATTTATTTTCCCTCTTAGAGAAACCTGTGATGGGTGCGAAGGGAGAAGCTGTAAGGATGGCACTGGTGGTGAAAAACTTTTATCAGTGCCCTCTGGATGACAACCAAATGTGCCCCAACAAGCATTGCTATCTGGGCAGTTAAACCGATACGTCTCCTCCCATTCCAGGGCCATTTGTTGTGACTCAGCAGGCACTTTGGGGACCCTTTACAGCCAGCATGCAGGTGTAGGACATTACAGGAATGAAGTGAGGACAGTTTGCGTGATGATCACAGCTGCAACAGTGACAGTCATTGACCCTGGCTGTTGAGAGTTATTTGCTTTGCATTAATCGGTAAAGCACTTCAGCTATTTATTTTTCTCCACTTTGCAATCCAAAGACATTAACACCAGCTTTGGAATGATTGCCAGAACAGGCCATTTCACTTGTCTTTTCCACCTTCCCTCTGGGACATTATTCTAAGTTAAATATATCTTTTGCTGTGAGCTGCATGGAAGTGTCAGTGTCACAACTCTACTGCAGGAGTGGGCTAGCAACCAGCTGCAATTTGAAAACTGCCGATGACACAGCCTTCTGCCAGCACAGCTCTGTCAGGGAAGGAGAGTCAGAGATACTGTTTCACTGACAAAGGGGGAAAAGAAGGGAAATGCACTTTTAACAATATAAAGCCTTTCACACCTGGGGCTTCACCTCTTACAGTGCTGCAAGGACCAGTTTTGTGAGCAGGGCTCTATCTGAATTTGGCTGGTCAAAGACTGTGCAAGGAAAATACCTCAGATAAGGCACAGTCAAAAAGTCAAAAATTGAGACAGGGGGTTTTGACCCCTATCAGTTTTACTCCACTCCTGTGATGAAGTTGAGAGTGAGTGGCTAGGAAAGGACAATGTGGTACAGTGAAATCGTGGTGGTGTGGGTGTGTGTGGGTTGATGTGCAGGGCCCTGAATATAGTGAAGCTTTACCAAACTTTCATAGAATCTTATGAAAAATTGGAAAGGACATTAAAAATCATCCAGGTCCAACCTCTCCCTCCTAAAGTGACACCTTCCACTAGACCAGGTTGCTCAGAGCTCCATCCAACCTGGCCTTGAACTGTTCCAAGGATGGGGTATCTGTGGGCACCTACTACAATGTCTCACTGCTCTTCATTTATATTACTTTATTTCTGTTTAAGAGCTCCAGTCTAAATTCAGGTTTCTAAACAAACGGTGAAAACCAGTAAACCTCCCACCCCACCAAAAAAACACCTACCTAACCCAAATAAAATTCTATCTAAAGTTTCTCTGTTATTTATGTAATGCTTAAAGTCTAATTTTTGTTCACAAACATCAAGATGAATTTAAGCTTGGCTACTACTACACTTTTTTAGAGAGAACTAATAAATAACAGAACTTGATACACACAGAGCTACTTTCTTCATAAAATTCAATCTACTCCATATATACTGGAAACTTTTTTATCAACAGGAGAAAAAAAATTCCCAATGGAAATATGAAATTATTTGAATGAATTTGCACAGCTAGAGACAGTCTTCCTAGGTTGCACAGTGTTTGACTGGCCAAGTTCAGACACAGACCTACTCATGAAACTGGTCCTTGCAGCAATCCAAGAGTATGAAATCCTGGGGGTGAAATACTTTATGTTGGTATAAATATATTTCCTTTTCTGTTCCAGGGAGAACAGGTCATCCTTTTTCCACAGCACGCATCTTCTAAGGCTGGAAACCACCTAAAATCAGCTTTTTTATATCTATATCTATCTACCTGTCTGTCTCATGGTAATTTTGTGAAATTGTGTCAAAATCAGGATAAAATTGCTGGCCAGAAACAAGAACACGAGAAACATAAAGGGGACACACCCATTTGCAATTACCAGTGTTAAAACAGAACAGTCTCACAATCTAATGTATTCCCAGGGTCAATTTTATCCTCTGCATCTCTTTCTTTTTTTTTCCCTACAAAACCCAATAAAACGTCTCCTCAAAAGTAGAAATTTAAGAAAAAATTCTGAAAATTTATTCTCTTTTGATGAAATACTGGTCTAGTTTACTGGGCAGAATCATACCAGACTACAGCTGTGTTAAGTGGGAAGAAGAGAAAAAGATCTTGGTACACAAGGAACCCTTCCCAAATGCATCATCTAGATCTCCAGGTTTTTGATTATCAGTAAAGTAGGAGCACAGAGCACAATTCTGCTGAAATCTCATCCAAATCTTCTAAAAATCTTGGAAGAACAATAATAAATTGCTGGCACTGCCATAGTTTCATGCACACCATGTTTTCTGCTGAACTGATGTAATAAGAGCAAGAAATGAACTTCACAGGAATGGTATTTCATATCTGCTCTTTTGTATCTTGCAATATCCTTTCTGATCAAGTGCCCTATCTCTGGAGCAAGTATTGATTTTCACAGCTGAAATACAATGTCTCAGCATGCTAACCCCCATTCACACACACTTCCCTGTTCCAACACTTTCTGTCTGTCTTATAATTATAAAATGTTAAAGGTACAGCTGCACATTTTCTTTGAAGTGAAGAGATTTGTTCAAAAAAATCCTTCAATCCACAAAAACCCCTCAGCCTTCAAAGTGTACAAGATCACGGGTAAATTCCAGATACCAACACAACCATTTTGTACTTTATAGTGGTCATTTTTTTTCTGCTCTTAGAGGAAATATTTTTTAAATTTTTGCTATGTCTCATCTTTCAGATATTTTAATTTCTTCTGCCATTTTTATGCAGTTGTGTATTGATATATATATATGCTTTTCACAAATAGTTAAGCATGTGAAGTAGACAGTTGTGCTCAATGTGAACTGTACATATTCCTTCTATCTGTGCCATTAAAGAAACTAATGTGGTACATTTTCCTCTAGAGAGGTAACTAACTTGTACCTGTAATGGTAGAACTACTGTTTGAATGTGTTGCATGTTTTGAATTGCTATGAAACCCTCAGCCCTGCTTCTTCAACTGTAAGACTGGATATGAGGAATGTTGTGAATTTGTCTTAAGACTGTAAATCCTACTGAGAAAGATTTTGGCTCCCAGTAGCCTTTCATAATATATATAGCAGGTGGAAATGTTTAAAACTGGATCCATTCAACAACTCTCTTTAAGGACAACAAAAAACATACCTATGTCTTTAAAGGTACTTCACCAGGCATCAGCAATTAACAGCTCACAGGACAAGGCTCACTGAATTAAATCCTGATTCAATTAAAGCTGTGAGTATTCAATGGTGGTGTGTTTTCACCTATTCTTTGTAGACGATCCTATTCTGACCCCCATCACATCACTGAAATCCAAAGGGACACCAGAGAAGTCACAACTTTTATTCTGTTTCTAGTGAATAAAAATAAAGGAAGTGACCCAGACTTCATTATTATAGAGCTAAGGTGGCCCAGTAGTACCTAATGGCCTTCCAGAATGGACAGAGTGCCTAAAATTAATCTTCTGAAAACCAAGTAATGAAGCGTTAAGGTACACGTCAATCCGACCTTAATTCTTCCCTCCTTGAGCAATGACCCAATACTCTCATAGCACACAGACTTATTCTCTGCTTTTTTGGATAGTGAAGAACTTCGAGGGGACAGGTTATGTGCAGGGGAAGTTGGGATATGAAACCTTCTTTCTGCTAGGAAAATCTGGCACTCCCATGTAAGGTTTGAAAACAAGTTTTCCCCACTTGCTCTGCCCAAAGCTGCACAATTCCCCAGGATACTTCAACAACCCCTCTCGTGTCTGGTATGGTGTGTCTGTATGGACCTCATGAAACCTCTGCACGAGCCCTGTTTCCCCTTTCACTGCTGACTTTCCCTTCAGGAAGGAAAGACTTAGATGTCTTGGCTGTGGCATGACTCAGCAGACCACATCCTTTCAAGTACAGGTTTAACATACTCATGGGGTGTAGGAAAAGCTGGGATTCACAGATCCTCAGATTAAAAAAGCAAATCAGCTTTGCTTCTCCAGCTAATCTCTCCTCTACTTAATACAGCTTTACTGAATTCAGCTGGAACACAGATAATTCCCAGAGGCTGTTAACTGCACCCAGGAACTGCAGTTGTGTTTCATGATTTTGGCCTAACTCTTCTTTTCCCTCTCCTCTTTTCCTCTTTCCTTCCCTAGTCTCTCTCTCTCTAATTTTACAGCAATGCTTCTGCATAACCTTAATTTATCCAACCACCCTTATTCCATTATATTCTTCTTCATAACCGGTATAATGACAATGTTACTCCATCCAAAAATGTTGTGAGTTTTTCCTATTAAGGGACTGCATATTAGCAATGCTTGACCTTAAGCACATTCGGGTCCACTGTTCAGCAAACACGATTATATTATCCTCACTGTCTTTCATCTTCCCCTCTAGTTAATCAGAGCTGGCGCTCTGTTATAATAATTCCCCATGTGGAAAAGGAGCAGCATGTCCAGCAGCCTTTCTCGTACATCTGCCTTGAGAATGTGTAATTTATTAACTTTCAGAAATGGTTAGAGTCCCTTCTAAATTAGTTATGCAAAATTAGCAAGGCACCTTTTTAAAAATTTGTGTTGTGTTTGGTTTAGCGGGTTTTGGTTTTTTTGTTGGGGTTTGGTTTGTTTATTTTAGGTAAAAGAACCCAGCTCCTGTGAGACAGACAAGATCAAGGGGATAAGGTGTTAGGTGGTTAGGTGTCCATCCCTAGAGGTCTCTAAGAGTATTTTAGGAGTAGTTAAGAGGGCTGTGAGGACTGGCTTTATTAGAGGTGACTTTGCCATGAGGGAGAAGATGAATTCATTATTTTAACATAGAATGATAGAATCACAGAATGGTTTGGGTTGGAAGGGACCTTAAAGATCATCGAGTTCCAAGATCCTGCCATGGGCAGGGACACCTTCCACTACACCAGATTGCTCACTCATGCCTGTGGGTGGTTCTTTACCAAGGAACACATTCAAGATTTTAATGTTTAAGGTCATGTCATATCTTAAGCCAAGCAGATACTTCTTCTGTACAATAAATTGCAAGGAACAGTGGAAAAAACCATGGTTTTCCTGCTGCTTCTTTGGCTAGAGTGTGAGTATAATTTGGTTTCTATGACATCAGCTTGCCTCTAGTTGCCACTTAATTGTTGCCATCACAACTGTTAGCAAACCTGCTACTTAGTTTCTTGCTATTTCTGCATATGCTTTTACAGAGAACTGAACACATCTTTTGAAAACTTCCCTAATATTTCTTTTCTTCCTACAAACTGGGGGAGTTGTAATTCACGTGAGGTAAATGGGAAAGTAGTCAAAAATGGAGTAATCATTTTGAGTTTTAAACATGCCAGGAAAAAAACCACACAAAACAACCCAAACCAAAAGACTCTTCTGAGAGGCAGCTGATCTAAATTCTAGGGGTGCAATCCCACCTCTAAAATACCAAGTATCAGAGCATTGAAATGTTTCATCAGAGACACAGCAAATTTCAGCCTGACAAAGCATATGGATTTTATAGAGATACAAAGTCTGGTAGGATTCCAGGAAGGAGAAGGATCTGAGAAGAACATGTTCAGCCTCATGTTCTCCTTGATGGTCTGTGATGCTTTTAACAAGAAAATGGGTCTCAGATATAAACACAGGACATCTGAGCTTCCTTCAAAGTAAGAGAATAATTTTCTCATAGTCATTTTATTTTGCATTCAGTTTTATCATTCACCTGCACATTTTGTTTTTACTTGTTTGTACAAGGACATTTTTGAACACTTTTGAAGAGGTTTAGATGGAGGGTGCTGCCAGCCTTAGTTCATTTTGAGTAGGCCAGATTTCATGACATCAAGAGAGATATTAAAACAGTTTACCCTTAAACCATAAAAAGTTCAATAAAAAAAACAAAGTAATGCAACCAGCACTTCAATGATTTTTCAAAAAAGAAATAGAAATACCTCTAAAACTAGAGAAACATGTACAGGAAACTTAGCTACTCATTCTCTCACTGCTCTCTGTTGGTTTTCCAGTTATAGCTGTCATCTTGTGAAAAAAAAAAAGAGAGTAAAGTAAAAAAAAACTAATCTCAAACTAAAAAACAAACAAAGACCAAAAAGAATGGGAAAATAAAAAGAAGAAAGGGGAAGAAAAAAAAAAGATGAGATAAAAAAAAGAAAAAGAAAAAAAACCTTTTTAATAAAATTCCCATTGCAGAATCAATACCAGCCTGGACAACAGTGCTGGATTCTTCTCTGTCTCATGTATCATCAACAAAATTGTCAGCAGCTAAGCTTGCTTTGCAAGATTCTCTATGCTGGCAATGGCTCAATGACAGAAGAACATGGCTTGATTTTCATATCCCAACTTGCAGCTGTACTACTGGCAGTCAAGGGGAAAAAAAAATTGTGTTTTGATATGAATCAGGCACATTTGATCTGAAAGTCACTGTGAGATTCTAAAAATGTCACTTTCTAGACACTTTTCCGATACCTTTTTTTTTTTAGTTTAAAACTACTCTTGAAGAGAATTCATGCTTAACTTTCGATGACATGTGATAAAATTACCAGGGTGGTTTGGTTTCTTAGTTGTTTGTCTGCATTGAGTTATTTTTTATTGATGTATTTGTAAAATCATCCTAATATTTTTTGTTGAAGGGAACATTCCTGCTGGGGTGAACACCTCTCTCTTCTCTGACATTAATTTCATTTCTTAATATGATTATTCCAAGAAATTGAATAGGAAGCTTATCTCTTTGAAAGTAGTTAGCTTTACATATATATATATGTATTTTTATATATATATAAACACTATAAACATAGAAGTTATTAATTTGCTACAGTAAATAAAAAATTGATATGTTAGGATAGAAGTCAGGAAAAATCCTCTGCCAGCATGTTCATAATCTTATTATTAAACATTTGTGATATGTGATGGGGAATTATCCGTTAATCCAAAATATCCATGGAGTGCTTGAAATACCTGCTCTCTCCCTGATCAGATATATCCTTTCAAAGCAGGTTTTTGTTCCGAATGTAATTCATCATAGTTATCACATGTCACAAAGTGTTACACCATGTCATTTTACATTGCAATGTGACATGACATGGTGCAATTAAGGAAACACAATGCAATAGCTCCTATTAAGAAAAAAAAAAAGGAAGGGAAAAAAAAAGGAAAAAGGGAACTTATTTCCGATATCAGTTAATGAGTTTTAGTTCCAAAAGTCTGTGCGGAGAAGAAAATCACGCTGATTAAAACTGAACAAGGTCCTGAGCCAATTCCCACTGAAGACAATAGGTATCTGCACATCAGGGAAGCATGCATGATTATGTTGTTATTAAAGTACAACTGTAAGATCAAAACTTCAAATCTGGATTCATAGGGCTAAAGAAAGGAATTACCAGCAGGATCTCTTGATTCTTATGACAAAAACTGGCATACCAATGGTATTTATTATTAATATGGTTCTACAAGGACACAGCACTATACAGTGCATTGGTTTGGTCCAGAGGAAAAGGATAAAAATAAACAAGCTTCATTGGTCCCTACAGTAAAAGAGCTTATAGGCTAAAGATACAACTATGAATTGCCATTCTGTTGTCTTTGACGTTTATTAATCTTTGAAGGGGTGGATTTTCACCCAGTGTCTAATATATTTCCAGCTTAACAGATATTTTAACAGTTCAATATACATCAGGGAGAGAGAAGAGCTTTTTAAGCTAAAGGCCAATACTGGCACAAGAACAAGTGGGTATAAACAGCTCATGAATAAATTTAGCCTTGAAATCAGAAAGAGCTTTTTACCATCAGAGGAGCAGAGTTCTGGAACAGTCCTTCAATGGGAGTAGAGAGATCAAACAGCATAACTAGTTTAAAAATGGAGCTTGATAAATTTATAAATGAGATTATGCACCATGGTTGCCTACAGGAGGAGACAGCTTGATTTCAGTGGTCCAGAAAGAACCTTCCAGTCTCACAAATGCATGCAGAGGAAGGAGTGGCTAAATTTGAAATTGAGAATTCTAAAGTGTTCAGCTCATAGAGTCATGAAGAGATGCAAATCTTCTGGATTTGAAACTTAGAGGTGTTGCTCCAGCCACCTTCAAAGAAATGTCAGTTTAAGAAAGACCTTTATCATTTCTAACAGGGATGTATGCATTGGCACCTTCCAACATTGGAAGTGCTCTAATACATGTATAGTTGAAAATATCAAATTTTATCAGATGTTAACTTCAGGTGTAGTTTGGTTTATTTTTTTTTTTTAATTACCATATTTTAAGTTTGACATAATGGGGATTATTTCTATCCATTTCAGGGACATCAAGGTTTCAGATATAATAATTTAGATAAAATATCATGAAGCCTTTAAAGTTTTTAAAGGAAAGATTAAAAAGGCATGGCGTTAACTTTAAGTTAAGATTGCATTTATGATTTCTTTGCTTCTCTCACCCTTTCACTTCACAACTTTGGTCTCAGAAATGACTTTTTTCAGAGGAAAAACTTGAACACAAATTATTTTTGTAGGAAATACCATCCTGTTGGTATGATATTGACTGGGGAGCTGGAGGATCTGGATTTTGTTCCCAACTCTGTTGCATGGTTGTTCTGTTTTGAATCCTAACTTCATCATAGTTTTCTATCTTTTCATATCCAAGAGTTGTTTGGAAAAAAGATTTATTTTCACTAGCTATTTCACACGTAGCTTATATTACACCTGTTAGAGATGAAGTAGGAGAAAGAAAAGTCTGTGTATCTGACAAAATGTTAGAAATCATGAAATCAAATATTATTTAAAAGTTACAACCTTTCAGCAGAGACAAAACAATTGCACACATTTGAAGTTAGTCCACTAAAACTGCAAAGCAGAAGAAATAATTTTAGTCCTTATTTTTTTCTATCTGTTGGAAAACTCCAGCAGATCCTTGGAAGTGGTTTAAAATATTGCGCTTTTAATATGTATTTCCAGTGGACACTGATCAATTTTTGGATCTCTTGTGATAAGAAGTAACTCCTAAGAACATTAATTATATCCCCTGAGACCATTAGAAAAGCAATGGGTCTCAAACGACCAGCATAAGGAAATGCAAAGTCTGGAGTAAGCTCAAATCAAACGGAATTGAACTGTTACAAATATTGAGCTACAGCACAGGATTTTTTTCACTAGTATCTTGTCTCATCTTCTATTTTTATTTATCACATTTTTATTGTATGCTAGCTCCTTAAACCTTAAAAATTAAGTGTCATTATTCTAAAATATTATTCCACACAAACAAAATCAGAACATATTTTTGGTATTTATGGCATCCTCTTATCAAATAGTGTTTGAACTCGATTAGAAGGGTTTTTTTAAATCTTTATTTTTTTTCCCTACAATGTCCTGCACCATAACCTTAGTCAAAAACTCACAATGGCAATAATTTCACGTGACTGAAGAAGACCTACTCCACATGCAAGCTGGTGTAACTGAGAGAGACTCTTAAGAGACACAAATATCTTGATAATCGTTTAATAGCACAATTTTCTCACTGCTCCTATATATAAGGAGAAGGAAGGATGGTCTGATGGCTAACCTTGAGACTGGTAAAACTATTATATCATACTCCTTATGTTCATTACTTGTGTTTAAGTTCGAAGGAAAGGTAAATGATGCAGAATTAGACAACCATATCTAGTTGTGCAAATATGTGCACATTCATCTAACATTCCTGACTTTGTCAGCCCTACTCACTGAAAAAATGACACTGATAGAAACTGCTAGGTTTCATAGTTGTTACATTTGTCTGTCACTGATGTACGGCACGTGGCTTTGATTCTTCTTCTTATTTTTAATATCAACTCCCAAATCTGAAATACAGGGATGGGGACATTCCCTCACCTGGCAGGAATGTTCCCATCTTAAATACATTAACATTGATGATATATTCACAGACTGTGAGAACACAGACTGCACTTTAGTTGGAGTTTCAACTCAGTGAGATCCCATCTGATCACTCTCAGTGTAAGAGACTGAAATATTATAGTTTATGACTTAAACGTTTTTTATGAAGGACTTTTTTAGAAAAGATGCATAGAAGACCACCACACCCTGCATGGGGCTCTGGGAAGCCCTGGGCCCGCTGGCTGATGAAGATAAGATAAAGTAACAACTCAGGGCTGGGGACATTCACAAAGGACAAGTTTAACACCTCCCAGGTGGAGACCATAGCCCCGGGGCTA